>JAGIQG010000031.1:25758422-25813422 GCA_024679065.1 Sphyrna mokarran | reverse complement strand
CGCCGAGCCAATTATGAAAAAGCAATGACTCTCCAAACTAACATTCCCTTCTCTTCCATAAACTTATCAACTAACCCTCTTAAACGCCACAAACTTGGCACATCTACAACTGCTGCAGGCAGGGCATTCCACTCCCTAACCACCCTCTGGGTAAAGAACCTACCTCTGATATCCGTCCTATAACTATCACCGCTTAATTTAAGCTGTGTCCCCTCGTGCTAGCTTTCTCCATCCTGGAAAAAGGCTATCACTGTCCCACCCTATCTAAACCTCTAATCATCTTATATGTTTCGATAAGGTCTCCTCTTAGCCCCTCCTTTCTAACGAAAACAACCTCAAATCCCTCAGCCTCTCTCCTCATAAGACCTGCCCTCCATACCAGGCAACATCCTGGTAAACTTCCTCTGTACCCTCTCCATGCCTCCACATCTTTCTTATAATGCGGGGACCAGAACTGCACACAATACTCCAAGTGCGGCCGCACTAGAGTTTTGTACAGTTGCAACATGATGTTGCGGCTCCTAAATTCAATCCCCCTACCAATAAAAGCTAAGACTCCATATGCCTTCTTAACAACCTTATCGACTGACTGCCTCTTTCAGGGATCTATGCACAAATACACCAAGATCCTCTGTTCATCAACACTATTAAGAATCCTACCATTAGCCCTATACTCTACACATTTATTATTCCTGCCAAAGTGCATTACCTCACACTTTTCCACATTAAACTCCATTTGCCACCTCTCGGCCCAGCTCTGCAACTTGTCCAAGTCTCTCTGCAAACTATAACACCCCTCTTCACTATCTACCACTCCACCGACTTTAGTGTCATCTGCAAATTTACTAATCCATCCTTCAATACCCTCATCCAGATCATTTATAAAAATTACAAACAGCAGGGGCCCCAAACAGACCCTGAGGTACACCACTTGTCACCGAACTCCACGATGAATATCTCCCATCAACCACCACCCTCTGTCTTCTATCTGCTAGCCAATTCCTAATCCAATTAGCTAAATCACCCTCTATCCCATACATCTGCATTTTCTGCAGAAGCCTTCCATGGGCACCTTATCGAACGCCTTACTAAAGTCCATATATACCACATCAACTGCCTTACCCCCATCCACCTCTTTGTCACTTTTTCAAAAAACTCAATAAGGTTAGTAAGGCACGACCTACCCTTCACAAAACCATGCTGACTATCCCCAATCAATTCATTTCTCTCCAAATAACTATAAATCCTATCCCTAATAATTCTCTCCAATACTTTACCCACAACAGAAGTAAGACTCACTGGCCTATAGTTCCCTGGAAGGTCTCTCTTCCCCTTCTTGAACAGTGGGACCACATTCGCTATCCTCCAGTCTTCCAGAACTATACCTGTAACCAACGACGATCTGAAGATCAAAGCCAGAGGCTCTGCAATCGCCTCTCTTGCCTCCCAGACAATCCTACGGTAAATCCTGTCCGGCCCAGGGGACTTATCTAACTTGAAACCCTCAAGAATATCTAGCACGTCCTCCCTATCTACTTCAATACTTTCCAGTTTGCAACCCTGTACCTCAGTGTTCTCCACAACTACATTTACATCTCCCTGTGTGACTGTGTGCGTGTGTGTGTGCGTGTGTGTGTGTGAGAGAGAGAGAGAGAGAGAGAGAGACAGAGAGACTGTGTGTGTGTGTGAGAGAACGTGTGTGTGAGTGAGAAAGAAAGAGACTGTGTGTGTGTGTGTGAGAGAGTGTGTGCGTGTGTGTGTGTGAGAGAGAGAGAGAGACTGTGCGTGTGTGTGTGTGCGTGTGCGTGTGTGGGAGTGTGTGCGTGTGCGTGTGTGTGTGTGAGAGAGAGAGAGAGAGACTGTGCGTGTGTGTGTGTGTGTGTGTGTGTGTGTGCGTGCGTGTGCGTGTGAGTACATATGTGTGTGCGTGTGTGTTGCACAGTGGCACAGTGGTTAGCACTGCTGCCTCACAGCACCAAGGATTTGGGTTCAAATCCAGCCTCGGGTCACTGTGTGGAGTTTGCACATTCTCCCCGTGTCTGCGTGGGTTTCTAGTTTCTTCCGACACTCCAAAGTTGTGCGGGTTGGGCTGATTGGCCACGCTAAATTGGCTCTAGTCTCAGGGGGAGTAGCTAGTGCAGACTCGATGGGCTGAATGGCCTCCTTCTGCACTGTAGGATTCTATGTGTGTGTGGAGACGTGTCCCGGGCTCCCTCAAGCTCTGCTGGAAACATTTCCCGACTTGTCCACAACACAGCCTGCGGTTCATAGAACATAGAACATAGAACATTACAGCACAGAACAGGCCCTTCAGCCTTCGATGTTGTGCCGACCAAAATAAAAGCATATGCCCTCCAAAACATAAACCATTCCTTCTTTCCACTATACTTATCACCTAAACCTCTTAACCGCCACCAAACTGGTGCATCTACAACACAGCTGCAGGCAGGGCATTCCACTCCCTATGCACTCGTTGAGTAAAGAACTACCTCTGTATTCCGTCATATAAAATATCACCTAATTTAAAAGCTGGTCCTCGTGCTAGCTGTCTCCATCCTAGGGAAAATTTAGGACGAAGATGAGGAGACATCTCTTCACTCGGTGTGGAATTCATCACCACAGGAAATAGTTGATGGCAAAATATTGGATGTATTCAAGAATTGGCTGGGTATAGCACTTGGGGCGAACGTGATCAAAGGGAGAAAGCAGGATGGAGTTGGACGATCAGCTACGATGGCAGAGAATGGAGGAGCAGGTTAGATTGGCCGAATGGCCTCCTCCCTGCTCCTAGCTTCGACGCACGCAGAGAGGAATGGCAAGTAATGTCGTGGCAATGTCCGACTGAGAAAGAGCCACTCGCAGGATTTGTGGGTGCAGCTAGGCCCAACAACAAAACTCGGATCTGAGGGCGTCCCTCACTGCTGTGGTGTACCTCAGAATGAACTCTACTGGCGCCAACGTTACTGGTTTTCTCCTGGGAATCGGCCGTTTTGAACGGGAATTTAACCTTCCCGGCCACAGGGCCAGGGAGAGGACTGCAGCACACTGCTTCTAAAATGGCCGGCCGCCTCTGGAAAAATGGTGGTCAGCCAAGCAATGGGTTGTCAAGGGACCTTTTCCCTTTTCAACAGAAAGGGCAGAGGTGCGCGATGAGAGGGAGTACGGGAAAGAGAGAATCCAGTGAATCGGGGCCAAGGCAATAATCTCTCCCTCAACGTCAACAAAGCAAAGGAGATTGTCATTGACTCTTGGAAGGGTAAAGGAGAACATGCCCCTGTCTACATCAACGGGGACAAAGTGGAAATGGTTGAGAACTTCAAGTTTTTAGGTGTCCAGACCACCTGTCCTGGCCCCCCAACGCTGACACTATAGTTAAGAAAGCCCCCACCAACGCCTCTACTTTCTCAGAAGACTAAGGGAATTTGGCTCGTCAGCTACGGACTCTCACCAATGCACCATGGAAAGCATCCTTTCTGCTTGTATCTCAGCTGGGTATGGGCTCCTGCTCTGCCCAAGACCGCAAGGAACTACAAAAGGTCGTGAATGTAGCCCAATCCCATCACACAAACCGACCTCCCATTCATTGACTCTGCCTACACTTCCCACTGCCTCGGGGAAAAGCATTCAGCTTAATCAAGGATCCCCACGCACCCCAGACATTCTCTCTTCCACCTTCTTCCGTCGGGAAAAAGATACAAAAGTCGGAGGTCACGTACCAACCGACTCAAGAACAGCTTCTTCCCTGCTGCCGTCAGGCTTTTGAAAGGACCTACCTTAAATTAAGTTGATCTTTCTCAACACTCTAGCCATGACTGTAACACTACACTCTGCACTCTCTCCTTTCCTTCTCCCCCATGTACTTACTCTATGAACGGTATGCTTTGTCTGTATAGTGCGCAAGAAACAGTACTTTTCATTGTATACTAGTACATGTGACAACAATAAATTGTCTGAGTTTGTAATGGTACCGTCGCTCCCCAACCTGGAAAGCAATAGCAGTCACTAGAGGTTTTGTGTGCGTGTGTGAGAGAGAGAGAGAGAGAGAAACTGTGTGTGTGTGTGTGTGTGTATGTGAGAAAGAGTGTGTTGTGTGAGAGAGAGAGAGAGTGACCTGTGTGTGTAGGTGTGTGTGTGTGTGTGTGTGTGTGGTGTGCGTGGTGTGTCGTGAGAGAGAGAGACGAGTTGACTGTGTGTGTCGTGAGATGCGAAGAGAGTGACGGCTGTGTGTTGGGTGAGAGAGAGAGAGTGACTGTGTGTGTGTGTGAGAGTGTGTGTGTGATGATAGAGAGATACTAGGTGTAGCATGTGTGAGAGAGAGAGAGAGTGACTGTGTGTGTGTGTGTGTGTGTGTGTGTGTGTGTAGAGAGAGTACGGTGTGTGTGTGAGAAGAGATAGAGAGACTGTGTGCATGTGTGAGAGAGAGAGCGTGAACCTGTGTGTGTTGTTTGTGTGTGTTTGTGTTGTGAGAGAGATAGAGAGAGAGAGACTGTTTGTGTGTGATAGAGAGTGAGCTGTGTGTGTGAAGAGAGAGAGACTGTGTGTGTGTGTGTGTGTTGTGTGTGGGTGTGAGAGAGAGAGAGAGAGAGAGACGTTGTGCAGTGGTGAGAGAACGTGTGTGTGTGTGAGAGGAGAGAGAGAGAGAGACTGTGTGCGTGTGTGAGAGAACGTGTTGTGTGTTGTGTGAGAGAGAGAGAGAACTGTGTGCGTTTGTGAGAGAACCGTGGTGTGTGTGGAGAGAGAGAGAGCCGAGAGAGACTGTCGTGCGTGTGTGAGAAGAACGTGTGGGGGGGGGGTGTGGTGTTAGTGAGAGAAGAGAGAGACTGTGTCGTAGTGTCTTGTGTGTGTGTGTTGTGTGTGTGTTGTGTGTTGTGTGATGTGTGTGTGTGTGTGGTGTGTGTGAGAGAGGAGAGCAGATGAGACTGTGTTGCATGTGTGAGAGAAACGTGTGTGTGGGTGAGAGAGAGAAGCGAAGAGACTGTGTGCGTGTGTGAGAGAAAGTGTGTGTGTGTGTGAGAGAGAAGAGAGAGACCTGTGTGCGTGTGTGAGATAACGTGTGTGTTTGGTGTGAGAGAGAGATAGAGAGAGTGAGACGGTGGTGCGTGTGCTGTGAGACAGACACGATGGTGTGTGTGTGTGAGATGAGAAGAGACAGACTGTGTTGCGTGTGTGGAGAATGTGTGATGTGATGGTGAGAGAGAGACGAGACTGTATGCGGTGTAGCGAGAGAATGTTGTGTGTGTGTGAGAGTTAGAGACGAGAGTACTACCCACCGTGATGCGTTGTGTGAAGAGATGTGTTGTTGTGTGTGTGAGAGAGGAGAGCAGACGTGGTGCGTGTGTCGAGCATGAAACGTGCGTGTGTGTGGCGTAGATTGAGAGATAGAGACGTGAGACTGTGTGCGTGTGTTAGAGACAACGTGGCGTGTGTGTGTGGAGAGAGTAGAGAACGTGTTCATGTAGTGAGACGAACGTGTGTGTGGTGAGAGCGACGGAGAGGATGTGTGCGTGTGTGAGAGAACGTGTTGATGTGTTTGTGAGAGAGAGAGAGACTGGTGTGCTCGAGCGAGACGTGTGTGTGTGTGTGCTGTGTGTGTGCGTGTGTGTGCAGAGAGAGATGACTGTGTCGCGTAGGTGAGAGAATATGTGTGGTGTGAGTGTGTGTGTGTTCGTGTGTGTGATGTGTGTGTGTGTGTGCGTGTGAGAGAAGAGAGCAGACTGTGCGTGTCGTGCGAGAACGTTGTTGTGTATGAGCAGGAGAGGAGAGACTCGTGTGCGTAGTAGTGACCCGGAGACAACGTGTGTGGTGCTAGAGCAGAGGAGCAACCTGTGTGCGGTGGTTACGAGGACGAACGTGTGTTATGTGTGTGAAAGAGAGAGAGACGTGTGCCAATGTGTGAGAGAGCGTGTGTAGTGTGTGTGCTAGTGTGTGTGTGGTTGTGATAGAGAGAGAGAACTGGTGTGCTGTGTGAGCCAGAAACGTGTTATAGTGATGTGTGTGTGTGTGTGTGCTGTGTGCGTGTGTGGTGTAGAAGAGAGAGAGAGAGAGTACGACCTGTGTGCGTGTGTAAACGCGAGACAGAGAGCGACTGTGATGCATTGTGAGGACAACCGTGTTTGTTGTGTGTGTGTGTGTGTGGTAGTGTGGAGAGAAGCTGTGTGCGCGGTTTGAGAGAACGTATGTCCGCTGTTGAGAGAGAGAGCCTGTGTGTGCGTGCTGTGAGAGAACGTGTGTGCGTGTGTGCGGTGTGCAGAAGAGAGAGAAGCTGTGTGTGTGTCTGTGTGTCGTGAGAGCGAGAGAGAGAGACTGTGTGCGTGGTGTGAGAGAACGTGGTGGTGTGTGATGAGAGAGAGAGACGTGTGCGTGTGTGAGAAGAACGTGTGTGTGTGTGAGAGAGAGAGAGACTGTGTGCATGTGTGAGGAGAACGTGTGTGTGTGTGAGAGAGAGAGAGAACTGTGCGCGTGTGTGGAGAACGTGCGTGTGTGCTGTTGAGAGAGAGAGAGAGACTGTGTGCGTGTGTGAGGGAATGTGTGCGTGTTGTTAGAGAGAGAGAGAGAGACCTTGTTTGTGTGTGAGAGAATGTGTGGGTGTGTGAAGAGAGAGGAGAGAGACCTGTTTGTGTGTGAGAGAACATTTGTTGTGTGCGTGTGAGAGAGAGAGTAGAGATCTGCGGTGTGTGTGTGAGAGACGTGTGTGGTGTGTCTGGTGTGGAGCGAGAGAGAGGACTGTTGCAGGTGTGAGAGAGCGTGTGTGTGTGAAGAGAGAGAGAGAGCGACTGTGTGCCTGTGTGAGAGAACTGCGTGTTGTGTTGTGAGAGAGATAGAGAACTGTGTGCATGTGTGAGAGAATGTTTTGTGGTGTGGAGAGAGAGAGAGGACGTGTGCGTAGTGTGAGAGAACGTGTTGTGTGTGTGTGTGTGAGAGAGAGAGAGAGACTGTGTGCGTGTGTTGAAAGAACGGCTGTGTGTGCTGAGGAGAGAGACTGTGTGCATCAGTGTGAGAGCAACGTGTGTGTGTGTGTGTGAGAGAGAGACGGTTGTGCCGTGTGTGAGCGAACGTGGTGTGGTGTGTGTGGCAGAGAGAGACTGTGTGCGTTGTGTGGAGAGAATGTGTGCGTAGTGTGTGTGTGTAGAGAGAGAGAGAGAGAGACTGTGTTTGGGTGTGAGAGAGAGAGAGACTGTGTGCAGTGTGATAGAGCGTGTGTGTGTGTGTGTGTGTGTGTGAGTGATAGAGAGATAGAGACTGTGTGCTGTGTGAGAGAACGTGTTTGTGTGTGTTTGAGAGAGAACATAGAACATAGAACATTACAGCACAGAACAGGCCCTTCAGCCTTCGATGTTGTGCCGACCAAAATAAAAAGCAATGCCCCTCCAAACTAAACCATTCCCTTCTCTTCCATATACTTATCAATTAACCTCTTAAACGCCACCAAACTTGGCGCATCTACAACAGCTGCAGGCAGGGCATTCCACTCCCTAATCACTCTTTGAGTAAAGAACCTACCTCTGATATCCGTCCTATAACTCATACCCCTTAATTTAAAGCTGTGTCCCCTCGTGCTAGCTTTCTCCATCCTAGGAAAAAGGCTATCACTGTCCACCCTATCTAAACCTCTAATCATCTTATATGTTTCAATAAGATCCCCTCTTAGCCGCCTCCTTTCTAACGAAAACAACCTCAAATCCTTCAACCTCTCTTCATAAGACCTGCCCTCCATACCAGGCAACATCCTGGTAAACCTCCTCTGTACCCTCTCCAATGCCTCCACATCTTTCTTATAATGTGGGGACCAGAACTGCACACAATACTCCAAGTGCGGCCGCACTAGAGTTTTGTACAGTTGCAACATGATGCTGCGGCTCCTAAATTCAATCCCCCTACCAATAAAAGCTAAGACTCCATATGCCTTCTTAACAACTTTATCCACTTGACTGCCTACTTTCAGGGATCTATTGACACATACACCAAGATCCTTCTGTTCCTCAACACTATTAAGAGCCCTACCATTAGCCCTATACTCTACACATTTATTGTTCCTGCCAAAGTGCATTACCTCACACTTTTCCACATTAAACTCCATTTGCCACCTCTCGGCCCAGCTCTGCAACTTGTCCAAGTCACTCTGTAAACTATAACACCCCTCTTCACTATCTACCACTCCACCGACTTTAGTGTCATCTGCAAATTTACTGATCCATCCCTCAATACCCTCATCCAGATCATTTATAAAAATTACAAACAGCAGGGGCCCCAAAACAGACCCCTGAGGTACACCACTTGTCACCGAACTCCACGATGAATATCTCCCATCAACCACCACCCTCTGTCTTCTATCTGCCAGCCAATTCCTAATCCAATTAGCTAAATCACCCTCTATTCCACACATCTGCATTTTCTGTAGAAGTCTTCCATGGGCCACCTTATCAAACGCCTTACTAAAGTCCATATATACCACATCAACCGCCTTACCCCCATCCACCTCTTTGGTCACTTTTTCAAAAAACTCAATGAGGTTAGTAAGGCACGACCTACCCTTCACAAAACCATGCTGACTATCCCCAATCAATTCATTACTCTCTAAATAAGTATAAATCCTATCCCTAATTATTCTCTCCAATACTTTGCCCACCACAGAAGTAAGACTCACTGGCCTATAATTCCCTGGAAGGTCTCTCTTCCCCTTCTTAAACAACGGGACCACATTCGCTATCCTCCAGTCCTCGGAACCACACCGTAACCAACGAGGACCTGAAGATCAGAGCCAGAGGCTCTGCAATCTCCTCTCTTGCCTCCCAGAGAATCCTAGGGTAAATCCCGTCCGGCCCAGGGGACTTATCCAACTTCAAACCCTCGAGAATTTCGAACACATCCTCCCTATCTACTACAATACTCCCCAATTTGCAACCCTGTACCTCAGTGCTCTCCATAGCTACATTTCCAGTTACGGTTCCTGTCTCATGGTTGTGCAGGGTGGAGATTAAATATCTCTAGATGTCACGGGCCCCTTCCGCACTTCCAGTGAGAAATCAGGACTGAACGCTTTCTGCTTCGTACACTGCAAGCCCCAAACTCAATCTGTGCCACCATCAACGCTCCCACTCAGTAGGAAACTAGAAGCCGGAGTAGACCATTCAGCCCTTCGTGGTTGTTCAAATTCCAGATCCCGATTCCCTCTCATATCCCTCGATCTCTTTAGCCCCAAGGGCGAAATCTCATCCCCTCTTGAAATCGCACAACGTTTTGGCCTCAACTACGTTCTGAGGGAATGAATTCCACACATTCACCACCCTCTGGGTGAAGACATTTCTCCCCACCTCAGTCCTGAAAGGTTTGCCCCATTTCTCAGAATCCCTACAGTGCAGAAGGAGGCCATTCAGCCCATCGAGTCTGCACTGACCGTCCGACAGAGCATCGTACCCTCTCTCCCGCCAAACTCCCTTAACCCCACATATTTCCCACAGCCAATCCACCTAACCTGCACATCTTGGGACACTAACGGACAATTTTGTATAGCCAATCCACTTAACCGGCACATCTTTACTCACTAAGGGACAATTTAGCATGGCCAATCCACCTAACGTGCACATCTTTACTCACTAAGGGACAATTTAGCATGGCCAATCCACTTAACCGGCACATCTTTACTCACTAAGGGACAATTTAGCATGGCCAATCCACTTAACCTGCACATCTTTACTCACTAAGGGACAATTTAGCATGGCTAATCCACCTAACCTGCACATCTTTGGATACTAAGGGGCAATTCAGCATGGCCAATCCACCTAACCTGCACATCTTTATTAAGGGACAATTTAGCATGGCCAATCCACCTAACCTGCACATCTTTACTCACTAAGGGACAATTTAGCATGGCCAATCCACCTAACCTGCACATCTTTACTCACTAAGGGACAATTTAGCATGGCCAATCCACCTAACCTGCACATCTTTACTCACTAAGGGACAATTTAGCATGGCCAATCCACCTAACCTGCACATCTTTGGATACTAAGGGGCAATTCAGCATGGCCAATCCACCTAACCTGCACATCTTTGAACACTAAGGGACAATTTAGCATGGCCAATCCACCTAACCTGCACATCTTTACTCACTAAGGGACAATTTAGCATGGCCAATCCACCTAACCTGCACATCTTTACTCACTAAGGGACAATTTAGCATGGCCAATCCACCTAACCTGCACATCTTTGGATACTAAGGGGCAATTCAGCATGGCCAATCCACCTAACCTGCACATCTTTGGATACTAAGGGCAATTTCACATGGCCAATCCACCTACCTGCACATCTTTACTCACTAAGGGACAATTTAGCATGGCAATCCACCTAACCTGCACATCTTTGGACACTAAGGGACAATTTAGCATGGCCAATCCACCTAACCTGCACATCTTTACTCACTAAGGGACAATTTAGCATGGCCAATCCACTTCACCGCACATCTTTACTCACTAAGGGACAATTTAGCATGGCCAATCCACCAACCTGCACATCTTTACTCACTAAGGGACAATTTAGCATGGTCAATCCACCTAACCTGCACATCTTTGGATACTAAGGGCAATTCAGCATGGCCAATCCACAACCTGCACATCTTTGGATACTAAGGGGCAATTCAACATGGCCAATCCACCTAACCTGCACATCTTTGGACCCTAAGGAGCAATTCAGCAGGCCAATCCACCTAACCTGCACATCTTTGGACCCTAAGGAGCAATTTAGCATGGCTAATCCACCTAACCTGCACATCTTTGGACACTAAGGGCAATTTAGCATGGCCAATCCATCTAACCTGCACATCTTTGGACACTAAGGGTTTGACTAATGCAACCCTAAGGGGCAATTTAGCATGGCCAATCCATCTAACCTGCCATCTTTGGACCTAAGGGGCAATTTAGCATGGCCAATTCACCTAACTTGCACATCTTTGGACCCTAAGGGGCGATTTAGCATGGCCAATCCACCTAACATGAACATCTTTGGACACGAAGGGGCAATTTAGCATGGCCAATCCACCTAACCTGCACATCTTTGGACACAAAGGGGCAATTTAGCATGGCCAATCCACCTAACTTGCACATCTTTGGAGCGTGGAAAGGATGCTTTCTGTGGTGACATCTGTAAAAGTTGGTGAGAGTCGTAGCAGACATGCCGAATTTCCTTCGCCTCCTGAGAAAGTAGAGGCGTTGTTGGGGGCTTTATTGAGTGCAGTATCGGCTTGGAGGGACAGATTGTTGGCGACGTGGAATGGAGTGGAAACTTTACGACCTTTAAAAAAGTATTTGGACGGGCACGCGAAACATCACAAAATTCAAGGATGTGGGAAAGGCGCAGGAAAATGGGATGTGCGCGATTGGTTATTGCAGACGATTAAGGGCATCTTTTTGATGCCCTTCACACTTCTATGGGGAAGTGTGCCAAACAGCTGGAGAACAAAGAATAAAGAGCAACACAGCACGGGAAACAGGCCCTTCGGCCCAACGAGCCCGCGCCACCATCCTAATGGAGAAAACAGCGAAGCTCCATGGGGAGGCCTGTATGATATCCTTGTTCAATCTCAGGCGCAGAGTTAGGTTTGGGAGACTTTCTACTCCACTTCAGAGTCCTCCAGCACCAGGAGGAGGCCCTTCAGCCCATCGCGCCCATGATACACATGTACTGGGGGCCATCTCAGGCCCGTGTGTAAAAAGTGCCCAATTTCGCTCGCTCCGGTTGGCGGTTCCCCGCTGCCTTGTCTATTAGGGATGGGCCTAAATTCTAGGTTACAAAAAAAGGAAGATTGCCCTGGCGTGGGGTGCGGGGAGTCAGGCTGCTGCCTGGTTGGACAGTTTTTAGGCTGGGGGTGGGGGGGAGGTAGAGCCAGGATTGGCAGGGAGGTGGGGGGGAGCGGGGCAGAAAGCCAGCGCATGGACATCTGTTTCCTGAAAGCAGTCGAGAGATTTGCCGCAAAGGGGTTTCCCAGCCTCAGCTGACGGCCGCTTCCTGTAAACAAGCCCTGCCTTCTCGCAAATGTTGGGCAATGCTTGGCCGCCACTTCTCACCCGTTGGGCAACACAGCCAATTCCTGGCAGCTAGGGAACAGGTACCCCCTCAGGGAGGGGGGTGGGGGTGGGGGGGGATGCAATTGCGATGCCTGCTGTGGTCGCTCCTCCTCCTCTTCCTCCCGTTACGCCATTGCCAACAAGCCCGTTGGCCAATAAACCCCGTTGCACTCGGCCACAACACTCAAATCATGATGCGCGCGATGCATCTAAAGTACTGTCGCCAGCCCGTCTCCTCGGCAGGACACGCTGGCACTGTGGTTCCGCGCTGCTGCCTCGCGGAGCCGGGTTTGATTTGCCCGCTCGCGCTCTGTGCAGAGTCTGCACCTTCTCCCCGTGTCTGCGTGAGTTTCAAAGAACAAAACAGCACGGGAAACAGGCCCTTTGGCCCAACGAGCCCGCGCCGCCACCCCAATCTTCCCACCTCTACCCGCAATCCCTGTCCATGTTTATAGATCTATGGATTAAAAACCAAATTTGAGACAATTTAGGGAGAATTTGTTTTGCCAATTAGCCTAAGAGCACATCTTTGGGATGTGGGAGGAAACCGGAGCACCCTGAGAAAACCCACGCAAGCACGGGGAGAATGCGCAAACTCCCACAGACACAGGCCCAAATCCATGTATCTGCACAGCACAGCGTGTGCAAGTGTGTGCGAGTGTGTTTGTGAGAAACAGTGTGTGCGAGAAACAGTGTGTGCGAGAAACAGCGTGTGCAAGTGTGTGCGAGTGTGTTTGTGAGAAACTGTGTGCGAGTGTGAGAAGCAGTGTGTACGTGTGCTTGTGCATGCGTGTGTGTGTGTACGTGTGTGTAAAGAAGATGATAATAAACAATGAAACTGTCTGATTGCCCGTGATTTAGTTGGTAGCCATGGTGATGTCCCTCTCACTCTGACTCACGGTGATTAGTATGCATTGCCTGACTGCTTGTAACCTGTAGTCACACGCGAGTTACCTGACAGAACCAGGAGCTGGCCTTCCACGTGATTTACTGTCACCTTCCCCAGCTGCCACTCCCTCTTTCTGTGCTCTTTCACCCTCCACCCCTCTCCCTCTCCCTCCCTCTCTCTCTCTTGACTTCAACCAGCGAGAAACTCTCTAAATGGGATTGGAGAAACTCACGGGGGTCTTTTCCCTTCCCCCTCCTGGCCCTCATCCCAATCCTGGAAGCGTCGCCTCTGGCAGACTCGGACTGGTCAAATAGCTAGATTTGAACACACTTACCGACCAAATCTCTACGGGCCTCCACGGGCGAGAGTTCCACACACACTCCCCTCTGAGAGAAGGAATCCCTCCCCATCTCTATCGCCAATGGGTGACCCCCCCCCTCACTCTCAGATTCTGTCCCTCTGCCCTTAGTTTCTCCCACAAGGGGACACAACCTCTCAGCATTGACCCTGTCAAACCAACACCCCACCCCGAGAATCCGACATGTCTCACCCCATCGTTCTTCTGAGTCCAGACCCAATCTACTCAACTTCTCCTCATAAGGAAATCCCTCCCTGCCTGGGATCAACCTGGTGAGTGTTTCCTGGACTCCCGCCAATGCCGAGATATCTTTCCTTCGATAAGGAAACTGAAACTGTTTACGGGATTCCAGTTGTTACCCGACCCACGCCTTGTATCGCTTGAGCAAGACTTCCCTCCTTATCTCTATTTTCATAAATCATAAACACCCCAACATTGTAGAAGAGCCCATTCAGCCCTTCAAATCTACACTGACTCCCTGACAGACGACTGTACCCAGGGCCTCACCTCCACTTTATCCCCATAACAACACACACATCTACCACTGTTAATCCACCTAATCCTCACCTCTTTGGACACTGAGGGCCAATTTAGCATGGCCAATCCACCTAACCTATACATCTTTGGATACTAAGGGGCAATTTAGCATGGCCAATCCACCTAACCTGCACATCTTTGCGAAATTGGTCTTTGGTCAAGCTAAATTGCCCATTAGTGTCCAAAGATGTGAGCGTTAGGTGGATTGGCCATGCTAAATTGCCCCTTAGTTTCCAAAGATGTATCGGTTAGATGGATTGGCTATGCTAAATTACCCCTTAGTGTCCAAAGATGTGCAGGTTAGCTGGATTGGCTATGCTAAATTGCCCCTTAGTGTCCAAAGATGTGCAGGTTTGATGGATTGGCCATGCTAAATTGCCCCTTAGTGTCCAAAGATGTGTAGGTTAGGTGGATTGGCTATGCTAAATTACCCCTTAGTGTCCAAAGATGTGCAGGTTGCATGGATTGCCTATGCTAAATTATCCCTTAGTGTCCAAAGATGTGCAGGTTAGCTGGATTGGCCATGCTAAATTGCCCCTTAGTGTCCAAAGATGTGCAGGTTTGATGGATTGGCCATGCTAAATTGCCCCTTAGTGTCCAAAGATGTGCAGGTTTGATGGATTGGCCATGCTAAATTGCCCCTTAGTGTCCAAAGATGTGCAGGTTTGATGGATTGGCCATGCTAAATTGTCCCTTAGTGTCCAAAGATGTGCAGGTTTGATGAATTGGCCATGCTAAATTGCCCCTTAATTTCCAAAGATGTGTAGGTTAGGTGGATTGGCTATGCTAAATTACCCCTTAGTGTCCAAAGATGTGCAGGTTGCGTGGATTGCCTATGCTAAATTGTCCCTTAGTGTCTGAAGATGTGCAGGTTAGGTGGATTGGCCATTATAAGTTGCCCCTGGGTGTCAGGGTAAATATTTGGGGGTTACAGGGAACTTTGGACTTGCACCCTCTGGCTCTCTTGCACTTCTTACTGTCCTTGCCTTAATAATTCCCCCGAAATGAGTCACCTCGCATGATTCAGGGTCAAAATAAGAAATATTAATTAACTAAATACTCGTCACACCAAAGTGTCATGGGTTCTTGAAAGCATCCGACGTGCAAATAATGTGCCGTCCTCGATAATGTTTGCGGCGGCAAGGATGAATTTGTGACTCAGCGTTGGATGGAGCAAGTTGCGGAAGCTCACCACAAAATTTCCTCCTGCGAGAGATTGGGACATGCAGGAAATAGCTCAGCTCCTGAGTAATCGGTGACTCGCGTGCTGTGTCCCGAGCAGTAACCGTTCTCTTTAACTCAACCTGGTCCGGAAACCCGATTGCCCAGCGCGCCGTTTAAAAAAAAACACAGCGACTGCCCAAACAGGGTCAGGGCTCGTGCCGACGGCCAGGCACCTCCGGCGATTTTTCATAACACGTCCAGGTTTTACGAATTTCAGCCTTTTGTTGAAGCTGCCGTCTTTATGGACCTTGCTCCTCCTTGTGATAAAGCGCACCCCGCAAGATTTCGATCCCCCGGCTAAATGCAAACGGGAAATTTCGAGTCCCCTGGTGCCGCAAGTTCGGAGTTTGCAAACGCCATTAACTGGACGAGGTTCGACCGGAGCGAGGAGCAGGGAGATGCCCATTCAGCCTGCTACCCCACTCAATACAAAATCATGGCTCATCCCTTCTGGGGCCCAACTCCACCCTCTTGCCCACTCCACCTTACCCCCTCATCCCGGAGAAGAATTTATATTCTTAAATGTATCCTCAAATTTCGTTTCCTGCTCTTTGAAGTAATTCCTCCGCATTTCAGTTTTAAATCTGCGCACCCCTGAACCTCAAACTATGTTCTCTCAGTCTAGAGTGTCCACCAAGAGAATTGTCCTCCCTACCCTGACAATCCCCTTTCAGCATCTTGTATACATAGAACACTACAGCCCAAACAGGCCCTTCAGCCCACAAGTTGTGCCGATCATATCTATACCTACCAGGCCATAGAACTATCTGTAGCTCCCAATCCCATGTACTCATCCAGAAGTCTCTTAAAAGACCCCAGCGAGTTTGCCTCTACCACCACCGACGGCAGCCAATTCCATTCACCCTCTGAGTGAAAAACTTACCTCTAACGTCCCCTCTGTACTTGCCCCCCCAGCACCTTAAACCTGCATCCTCTCGTAGCAACCATTTCAGCCCTGGGAAATAGCCTCCGAGAATCCACCCTATCTATTCCTCTCAAACCTCTATCAGGTCGCTTCTCAACCTTCGTCTCTCCAGGGAGAAGAGTCCGAGCTCCCTCAACCTAAGGCATGCCCCCCAATCCAGGCAACATCCTTGTAAATCTCTTCTGCTCCCTCTCAATAGCTTCCACATCCTTCCTATAGTGAGGCGACCAGAACTGCACACAATACTCCAAGTGGGGTCTAACAAGGGTCTTATAAAGTTGCAGCATTACCTCCTGACTCCTAAACTCAATCCCTCGATTAATGAAGGCCAGTACACCGTACGCCTTCTTGACCACTTCCTCCACTTGCGGGGCAGATTTAAGAGTCCTATGGACCCGGATCCCAAGATCCTTCTGCTCTTCAACACTGCCAAGACTCCTACCCTTGATATTATACAGCTTCATCCCATTGGTCATGTCAAAATGGACCACCACACATACCTCATAGAACAGTACAGCACAGGAAACAGGCCCTTCAACCCTCCAAGCCTGTGCCGCTCATTGGACCAACAAGAGCATTCGTTTGTATCCTCAACGAGATTCCCCATCTCTTCTAAACTCCAGCGAGCAGTGGCCTCAACTGATGGATCCCTCTTCATAAAATAATCCCTGGGATCAATCGACTCAGCCTTCTCTGAACCTTCTCCAATGTAGTCACACTCTTCCTCAAGTAAGGGGACCAAAACTCTGCGCAATACTCCAAATTGTGGTCTCACCAACATCCTATACACTTGCAAAAGCACCTCCCTATTTCCACAAAAACTCTAGAAGGCCATTTGGCCCTTCGAACCTGCTCCACCATTCATTATGTTTGTGGATGATCATCCAATTCAATATCCCTCTTCTGCCCTCAATCCCTTAAGCCCCAAGACTCTGGAGAGAGTGCAGAGAAGCTTTACCAGCATGCTGCCTGGTATGGAAGGTCTGAGTTACGAGGAGAGGTTAGGTAAATTGGGGCTGTTTTCCTTAGAAAGACGTAGACTTAGAGGAGATCTAATAGAGGTGTACAAGATTATGAGGGGTATAGATAGAGTAAACAGGGTTAAGCTTTTACCTAGGATGGACTCAAATAGCACGAGGGGTCACGGGCTTAGGGTGAGGGGAGTAAGGTATAATTTGGATGCTAGAGGGAGTTTTTTCACACAGAAGGTGGTGGGGGTATGGAATGCGCTGCCAAGTAAAGTGGTGGAGGCAGGTACTCTGGAGTTATTTAAGAAATACTTCGATGGGCACATGAACAGAATGGGAATGGAGGGGTATAGAAAACTGATTTAAAATGGGGATCATGAGCCTTGGGAGTCCCCTGGGAAGTGTGTAAATAGATGATGATATTGATGTACTTGTTTTTATCCTACAGGTGCTTTGGTCCACCTTGTTGTCGAACAAGGGGCGTACACGCGATGGGTAGTGAGAGGGCTGCTCTTGGGTTTTTTTTTGAGAGTATCCTAGTGCTTCACGTCGTTAGTGTACGCTTGACCTGGACCATTTGATGGGCAACATGACAGCTCAGTGGCGTTCGCTGTGCTGTGCGGATTTGGGCCTGTGTCTGTGGGAGTTTGCGCATTCTCCCCGTGCTTGTGTGGGTTTTCTCCGGGTGCTCCGGTTTCCTGGAGGTGTGCCCTTAGGCTAATTGGCAGAACAAATTCTCCCTAAATTGTCTCAAATTTGGTTTTTAATCCATAGATCTATAAACGTGGACAGGGATTGTGGGTAGAGGTGGAAACATCAGGGTCGTTGGGCCGAAAGGCCTGTTTCCCGTGCTGTCTTGTTCTTTGTAAACCTTACCCTCAAACTATGGCCCCTTAGATCTGGGCTCCCCCCACCACATTCTTTGCGAATCTACCCTGTCTAACCCTGTTAGAATTTTATAGGTTTCTTTGAGATACCTCCCCCTTCATTCTTCTGAAATATAACCCTAATTGACTCAATCTCTTCTCGTATCAAGTCCCACCCACCCAGCAATCAGCCTAGTAAACCTTCACTGAACTTCCTCTAGAGCAAAAACATCCTTCCTCAGATAAGGAGACCAAAACTGCACACAATACTCCAGGCACAGCCTCACCAAGGCCCTGTACAAAACATCCTTGCTCCTTGAATCCGCTTACAATGAAGGCCAACATACCATTAGCCTTTTCTCTTAACTGCCTCCTGCATCTGCATGCTTACTTCCAGCGACTGGTTTACGAGAACACCCAGGTCCCACTCCCCTCTCCCAATTTATGGCCGCTCAGATATTAATCTGCTTTCCTGTTTCCGCTACCAAAGTAGATAGCCTCACATTCATCCTGCCCACTCACTCAGCTTGTCCAAAACACACTGAAGGATCTCTGTGTCCTCCTCACAGCTCACCCACCTCAATAGAACCATAGAGCACAGAAACAGGCCTTTTGGCCCTTCTCGGCTGTGCCGAACCATTTTTCTGCCTACTCCTACTGACCTGCCCCTAGAACATATCCCTCCACAGCCCTCTCATCCCTGTACCTGTCCAAGTTTTTCTTAAACGAAAGAATTATGAGGAGATTATGGGTTATGAGGAGAGACTAAATAGGCTAGGTTTGTATTAAGAACAAAGAACAAAACAGCAGGGGAAACAGGCCTTCGGCCCAACGAGCCTGCGCCGCCACCCCAATGTTCTCACCTCTACCCGCGATCCCTGTCCATGTTTATAGATCTATGAATTAAAAACCAAATTTGAGACAATTTAGGGAGAATTTACTTTGCTAATCAGCCTAAGAGCACATCTTTGGGATGTAGGAGGAAACCGGAGCGCCTGGAGAAAACCCACGCAAGCACGGGGAGAATGCACAAACTCCCACAGACACAGGCCCCAAATCCATGTATCTGCACAGCACAGCGATAGTCACTGAGCTGTCGTGTTGCCCATCAAATGGTCCAGGTCAAGCGTACACTAACAACGTGAAGCACCAGGATACTTTCGAAAAAAAAATCCAAGAGCAGCCCTCTCACGACCCATTGCGTGTATGCCCCTTGTTAGACAACAAGGTGTAGGACCTGTAGGATAAAAATAAGTACATCAATATCATCATCTATTTACACACTTCCCAGGGACTCCCAAGGCTCATGATCCCTATTTTAAATCAGTTTTCTATACCCCTCCATTCCCATTCTGTTCATGTGCCATCTAAGTATTTCTTAAATAACTCCAGAGTGCCTGCCTCCACCACTTTACTTGGCAGCGCATTCCATACCCCACCACCCTCTGTGTGAAAACACTCCCTCTAGCATCCAAATTATACCTTACCCCCCTCACCCTAAGCCCGTGACCCCTCGCATTCTTTGGAGTTTAGAAGGCTGAGAGGGGAATTTTATAGAGACGTACAAGATAATGAAGGGGATGGCTAGGGTAGAGGTTGAGAGTCTCTTCCCGCTTAACAAAGATAGCGGGACTAGAGGGCACAGCCTCAAGATTGCGGGGGGGGGGGGGGGGGGGGTTTAGATCAGAGTTGAGGAGGAATTTCTTCACGCAAAGGGTGGAGAATCTTTGGAATTCTCTGCCTGATGAAGTGGTGGAGGCTTCCTCACTGAATACGCCCAAGTCAAGTGTGGATAGGTTTTTGATTGACAAGGGAATTAAGGGTTATGGGGAGAAAGCGGGAAAGTGGTACTGAACCACTACAGATCAGCCATGATCTTATTGAATGGTGGGGCAGGCTCGAGGGGCTGGATGGCTGACTCCTGCTCCTATTTCTTATGTCAAGCGAGCCCGCTTTCACCACTTCATCTGGAAAAAGTGCTTCCTTAGCAAGGAGTGGCAAAATCCCATTTGCAAATTATTATTTGCTGCATCACTTTGAAGGTTTGGTGGAAAGGGATTCGGGTGTGTGAAAGAGCGAGCTCTAGTTACGGGTGCTGGTTACGCAACCGACAAAATGGTACATTCTCAACTCAGTGGTAAATAGCATCCCAGAACCTAATTTGTAAAGAATCGCAGCTCCAACAGTCCCTGAGGAATTTTACCGAGAGACAGAGAGAGGCACGTTAGGGATTGCATATTTCTGAAGAAATAATCAAGTCACGATTTGGATATTTCAAACCCACAAGAAGTGGCCACATCCGCACATGTATTTGTTAGCTCCTGAGCTTTCTCATGCTTGAAACACTGTGGTCTCGGTCTTGACAGCTATTTCCGCATTGCTTCCCCATCCCCCTCGCCCACCAGACTTTGGTAGTTGGCAGGAGTCTGATCATTCGTAGAATCTCTACAGGGCAGAAGGAGGCCATTCGGCCCATCGAGTCTGCACCAACCACAATTCCCACCCAGGTCCTACACCCATAATCCGATGCAGTTAGCTGAGCTACTGCCCCTGACACGAAGCGGCAATTTAGCATGGCCAATCTATCTAACCTGCACATCTTTATACACTAAGGGGCAATTTAGCATGGCCAATCCATCTAACCTGCACATCTTTGGACAATAAGGGACAATTTAGTATGGTCAATCCACCTAACCTGCACATCTTTGGACACTAAGGGACAATTTAGCATGGCCAATCCATCTAACCTGCACATCTTTATACACTAAGGGGCAATTTAGCATGGCCAATCCACCTAACCTGCACATCTTTGACACTAAGGGACAATTTAGCATGGCTAATCCACCTAACCTGCACATCTTTGACACTAAAGGACAATTTAGTATGGTCAATCCATCTAACCTGCACATCTTTGGACACTAAGGGACAATTTAGTATGGTCAATCCATCTAACCTGCACATCTTTGAACACTAAGGGACAATTTAGCATGGCCAATCCACCCTAACCTGCACATCTTTATACACTAAGGGACAATTTAGCATGGCCAATCCACCTAACCTGCACATCTTTATACACTAACGGGGCAATTTAACATGGCTAATCCATCTAACCTACACATCCTTGAACACTAAGGGGCAATTTAGCATGGCAAATCCATTTAACCTACACATCTTTGGACACCAAGGTGCAATTTAGCATGACCAATCCACCTAACCCTTGCATCTTTGGATTGTGGGAGGAAACCGGTGTACCTGGAGGAAACCATACAGACACGGGGAGAACATACAGGGAAAGTGACCCAAGCCGGGAATCGAACGCGGGTCCCTGGCGCCATGAGGAGGCAGCACTAACCACCGTGCTGCTGAAAGTGGCACATCAGATCAGATGTGATCCCATCAAATGGTATAGCAGACTCAATGGGGGGTGCAAATGGCCTTCCCTGCTCTATGAGCTTCGGGGTACAACAGCAACCCTTTTTTTAAAATATTCACTTATGGGGTCGCTGGTTGGCCAGCGATTATTGGAAATAAACGTCCCCAGGGATCCGTTACCTTGACGATCCCAGGGATGGAGGGCTTGTCCTCGGAGGAAAGATTAACCAGCTTGGGTCTGTTCTTGTTCAAATTCAGAAGGTGGACACAGCAAGGCTACTTCTCCCTCTGCCTTCTTCATCACCCGTCCAGATGTCTTCAGGGATCTTTGGACAGGCACCCCAAGTCCCTCTTGTCCTCCATACCCGCTGGTGTCCTACCGTTCACTCTGTAGTCCCTTATCTTGTTAGCTCCCCCGTCAAAATGCATCACCTCCCACGTTTCAGAGTTAAATTCCACCTCCCACTGCTCTGCCTGTCTGACCCACCCTTCTATACGTTTCTGTAAATTCAAGTTCACCATTTGCCCCACACCACCGATTTTCGCGTCTTCGTCAGCCCTTCCGCTGTTTGTTACTCAGCGTCACAAGTCAGGTTGCGTTAACACTGCAATGAAGCTGCTGTGAAAATCCCCTGGTCGCCACAGTGCAGGTTATGCTGAGGTTTTCCAGCATTTTCTGTTTTTCTTTCGGACTCCAGCGTCCGCAATATCTTGTCTTTTGAGCATAACGCTTTCAAACGATAGGAATCTTTTACAGAGGTGTTGAAATACACCTCTCTCTCTTATCCAGATCTGGTTTACCTACCCAGGGAGAGGCTAGTTGCGACTAAGGATGACATCAAAACCATCTTCAGCTGCTTCATCAGTCGCCTTGCCTCCGTCGTAAGTGGGGACGTTCGCTGATGATTGCACAATGTTTAACACCATTGCTCCTTGGATACTGTAACAGCCCACGTCCAAATGCAGCAAGATTGGGCTGACAATCGGCAAGTAACATTCATGCCAGGCCGATGCCAAGAAATGACCGTCAACAAGAGAGGATCTAACCGTCGCAATGGCGTTACCATTGCTGAATCCCTCCCCCTCATCGACATCCTGGGGGTTACCGTTGACCAGAAACTGAGCTGGACCCAGCCATATAAATACAGTGGCAACCAGAGCAGGTCAGCGGCTGGGAATCCTGCGGACAGTAACTCACCTCCCGACTCCCCCAAAGCCTGTCCATCATCTACAAGTCAGGAGTGTGATGGAATACTCCCCACTTGCCTGGATAGGTGCGGCTGCCAACAACACTCGAGAAGCTCGACACCATCCAGGACAAAGCAGCCCCGCTCGATCGGCACCCCATCCACAAATATTCACTCCCTCCACCACCGACGCTCAGTAGCAGCAGTGTGTACAAGATGCACTACAGCAACTCATCCTTAGACAGCACCTTCCAAACCCACAACCACTTCCATCTAGAAGGACAAGGACACATGGGGAACACCACCTCCTGCAAGTTCCCCTCCGAACCACTCACCGACCTGACTCGGAAATATAATCAGCCGTTCCTTCACTGTCCCTGGGTCAAAATTCTGGAACTCCCTCCCTAACAGCAGTGTGGGTGTACCTACACCTCAGGGACTGCTGCGGGTTCAAGGTGGCGGCTCACCCCCAACCTTCTGAAGTTAACGAGGGATGGGCAGTAGATGCTGGGCCTGGCTAGTGACGCCCACAAGTTAATTTAAAATAAACATCAGTTATCACAATCATAACTCCGAGAGGCCAGATTGATAAGGTTTGTTTTTCATTATTTGTGGGACACGGGCATCGCCAGCATTTATTGCCCATCCCTCGTTGACAGTCAACCACATTGCTGTGTGGCTCTCTGGAGTCACATGTAGGCCAGATCGGGGTAAGGACGGCAGATTTCCTTCCCCAAAGGGAACCGGATGGGTTTTTCCGACAACGGTTTCATCAGTAGATTCTTAATTCCAGATATTTTATCAAATTGCACCATCTGCCGTGGCGGGATTGGAACCCGGGTCTCTGGAACGTTAGTTGAGTTGCTGGATTAATAGTCTAGCGATAATATCACTAGGCCATTGCCTCCCTGGATTACGACTACATCAAAGGGAGCGTCAGAGACTGTGAAAAACAAAACACACCAACCTTTACACATCACCACAGGGACAGTGAAGTAATGAAATAAATTGTATTTTTTTAATTTTATACAACAAGTTGAACAGTACATGAAGAATACACACAGACAGCAACACATCTAACACTTAGGGCAGCCTAAAAACAGGTATACCAGAAGCCCCTCTCTATGATCCAGGCACAGAGGGGGCAGTTGAGGGGGAAAAGACAAGGTATTTACAATAATCTGAATGGGGAAAAAGGAACTCAGAAGGATTGTACCCTCCCCCTCTTGATCTCCTGAGCAGATCAGGTCAGAAGATGGCTCCCACCAAAACTGGTCCAGTACGGAGCGGGGAAGGAATGGTGGAAAGAGGGAAGTGCTGCTGCCTGAAGCAGGGGTAGAGATAGAGAGAGAGAGAGAGCAGCCTGTTTGATTGGATTCAAATAGGGCGTGTAGCAAGCCGCTCCATACAATGGCTTATTTGGTTAATGAGAGATGTACACAGGCTCGTAAACCTGCAGAACCCCCCACCGACATGGAGAGAGGGGCCAGATGACTGAGGGATCACAGTCCAGGAAGAGGCCATTCTTCCCATCAAGCCTGTACTGACCACAATCCCACCTATCCCCGTAACAGCGCACATTGACCCTGCTAATTCCCCCCTCTCACTAGAGTTAACCTTGCACTGCTGATCAACCCGACCTGCTCCAGTTTCCTCCCACAGTGCTGGTTAGGTGCTAAATTCTCCCTCGAGTGTAACCCAAGGGGGATTTTCACAGTAACTCCATTGCAGTGTTAATATGTAAGCCTCACTTGCAATTAACAAATAAGCGCTAACCAGTGCATCTTTGGATTGAGGGGGGGGGGGAAAAACTGGAGCAGCTGGAGGAAACCCACACGGATACTGGGAGAATGTGCAAATATGCTCACTCTTCACTTGTGAGTTATTGTGTGTACAAAATCAAGGATGTAAGTGCAAGAGCAGGAAGGGGAAGAGGCTACAACTGGGATTTGATGGATTTGAGTTATAAGGAGAGGCTGGATAGACTGGGACTTCTTTCTCTAGAGTGTAGGAGGCTGAGGGGTGATCTTACAGAGGTCTGTAAAATAATGAGGGGTACAGAACAGCTAGCTAGTCAATATCTTTTCCCAAACGGAGGGGAGTCTAAAACTAGAGGGCACAGATGAGAGGGGAGAGATACAGAGGGTCCAAAGGGACAATTTTTTCCAAACAGAGGGTGGTGAGTATCTGGAATGAGAGGTAGGCGTAGAGGTGGGTACAATTTTAAGAAGCGTTTAGACAGTTACACAGGTAAGATGGGGGAGTGGTATATGGAGACATGGGCCAAGTGCAGGCAATTGGCACTAGCTCAGGGATTTAAAGAAAGGTGGCTGAGTCGGACTGAGGAGACTGTTCCACGCTGTAAACCTCTGTGACTAACCGTGCCATCACCAAACAGTGTCCAGCTGTCAAATATTCCTGTACAGCTGGCATGCGTGTGCATGTGCCGCACTTCCAAAAGTGCTCAATTTTGGACAGAGAAAAGGCAGCTTCTTCCGACAAGTTTCGCACGATGAGAGACAAAAAGGGAGATATTTCAGGGGCCTAACTATTCAAAAGAGTCACTCGGTGAGAAATGTGGAGGTGGTTTAATTATTGCTCATACTGCATACCAAACAAAACTGCTCTAATCTTCTGCAGTCCTGTTCATCACAGAATCCCTACAGTGCAGAAGGAGAAGATTTGGCCCATCCGGTCTGCACATTCCCACCCAGGCCCTATCCCTGTTTACCCCACTCATCCCACTGACCTGCTCTTCCTCGGACACTCGGGCAAATTTAGCATGGCCAATCCACCTGACTTGCTTATTCTTTGGAGTGTGGGAGGAAACCCATACAGACATTGGGAGAATCTCCACACACACAGCGACCCAAGCCGGGAATCGAACCCGGCTCCCTGGACCTGTGGTGCAGCAGTGCTGACCGCTGTTCTGTCCCTAATCTGGCAGAGAAGAATATTGAAAAATTCACACCTTGGAGAGAGAGAGAGAGGGGGGGAATTAAAATTGAGGCAGGGGAAATGTTGAAAAATTGATATCTTGGCCAGGAAATTACTGAATAATTCACAGCCACAGTGTACCAACCTCTCTCAACTGGGTTTTGACTGAAGGGAATGAAGGGGGTTTACTCACAGTAAGCGTTTTTTAGCGCCTAGCGAACCAGCTGAAAGCACGACCACATCTTTTGCTTTTATCAGCTTGGGGGAAATGCAGATCAAAGAGTGAGGGCTGGGGTGGGGTGAGAACTCTCAAAGTACTTTCTGTTGTTGCTGTAGCAGCTTATCAGTACCAGTGATAACACCGCATCAAACAGGGCTTGTGTTTTGAGCATTGGTTTAATTTTCACCGCGTTAACACCAACAATAATACAGTGCAAATTCTGCAGCTCCCGAGCTGTAGGTTCCTTCCGCGCCCATCATCAGAGCGAGACGGATTAGTGCAATTGTAGGAGCGGTGACACAATTCAAACTTCATCTCAAGGGGGAGGTGCGGTGGTAAGGAACGGTTGTGGATGAGGGGAAGGGGCAAAAAAAAATCTCTGGGCATTGAATGACCGCCGGGAAATAAAGGGGAAAGCTGTCGCATCTCCGCTCTGCAGAGACGCTGCTGGTGAAGTGTGCAGAACGCTCAGCATCTGTTTGGCAGCCTTTGTTCAGCCAAAATCTATCAACAAATCTTATCAGAGGGGTGGGAGGATAGATGATGTGATCCGCCAAACTGATATCCAACAGGAAATTCCCTACTACCCCTGTCTGCTTCCTCGGACTGATTCTTGTGGGCACAGCTTTATCCGTGTGATTCCACCCCCCCACCAATCCCACATGACAGTAAATGATTAATGCTATAGTTATGGTGCTACGGGTAGGGAGACAGATGGAGGGATAGAATAACGTGACCAGCTTGTCTCTTCAAGGAGAGTGGGACAGGGAAGTGCTGGAGTTGGGTTCAGTGCTGGCACCTGAGGTTAACCGGGTCCCTGGCGCTGAGAGGCAGCAGTGTTAACCACTGTGCCATCCACTGAAGAACAGAGCTCGGGACTGTGTGTATCGAAGAAAAGGCCCCGATACAGACTGCAGGAAGGAGCCTTCACACTCCTTATCCTAAACAGACAGGTGGGGTTAACCTGGACTCCCGCTCCCTTGAACTGAACTGTTAACACAAACATGGACACGAGCGTGCTGTGACCAAATTCCTAGCCTCGATATTCCCGAGACAAGACCCAGTGCTCTACGGATCAGATGAACCCTTTATGCCCACAGTTCCCGTTTCAAACTCAGAAACCGTCCTGCGCCAGTCAGAATCTCTCTGGGGGTGACAGTGGACAGATTTTGGCTCTCACTGAGGCACCCTTTCCCAAAACGGCTGCTGGCTTTGCTCTGGGAGCACACTGGGCCACAGACTGGATTTCATTTAAAACAAAAATGACAAAACCAGTGCTGCCAAACAGAAACAGGAGCGAGAATGCCTTAAAGAGATAGTAAAGGGTTTGATACCAAATAAAGTGAGTACTGGAGAAATGGGAAAGCACAGGCTGCCTTTGTTCCAGTGCTGGGACATATAGAAACGGGAGTTTGGGTTACAGAGTGCTTACCGTAAAGAGGCAGCTTGCCAAAGGAATCTGTGACCTGGAGGGTGGCAGGAGAGGGGGCCCCTCCGGCCTGTGACTGGACAAAGTGCAAAGCGACGCTGGACTGGGCTGGGTTCCCAGGAAGGGGAGAGCCCCATACTCCTCCTCCTCTCCCACCCCACCTTTAGAGAAGGGGTTAAACCTGGGCTCTTGGAGGAAGTGGGGGGCGGGTATAGGGGCAGGATACGTCTCCACACATCCAAGTCATGATGTGGAGATGCAGGCTTTGGACTGGGGCAAACACAGTCAGAAGTCTCACAACACCAGATTAAAGTCCGACAGGTTTATTTATAGGAAAAGCCAGCAGATTTTGGAGCACTGTCCCTTCGCCCATAAAGGAGCAGTGCTCTGAAAGCTGGTGGATTTTCCTACCAAATAAACCTATTGGACTTTAACTTCTGACCGTGTCCACACGTCAAATACAGGAGGCACAAAACATCTGGGGAAAAAAAACAAACTTCGGGGTCCGAGGCCCGACTCCAAATTAAAATGGGAAAGCTACACGCTTCCAGAGTTTTAGGGTTCCCACGTTTTAAACCCTCGGTGGATGGGGGTGGGGGGGGTGTGGTTTGAGGGTGCAGACGGGCGCCAGAGAAACTCTCGGGCATGAACATGCCTCTGAACTCAAGCCAGCCATCTTCGAAAAGTGCAGCTCCTGTCTGCTTCCCCGTTGCTCCCCACAACTCCTCTCGAACTCGACAGCTCGACGTTTCAAGGAAGCTTTCCACACGGGCTTGGTGATTTCCCCCCCCCACCCCACCGTCGTCTGAGAATGATTCCGTCACTGGAGGGGGAAAAGGAAAGAGGGGAGGGTGGAGAACAGGGGAATGGCTAGCTCATCAAATAAGACAGGACTCGCTATTGATTCCGAGTGGACAGTACCAATTATAAATAAACCCACATTCATTCATCCACTTTTATACAAAAATCAATGCTTTTTTTTTGCTGAATTTGTTGCAAACATGAGGTAATATCTCTTTGTCCTTTGGGACAGGTTTGACACAGGGAGTGAGTGTAAAGGAAGGTGCGCGGCAGACTAAATTGAGACAGACCCCAGTGTGGCAAGATGCAGCACCCTGCGGGTGAAGTGCTTGTTTTAGCGAGCCTTATAAGTGCCTCCAAACATAATTGGGAAGAGAAATAAGAGAACGTGGGTGACAAACAAGGGAAAGCAAGGCTTGCAGGACTGATGAAATGTCCCTTCAGAGAGGCAGAGAGAGAGAGAGAGAAGCCTGCTTTCTCTCCCCTCCACCCAGCTTCCAATTCTTCCATACTTAGTGCATCTTATTTTATCAGTGCAACTGCAAAGTACCAGGAGGTAATAATGCGCTGTGACTGGGGGAAAAGAAAGACAGACAGAAAGAGACACATTGTGCTACTGAACATTTAAGTTCGACAGTGGCGTGGCGATGCGTTGTGTGATAGGAGGTCCCACTGGGGAGGGGGGGAGCAGGGAAGGGGAGCGGGGCGGTGGGGTGGGGGGGGAGGGGTGCGGAGGGCTCCTTTACCGACTGGCCTCCCCCTTCAGGGAAGCCGGCAGCGATTTCATCCTCCGGACTCGCTCAGTGCTGAAGTAGCCCTCGTCGCTGCAGTTACTCCGCACACTGATCTGCTCGTCAGAGTCACTCAGGCTGCTGTTGCTCCAGTCCGGGTCTCCCGACAGGTACTCAGTGCCCTCCACATCCACATCAATGTCTTCTGCAGCAAAACGCACAGAGAGAGAGAGAGAGAGAAAAGGATCAACTTTACCACTCACATTTGCGAATCCCCCCCCACCATCACCGTGTAAGCAAACATTTTACTCATCACTCCTTTTCATTCCACAAGTTTCAATTTTGAATCAGCTATGCAGCAAATGAAGCAGCCTTTCGGCCCATTGTGTCTGTGCCAGCCTATTCACGTACCGAATTTTGTCCTTCATTGCTAGAGGGATGGAGTTTAAAAACAATGAGGTCATTTTGCAGCTGTATAAGGTGCTCGTGAGGCCACACCCAGAGTTACTGTGTACAGTTTTGGTCTACTTTCTTAAGAGAGGATATACTGGCGCCAGAGCGGGTGGGGAAGAGATTCACTAGGTTAATTCTGGAGTTGAGAGGGTTGGCTTATAAAGAATAAATAATATTACAACACAGGAACAGGCCGTTCAACCCTCCAAGCCTGCACTGACCGTGCTGCCCGACTGAACTAAACCCCCCTACCCTTCCGGGGACCATATCCCAGGATGTTGGAAATGGATGACCATTTATAGGATGTTGCCTGGTCTGGAGGGCAGGTCTTATGAAGAGAGGCTGAGGAATTTGAGGTTGTTTTTGTTAGAAAGAAGGCAGCTAAGAGGACACCTTATTGAAACATACAAGATGATTAGAGGTTTAGATAGGGTGGACAGTGATAGCCTTTTTCCTAGGATGGAGAAAGCTAGCACGAGGGGACATAGCTTTAAATTAAGGGGTGGTAGTTATAGGACTGATGTCAGAGGTAGGTTCTTTACCCAGAGGGTGGTAAGGGTATGGAATGCCCTGCCTGCTGCAGTTGTAGATGCGCCAAGTTTGGTGGCGTTTAAGAGGTTAGTAGATAAATTTATGGATGAAAAGGGAATGGTTTAGGTTAGAGGGTCATTGCTTTTTCTTAATTGGTCGGTGCAACATCGAAGGCCGAAGGGCCTGTTCTGCGCTGTAATGTTCTATGTTCTATATCCCTCTGCTCCCAGTCTATTCATGTATTTGTCCAGACACCCCTTAAAAATCACTATGCATTATGAGGTTATGAGGAGAGACTGAGTAGATCAATAGCGAGTCCTGTCCTGGGACTCTGAAGAATGAGGGGAGGATCTTATAGAAACATACAAGATTATGAAGGGAATAGATAAGATAGAAGCAGGGAAATTGTTTCCACTGGCGGGTGAAACTAGAACTAGGGGCATTGCCTCAAAATAAGGGGAAGCAGATTTAGGACTGAGTTGAGGAAAAACTTTTACACACAAAGGGTTGTGAATGTGTGGAATTCCCTGCCCAGTTGGGGCAATCTCATTGAATGTTTCTAAGAGAAGGATAGATAAATTTTTGAACAGTAAAGGAAATAAAGGTTATGGTGAGCATATGGATAAGCGGAGCTGAGTCCATGAAAAGTTCAGCCATGATCTTACTGAATGGCGGAGCAGGCTCGAGGGGCCGAATGGCCGACTCCACATTTGTCATTTATATAAATGACACAGATGACTAATTGGGGGTGGAGGGGGCATGGGGCAGGATTAGTAAATGGTTGACACAAAGATTGGCTGGGTGGTTAACAGTGAGGCAGAGTATCTTGGGCTGGAAGGGAATACAGATGGAATTTAACCCTGAAAAGTGAGAGGTGATGCATTTTGGAAGGAGTAATTTGACAAGGAAGTATACAACGAGAGGTCTGACGCTAGCAAGGGGACCTTGGCGTGTTTGTCCACAGAACTCTGAAAGCAAAATGGCACATTAGTAGAGGGTGATTTAAACAGCACAAGGGACACTTGAATTTATCAATCGGGGTATAGATTACAAAAGCAAACAGAGCACAATGGAATTATATAGAACTTTGGTTAGGCCACAGCTGGAGTACTGTGTGCAGTTCTGGTCGCCACATTATAGGAAGGGTGTGATTGCACTGGAGGGGGAGCAGAGGAGATTCACCAGGATGCTGCCTGGGATGGCACATTTAAATTATGAAGGGAGGTTGGATAGGCTTGGGTTTGTTTTCATTGGAGCAGAGAAGACTGAGGGGCGACCTGATTACAAGGTCAGAGTGGATAAGGAGCAGCTGTTCCCCTTATTTGAAGCGTCAATCATGAGCGGACAGAGGTTCAAGGTGAGGGATGGAAGTTTTGAGGGGGCATATGAGGAAAAACTTTTTTACCCAGAGGCTGGTGAGGGTCTGGAATGCGCTGTCTGGGAGGGTGGTGGAGATGGGATGCCTCACATCCTTTAAGATGGGATGCCTCACATCCACATCATCTGGATGAGCACTTGGCACATTATAACATTCAGGGCAATGGGCCCAGTGCTGGCAGATGGGATTAGGTGGGACTTTGGGTGTTTCTCGTGTGTGGGTGTGGATTCGATGGGCCAAAGGGCCTCTTCCGCACTGTATGATTTTGCGAAATACTTTCTCGTGTATCTGCTTTTCTTTGGGACATGAGCATCTGCTTTTGAGTGAGAGGCGGAGTGAGTCATTTTTACAGGACTTGCAAGAGGAATAAAAACAGCCACCCAAGTCTCACTCACCTCATCAAAACACAGGGTGGAAGACACAACCCTCCCTGTTGCTAGGTGACTGAACAGGTGGAGTATGTGGATGAATCGCCGGCTCTAAAAATAGGCTCTCCGTGCCCAGGGCAATTTCACAATCACGCAATGAAGAATTGCAGGCATTCCTAAGGCAGTGTGGAGCTCGACACGTCAACGATTACACCAGCTCAGCATCTTACCTTGGTCAGAGTCAGAGCGTTCTGATGATACGGTCGACCCCACACTGTCCGTCCGCGTCCTCTCCACGTTCAGCAGTTCCAGCTGCCGCTTTAAGTACCGCTGCTCCCGCTGTAACTGGTCAATCTGGTGGAGGGCCCGTCTGTCCACCTCCTCGAGGGTCTGCAGGAGGAGGAGGATGAGGAAGAGGAAAGCCTTTAACCATCATACGGGGACACACTAGACTTGACATCATCCAAATGGGTGGGCTTCCAACACTGGCAGTTTTATGGGGGTTGGGAGGGGGGGGAATATCGTGACACTGGCAGTGAAGGAAAACTGGACATTGTCATGATACCCACATCCCCCCACTGCTAACCCTTGCTGCCAGTGTTATGATATCAACAGCCCCCCTCCCCCCCACCAGCAGCAGCATGACCTTTCATAGATTCCTTACACAATGGCACGGTGCTTGGCACTGCTGCCTCACCCAGGTTCGATTCCCGGCTTGGGTCACTGCTTGTGTGGAATGTGCACATTCTCCCCGTCTCTGGGAGGGTTTCCTCCCCAAGTCTATGCTGGTTAGGTGCTAAATTCTCCCTCAGTGTTACACAGTAACTTCATTGCAGTGTTAACGCAAGCCTATTTGTGACTAACTAATAAAGTTTAACTTTAGTGCAGAAGGAGGCCATTCGACCCATCACCGACCACAATCCCACCCCAGACCTTTCTCGTGTAATCTATGCACTCTCACTGAGAGCCCCCCTGACACTAGGGTCAATTTAACATGGCCAATCCCCCCACGGCAGATGGTGGAATTTGAATTCAACAAAAAAGATACAAGGGAGATCGAGGATACACACTTCGGAAAAGCAAGACAACAGGCTCCCCCTCTGAGAGAAGTGGAGCCGCCCCCCCCCCCCCCCCCCTCCCACTCCAAACGCCCCCCCCCTTCCCCCCTCCCACTCCCACTCCAACGCCCCCCCCCTTCCCCCCTCCCACTCACGCCCCCCCCCTCCCCCCTCCCACTCCACGCCCCCCCCCTTCCCCCCTCCCACTCCAACTCCAACGCCCCCCCCTTCCCCCCTCCCACTCCAACGCCCCCCCCCTTCCCCCTCCCACTTCCAAACGCCCCCCCCCCTCCCCTCTCCCACCTCCAACGCCCCCCCCCCTTCCCCCCTCCCACTCAACGCCCCCCCCCTTCCCCCCTCCCACTCCAACGCCCCCCCCTTTCCACCCCCTGAACTCCAACCCCCCCCCCCCCCTCCACCCCCCCCCCTCCCTCCCCGCCCCCAACGCCCCCCCCCCCCTCCCCCCCCCCACTCCAACGCCCCCCCCCTCCCCCCTCCCACTCCAACTGCCCCCCCTCCCCTCCCAACGCCCCCCACCTTCCCCCCCCACTCCAACGCCCCCCCCCCTTCCCCCTCCCACTCCAACACTCACACCCCCCCTCCCCCCTCCCACTCCAAACCCCCCCCCCTTCCCCCTCCCACTCCAACGCCCCCCCCCTTCCCCCCTCCCACTCCAACACCCCCCCCTCCCCTCCCACTCCACTCCAACCCCCCCCCTTCCCACTCCACTCCCCCACTCCTCCCCCCTCCCCTCCGCACTTCCCTCCCACAACACACACACCCCACACACACACACACACACACACACACACACACACACACACACACACACACACACGGGACATACCTTGATGTGCATTTTGGCCTTCAGGAGCAGGCTGAGGGTGGTGTGCTTGGCATTCTCAGCTTCCAGTGGCACCAGTTCTTTCAACCTCTCCAAGCACCGTCGCAGGTGGGCCCGCCTGGGTTAAAAGAGAAAGCATTTCACTCATCTTGTGCCAGGTGCACCAGGGACCCAGAGGGCAACAAGCCATTGACAACAGGCACAGACACACACATTCAATACAGAGATGCCCTTCCGTTAATTCCACCACTCCTGCTAATCACAACGCCATGGCTAAGACGCTTTCAATTCTGGACCATCGCAAACCGAAGGAATTCGATTACTTTGCCCAACAGCAGACATTTTAGCTTTAAATGTCTGAGGCTGCAAATACCATTGTGGCACACTCCTCGCTGTGGTACCTGTGTCAGCCTGCTATGGGAGTGCTGGAGGGAGGGACAGACAGACAGAGACAGAGGGAGAGACAGAGGGAGATGGAAAGCGAGAGAGGCTCTTCACATTATTTATTTTCAATGCCTCCACCAGTCACTAGGGAAGAAAGAGCTTCACAGACACTAAAACGATACAAAACTCTGAGGTCACGTACCAATCATCTCAAAAACAGCTTCTTCCCTGCTGCCAGACTTATGAATGGACCCACCTTGCAATAAGTTGATCTGTCTCTGTACCCTAGCTACGACTGTAACACTACATTTTGCACTCTCAACTCTCCTTTTCTATGAATGGTATGCTTTATCTGTACCATGCAGAAGAAACAATACTTTTCACTATATACTAACACGTCATAACAATAAATTATATCAAGTCCTCAGATAAGAAATGTCCCCTCACCTATGCCTTAACTAGGAGGCCAACCCTCCCCCCCCACCCAGGGGAACTTAATGGTATTCCCCATGTGTCTGCTGCCCTTGTCCTTCTAGATGATAGAGGTTGTGGGTTTGGAAGGTGCTGTCTAAGGATGAGTTGCTGCAGTGCATCTTGTAGATGGTACACACTGCTGCTACCGAGCGTCAGTGGTGGAGGGAGTGAATGTTTGTGGATGGGGTGCCAATCAAGCGGGGCTGCTTTGTCCTGGATGGTGTCGAGCTTCTTGAGTGTTGTTGGAGCTGCACCCATCCAGGCAAGTGGGGAGTGTTCCATCACACTCCTGACTTGTGCCTTGTAAATGGTGGACAGGCTTTGAGGGAGTCAGGAAGTGAGTTACTCTCCGCAGGATTCCCAGCCTCTGACCTGCTCTGGTAACATGTGTGTTTATATGGCTGGGTCCAGCTCACTGGGGGGATTCAGCAATGGCAATGCTATTGAATGTCAAGAGGTGATGGTTAGATCCTCTCTCCTTGGAGCTGATCGTTGCCTGGCACTTGCGGGTTGCGAATGTTACGTGTCACAAGTTACAAGCCAGGATATAGTCCAGATCTTGCTACATTTGAGCACGGACTGTTTCAGTATCTGAGGAGAGGCGAATGATGCTGAACATTGTGCAATCATCAGTGACATCCCCATTTCTGATCTTACGACAGACGGAAAAGTCATTGATGAAGCAACTGAAGATGGTTGGGTCTAGGACACTAACCCTGAGGAACTCCTGCAGATGAGCTGAGATGACCGACCCTCCCTCCACAACACAACCATCTTCCTATATGCCAGATACGATTCCAAATGAAAGAGGCAGCTTGATTAGAGTTGAGGATGCATTAAAACGTACCACACCCATTAACCATTCTTCAGCAAGAAGGGCAGAGTTAGGCCCAAGGATAGGAATGGCCAAGAACATGTACACTTTCCAACCTCTCACTGCCCAAAAGACCTGCAGGTTAGGTACTAAATTCTCCCTTAGCGTACCCAAACAGGCACCGGAATGTGGCAATTAAGATTTTCAGAGGAATTTCAATGCAGTGTTAATGTAAGCTTACTCGTGACACTAATGAACTTCAACTATTGCCTTCAAATCTCTCTCTCATCAGAGTACAAGTTGCTTTTCTGAATATCAGAAGTACGAGATAAACGTAGGGAAGGGCTTGTAAAAGCCACCTAAAGCACAAACTAGGGGCAGGAAGAGGCCATTCGGCCCTTCAAGCCTGTTGCATCACTCAATTTGATCACAGGCGATCTTTTACCTCAAAGCCATACCCTCTCTTTCTCTCCACGGCCAGTGCTGCTTATTAAAATCCAACAAATTCCCATCTTTTCTGAATACACAGTGACTTGGCTTCCACTGTGTTTTGTGGCAGAGAATTCTACAAGATTGAAGGAAGACTTCTCTCCTTATCTCAGTCTAAAATGGCCTCCCTGCCCCCAGCAGTATCCTGACACTGGTTCCAGATTCCCTGACCACAGAAACTATCCCCCGTGTCTAGCCTAATCAGCTCTGTCAGAGTTTTACATGTTTCAATCCCCTATCATCCTTTTAAACTCCAGCGAATACAGGCCCAATCTCTCTTTGGAGGACAGTCCCACCAATCTCGGTATCAACCTCTGCTGCACTCCCTCTACAGCAAACATCCCCTCTCTTAGGCAGAGACCCCAAAAGCTCCAGTCTCACCAAGACCAGTATAACTGCAGTAAAACATCCCCACACTGGGTACGGTGCTTGGAATGGAGTCATATGAGAAACATTTGAGGACTCTGGATCTCTAGTCTTTGGAATTTTAGAAGGATGAGGGGGGATCTTATTGAAACTTACAGGATACTGCGAGGCCTGGATGTGAAGAGGATATTCCCACTAGTAGGAAAATCTAGAACCAGAGGGCACAACCTCAGGGTAAAGGGATGATCTTTTAAAACAGAGATGAGGAGGAATTTCTTCAGCCAGAGAGTGGTGAATCTGTGGAACCCATTGCCACAGAAGGCTGTGGAGGCCAGGTCATTGAGTGTATTTAAGATTTGATTAATAAGGGGATGAGAAGTTATGGGGGAAAGGAAGGAGAAAGGGGATGAGGATAATATCAGCCATAAATGAATGGCGGAGCAGACTAGATGGACCGAGTTCTGCTCTTATGTCTTATGGTCCCTGCTCTCTCCCAGGCTGCGTGGGCCACAGGTGGTTGCGATGCCAGCTGACAATGCCATGCAATTGAGTTGGGCACCAGTTCCAGCTGCCCTGGCATCAGGCGCCCACCCATCGCCAGGCACACCGCCGGTCTCTGGGCTACCATTGTGTTTCTGATTCAGCTTCCTCACACTGGGGATGGTTCTTGCCAGTTTAATCTGCCCTGCTCAGAGTTCACTCTCCCCAAAGTCTTTCCACAGAGTTGAAGCTCACGAAGGACACAGCATCATTCACTCAAATTTCTCCAGAGTCACAACAGTTTTGCTGAGGCCCAGAATCGAATACAACTCTCCAACTAACTAGGCCGATAGTCAACAAAATTTTTCTGCCCATCCGGTCAGCACTACTCTGTTTCATGAGACAGAATTAGAAGCAGAATTAGGCCACTCGGCCCATCGAGTCTGCTCCGCCATTCAATCATGGCTGATATTTTTCTCATCCCCGTTCTCCTGTCTTTTCCCAATAACCTCTCATTAATCAAGAACTTATTTCTGTTTTAAAGACACTCAATGACCTGGCCTCCTCAGCCAGTTTATGGAGTTGCAGAGATTTTACAACACACAAAGTGGCCCTTCGACCCATCGCATCTGTGTCAGCCATCGAATATCTATTCTTATCCCATTTCCCAGTAAATGGTTGTGCGCACTAGGGTACTTCAGGTTACTCGTCTAAATGTTGTGAGGGTTCTTGTCTCTATCACCCCTTTCAGCCTGAGGGTGCAGAGGAGATTCACCAGGATGTTGCCTGGGATGGAGAGTTTGAGCTATATGGGTTATCTGGACTCAAACCGTCAGCCCTTTCCTCTCCTTACAGATGCTGCCAGACCTGCTGAGATTTTCCAGCATTTTCTCTTCAGGCTTGGACTGTTTTCTCCACTGCAGGGAAGGCTGAGGGGGATATAATAGAGGTGTATGAGATTATGAGGAGGATGGACAGGGTGAGTAGGGAGTAGCTGTTCCCCTTGGTTGACAGGCCAATCACGAGGGGGCAGAGTTTCAGAGTGAGCAGATTCAAAGGGAATTTCTCACTCAGACGATAGTGGGAATCTGGAATGCACCGTCCTGGGAAGGTTGTGGAGGCCGGAATCCTTACAATCTCTTCAGTATTCAGACGAGCACAATATCAAGATTTGCCTTAATTGTTACTTCCACCATGTTCTCCAGGCACCCACCACCCTCTGCATGAAAAATCACCCCCTGCACATCTCCCTTAAACTTTTTCCCTCTCACTTTGAACCTATGCCTTCTTGAAATTGACTCTTCCACCCTGGGGAAAAAGCCTCTGACTATCCACCCTGTCTGTGCCTCGCATAGTTTTATAGACCTCTATTAGGTCTCCCATCAGTGAAAACAATCCCAGTTTATTCAACCTCTCTTTATACCTAAAACCCTCCAGACCAGGCAACATCCTGGTGAACCTTCTTTACACTCTTTCAAAGCCTCTACATCTTTCCAATAAGTGCGGCATCCAGAACTGAACACAATATTCCAAATGCAACTTAACTAAAGTTTTATAAAGCTGGAACATAACTTGCCAACTTTTATACCCAATGCCCCAGCCAACGAAGGCAAGCACACTATATGCCTTCTCGGCCATCTTGTCTACCTGTGTTGCCACTTTTAGGGATCCATGGACCTACACACACCCAGGTCCTTCTGTACGTCAATGTTCCTAAGGGTTCTGCCATTGAGAGTGTACAAGAAAGAGATAGAGAATCTGATGAATTGGTCAATGACAATAATCTCTCCCTCAAAACAAAGGAGATTGTCAACAACTTCAGGAAGGATAGTGTAGATCATACTCCTGTTTCCATCAATGGGGTCAGAGTAGAAGTGGTCGAGAGTTTCAAGTTTTAGGTGCCCAGATCACCAACAGCCTGTCCTGGTGCCCCCCCATGCTGACACTATAGTTAAGAAAGCCCAGCAACGCATTTACTTTTTCAGAAGGCTAAGAAAATTTGGCACGTCTACTACGATTCTCATCAACTTTTACAGATGCATCATAGAAAGCGTTCTTTCTGGTTGTATCACAGCTTGGTATGGGCTTCCGCTCTGCCCAAGACCGCAAGGAACTATAAAAGGTCATAAACGCAATTCGATCATATAAACCAGACTCCCATCCATCGACTCTGTCTGCACTTCCCATTCCCTTGGAAAAGCAGCCAGCATAATTAAGGACCCCACGCACCCCAGACATACAAAAGTTCACATACCAACTGACTCAAGAACAGCTTCTTCCCTGCTGCCATCAGACTTTTGAATGGACCTACCTTATATTAAGCTGATCTTTCTCCACACCCTAGCTATGACCGTAGCTCTACATTCTGCAGTCTCTCCTTTCCTTCTCTATGAACGCTATGCCTTGTCTTAGTGTGCAAGAAACAATACTTTTCACTTTATTCCAGTACGTGTGACAATAATAAATCAAATTTACTGCACTGTTTGCACCTGAACGTGTTCTTCCAAAATGCATCACCTCACATTTGTGCGGATTAAACTCCATCTGTCATTTCTGTGTCCAAGTCTGCAATCTATATATATCCCACTGTTTCCTTTGACAATCCTCATCACTATCTGAACTCAGCCAATTTTTGTGTCATCTGCAAACTTACTGATCAGACCACCTACATTTTCCTCTGGGTCACTTATATACACTACAAACAGAGGATGGCTGGATTGACGTTTGAATGTTGGCCTTCATTGCGAGAGGTTTTGAGTACAGGAACAGTGTTGTTACAATTGTACAGGGCCTTGGTGAGGCCACACCCAGAGTATTGTGTACAGTTTTGGTCTCCTTTTCTGAGGAAGGATGTTCTTGCTCTCGAGGGAGCGCAGCGAAGGTTTACCAGGCTGATTCCAGGGATGGCGGGACTGATGTACGAGAAGGGATCGGCTAGGTTAGGAGTGTTTTCACTGGAGTTCAGACGAATGGGGGGAATCTCAAAAACTTATAAAATTCTAACAGGACTAGACAGGGTAAATGCAGGAAGGATGTTCCTGATGGTGGGTGGTGGGGGAGGGGGTGGTGGTGGTGGAGTCCAGATCCAGGGGGTCACAGTCTAAGGATTCAGGGTAGATCATTTAGGACAGAGATGAGGAGACATTTCTTCACCCAGTGAGCCTGTGGAATTCATCACCACAGAAAGTAGTTGATGCCAAAACATTAAATATATTCAAGAGGCGGCTGGATATAGCACTTGGGGTGAACAGGATCAAAGGTTATGGGGAGAAAGTAGGATTAGGTGTTGAGTTGGACAATCAGCCATGATCATGATGAATGGTAGAGCAGGATCGAAGGGCTGAATGGCCTCCTCCTGCTCTTATCTTTCTATGGATCTCTGTACTGATCCCCGGGGAATACCACTAGCTACAGATGGCGAGTGTTTGACCGATCCAAGATGAAATTGTCGGGATAAATCTAGCGATTGTTAGAAGGTTAAAATCTGATCAGAGGACAGCACAAGGAGTGTGGTTAGATTGAAGCTTCGCCTTAATCAAAGATGGTTATGAAAAGCACTTATTGTAAAGCACAAGTGTAATTACAGACAGGTTCAGCCCAATTAAATGGAACAAAAAAAACTGCAGCAGAACCTGACGTTTGGAAGTCCCCACATTCTTTAAAAGATCCCGCCCCATTTCTTCAGGCTGCGATCTGTGGTCGATATCCAAAATGAAACTGAAACCTCTGATTCCTATCGCTGCCTCAGCTGGGATCCCAATAAGGATCCTTCCAAAACCAAATGTGTGCTCTGTCAGCTGACACCTTCGCCCCATCTCATTCTCCAACCTACCCCCCACCCTTGAGCCGAGGCTACAGAGCGGACACGCATCTGACAGGCTCTGTGAAGTAGTACAGCTCCACTGCATTCTGTTTCCTAGAAACCCTACAGTGTGGAAGGCGGCCATTCGGTCTATCGAGTGTACACAATCCCACCCAGGTCCTATCCCCGTAATCCCAATATTTACCCTCCTAATACTCCTGACACTAACAGGCAATTTAGCACGGCCAACCCACATATCTTTCAGACTGTGGGAGGAAACCAAAGCAACTCCACACAGACAGTAACCTGAGGCTGGGAACTGAACCCAGGACAGTGGCGCTGTAAGGCAGCAGTGCTAATCCACTGTACCACCCTTCCGCTCCTACAAGGTTATCACAAGGTTATCCAAATTAAAATGAGGGTCAATACAAATATTTACCCAAAGAGGGGCTGAAACATCATTGGGATACAGACACAAAACCACAGAAAGCAAAATATCTCAATTTAGTTGAAGGCACTCCAAGTCTTTATGACCACTTTCATTTATTAGTATCATAAGCAGGCTCACATTAACACTGCAATGAAGTTACTGTGAAAATCCCCTAGTTGGCACACTCGTGCCCGAGGGCGAATTTAGCACCTGACCGGCATGTCTTTCAGACTGCAGGAGGAAACCGGAGCACCCAGAGGAAACCCACGCAGACACAGGGAGAATCTGCAGACCTAAGCCAGGAATTGCTGTGCCACCCTTTTCAAAGGGGAAACTGGTTTGTAATTCCAGGCATCAGTGCCAAACATCAGTACAAAGAGCATTGCCACCCTGAATTCTCCCTTTAATTAAACTATTGAGCTATGTTAATCTAATCCAATCTTTATAGCACCACTAACTAGGTACTGTGAGCATGGGTTACAACATAATTGCAGCAATTTTACCTTCCATTATAAATTCAAGGTGCCTGCATGCTTTTTTACACACCTGTTTGGGAAGAGAATAAAATTTTGCTGCGTTTTTAAAATTCCTAGGTCAACAGAGGGCGAAATAAAAAGGCATACAAGGAATCACCGCTTAACCCCTGGAGATCACCCTCCCCCCACCTCCCCCATGGGCCAAGTAGCACTTGCACTATAACTCGCCAAATGGATAACAAAAAAAAAAGGTACCAGGTTTATTCTCCACAGCCCCCATGACCCCCACAGATAAAGAGCTGCCGGAATGCTTTAACCACACAGTTCCCCAAACTGGTTTTCGTTTATTGAGAAATAGGTTCACACGCAGACAGAGGAGGAGGAAGGGTAGTCGGTCAAGACGTCAAGGATGGGGAAGTCTTTGCCCCACCTGCACCCCAAACATCGCCCACCTCATTTTTGCCAGCAAACCGTGCCCATAACAGATGAACCGAGGGAGGCACGTAACCTTAAGCAGTGCACTCCTGATCACAGAGCGGCGCTGGACAGATTGGGAAGATGCATGCAGGAAAGGTGCAGTAGTTTTCTTTCATATTCATTCGTGGAACATGGGCATTGTTGGCTGGGCACAACATTTATTGCCTCATCCCTAGTCGCCCTTGAAACTGAGATTCTCACTCGGCCATTTCAGAGGGCAGTTGAGTGTCAACCCATTGCTGTGGCTCTGGAGTCACGTGTCGGCCAGAACCAGGATAAGGACAGCAGATTTCCTTCCCTGGAGGGAATCAGATAGTTTCTCCATCAATGGTTACATGATTGATAGATTTTTATGCACCACTTCCGCGCTGGAGATCTGGAGCCTAATAGTACAGAGACATCAACAGAGGAAAGAGCAGTGGAAGCAGGCCATTCAGCCCCTCGAGCCAGTTGGTGTCTCCGAGTCCTATTCAGTGTGAGCTGTTCTGTTTGAATATGCTTTGCATACTTGGTGCCTTCACTCTGGACTAGCCTGCAGCCTGACCTCTGGGAGGAAGCACACTAACATGCCTGATAGCAGGCTGCAAGATGGTTTCACTTTGCTCACAAAGGGGTAATAAATCTGACGTGTGCCAAATTCAAGTATCCCCGAGCTTCCAGATGTTTCTAAAATGGAACTGAATCGAGTTACCAACTATAAGAAATAAGAGTGGAATTAGGCCATTCAGCCCACCGAATCTACTACACCATGCTCAATATCTTTCTCATCCCCATTTTCCCACCTTTCTCCTGTAATGTTTGACCACCTTACCAATCAAGAACCAATCTATCTCTGTCTTAAATACACTCAATGACTGGGCCTCCGCTGGGCAATGAATTCCACAGATTCACCAAACCCTCTGGCTGAAGAAATTTCCCCTCATCTCTGTTCTAAAGGGTCGTCCCTTTACTCTGAGGTTGTGCCCCTCGGATCCGAGTCTCTCTGACTAATGGAAATATCTTCTCCATGTCCACTCCATCCAGGGCCTCTCAGTATTCTCTTAAGTTTCAATGAGATTCCACAACTCCATCTCCCCCCCATCCTTCTAAACTCCATCAAGTACAGACCGAGAGTCCTCAAATGCTTCTCAAAGAGGGCATCACGGTGGCAGTAGTTAGCTCTGCTGCCCCACAGCGCCAAGGACCCATGTTCGATTCCTGGCTTCGGGTCACTATCTGTGCGGAGTCTGCACATTCTCCCCGTGTTTGTGTGAGTTTCCCCCAGTCCAAAAGATGAGTAGGTTAGGTATTTTGACTATGATAAATTGCCTCTTAGTGCCCAAAGATGTGCAGGTTATGTGGATTGGTCATGCTAAATTGCCATCAAGTGTCAGAGGGATTAGCAGGGTAAATAAGGGGATAGTAGTCAGCATGGGCTTGATTGACCTTCTTCAACAATGTAGCAAAGCTCTGATTCTCAAATGTCAAGCTTTTAATCTCTGGGATCATTCTGGTAAACCTCCTCTGGACCCTCTCCAAGGCCTGCACAGCCTTCCTTAGATACGGGGCCTAGAATTGCTCCCAGTACATCAGCTCCCATACAATTATCCCCAAGGCTGTGATATTCCTTCACTGGGATCAGACTCCCTTATTCACAGGCTACAATCAGCTTCATCACAACAGGGATCTCTGTGAGGGAAAACCATGTTATCTCCTTCCAGCACTGGAGAGGTGGCACACAACCCGAGTCTCGATTCTACACTGGCACGCTCTTGAGAGCGCACTCGAAGGCTGCTTTGCAGATTCACCTCACCAAATCGGAAACGTCCCTAAAGTGTGCCGAGAACTGGAGGCAGATTCACCCTGCGACCAAGGCAGGGCAACATCAGCAGAGAGCTCGATCAACTCTCCACAGCTGCTGCAGGCCCACAGAGACCAGGCCAAAAAACAACAACGCAAGTTTTAAACTCAACTAAATAACAATGAGATCATGGACTTCTTCTGTTCCTCTGATTTACAAAGTAGTCCTTTGCTCAGGGCTCTGGGGAATGTCGTTCTGTACAGCTGTAGTTTTACAGCATAGGGAGAGGCCATTTGGCCCATCGAGTCTGCACCTACCAAAATCCCAACCAGGCCCTATCCCTGTAATCCCACGTAATTACCTGGCTAATCCCCCGACAATAGATGCCATTTAGCATGGCCAATCCCCCTAACCTGCACAGCTTTACAGCGTGGGAGGAAACCCACGCAGACATAGGGAGAACGTGCAGGCTCCACACAGACAGTGACAGGGAATCAAACCCGGGTCTCCAGTGCTGAGAGAGAGCAATGCTGCCCCTAAATCTAAATATTGTGAGGGTTCCCGCCTCTACCTCCCTGTCAGATACAAAGAACAAAGAGCAACACAGCACGGGAAACAGGCCCTTCGGCCCAACGAGCCCGCGCCGCCATCCTAACGTCTTAACGACATATCCATGACTTTAGGCTATGCCTATTGTGGAAGATTCCAAGATCAGACTCGTATCCCTGGAGTTTCAAAGAGTAAGAGGCGATTTGATTGAAACATGCAGGATCCTGAGGGGTCCTGACAGGGTGGATGTGGAAAGGATGCTTCCTCTTGTGGGGGAATCTAGAACTAGGAGGATCACTGTTTAAAAATAAGAGGTTGCCCATTTCAGATGGAGACGAGGAAGGATATTCTCTCAGAGGATGGAGAGCCTCTGGAACTCTCAGGCAGTGGAAGCAGAGTGTTTGAATATTTTTGAAGTACAAGTTAAAGTTTATCTATTAGTGTCACAAATCAGTCACATCCCAAAAACGTGCTTTCTAGGCTGACTGGTGTCAATAAATTGTCTCTGAATTGGATCTCCCTTAATCTGGTGCACATTTAATTCCCTAAATTTGCACCTCCTTTATTGTGGAGTCCACTAGAGGTAGACAAAAACATCGACGATCGATGAAAGACATTGAGTGTTAAAATGGGTGGCGTGGGCTAACAGGGCTGAAGGGCCTGTTTCGTGTGCTGTGCCGTTCTTTGTACATGAACACTGCAACTAAGTTAGTGAAAATCCCCTCATTGCCATACTCCAGCGCCTGTTTGGGTACACTGGGGGAGAATTGAGCATCTAACCAGCATATCTTTTGAACTGTGGAAACTGGAGGAAACCCACGCAGACACGAGGAGAACGTGCAGATTGCACACAGTGACCCAAGCCAGGAATTGAACCTGGGGCCCTGGCACTGTGAAGCAGCAGTGCTAATGTGCAGAGATGGATAGATGCTTGTTGAATAAGAGGGGTTGGGGGGGAGGGGGTAAAAGGTAATGTGGGGGGAGAGGAGGATTGGTGGTAATGTGGGATTGAGGTTACAATCAGGTCAGCCAGGGCGGGTTTGAGGGACCCCACTCCTGATTGACATATATACTCGTGTGAAGGATACTAGTACATCGATAAAAATCTGAGGAGTTATGCAACAATATCCCCTTAACCTCAGCAGTGGAAAAATTGACCGGGAAATGAAAAGGGCTGAAGATGTTGCGGGTAGATTAAGACTTAACACAGTACAAATCAGAGAGAGAAGTACTTAGCCAGGCAGCAAATGAACAAGACACCGGATACATATTTTGCTGCAATGCGCATTGCACAATGTGCACAACTTCCCAGCTGAAGAGTCATAAAGGTTTACAGCAGTGTTGGCCAAGGCACTGATAGGGTTCACAGCACTCACTGCCAACATGGCCGCCCATCCTAAAATGGTGTCTCCATCTACCCAGTGCACAGTGACACATATCTTATCAAAGGAAAGATATCCCAGCACTAGAGGCAGTCCAGAGAACAGTTCACCAGGTTGATCCTGGGTAGGGAGGGATTTTCCTGTGAGGACAGGTTGAATAGGTTGGGTCTGTACTCATTGGAGTTTAGAATCATAGAATCCTAAGTGCAGGAGACCTTTCTGTCCACCCAGGCCCTATCCCTGTAACCCCACGCATTTACCCTAGCTAGTTCCCCTGACACTAAGGGACAATTTGGCATGGCCAATCCATCTAACCTGCATACCTTTGGAATGTGGGAGGAAACCAGAACACCCAGAGAAAACCCACGCAGACACAGGGAGAACGTGCAGCCTCCACACAGATAGTGACCTGAGGCCAGAATTGAACCCGGATCCCTGGCGCTGTGAGGCAGCAGTGCTAACCACTGAGCCACCTCTTACGGGCGACATATTTCCAAGAAAGGGCAGCACAGTGGCTAGCTGCCTCAGCACCAGGAATCCGGAGTCGACTGGGTCACTGTCTGTGCAGCGTCTGCACATTCTCTCCATGTCTGTATGGGTTTCCTCCAGGTGCCATGCTAAATTACTTGTTAGTGTCCAAAGATGTGTGGGTTAAGTGAATTGGCCATGCTAAGTTGTCCCTCAGTGCGAGGGGGACTAGCTAGGGTAAATGCATGGGGTTACAGGGATTGGGCCTGGGTAGGATTGTTGTCAGTGAAGACTCGATGGGCCGAACGGCCTCCTTTTGCACCATAAGATTCCATATCAGGATGGTGAGTGGATTGGAAGGGAATTTGCAAATGATGGCGTTCCTTCTAGATGTGGGCAGTTGTGTGTTGGGAGGTTTGCAGGGGTCAAACCAGTGCTTGTGCGGCAGGCAGGGGAAGCAGTACTAGGGAAAGGTGGAAAAGATAGTTTGAGATGGATGTTGAAGCAATAACGGTGTGAGGCAGTGTGATCCAATACAGCATTTGCAACCTTGAATCAGGGACTAGAAGCCTTCTGCAGAGCTAAGGACACAGCAGCTATACACGTCCCCAAATCCTTCATTCCAAATCGTTTCCTTTCAAATACTGCAACACAACAAAGCAGCTGACGGCATCTCTCTCTGGCCAGAGGAATTCCCAAGCCCGTCAGTGTGGGCTAGGCTATCAACCTGGGTAGAATCCTGATCTCAATCATCAGCGAAAGGCAGAGAACGGAGGTTACAGGAAGGCAGGCCTAGCTGCTTACAGCACCCTCAGTGATTTCACGCATGAGTCTGTAAGAGGGGCCAGCACTCTGCCTGGGAACTCTCGACTGTGCCCAGCTTGGCAATGAACCACAAGCAGTGGGAACGTGAGGCCAGACGCGGTGAGTTCACTGACTGGCTCAGGATAGAGCATAGCAGATTGGAAAATGCAGATCTTCGATACAGGGAGATGGGGGGGATTGGAAACCAAACCTCCCGGTGTGCAAGCATGAGTCTAAAAGTGTCCCAACTGTATAATATCAACACCCCCCCTCCCCGCCCCCATCCCCCCGAATCCCAAACCATATCAGTGCTCTGTCCACAGTTTCCACTGTAAAGCAAAAGGTGGACAGAATTGTGCTTCTTATTAAGTTCATACAGGATGCACTAACTTCCACAAACAACCACATGATTGAAAAGTGGTGGAGAGGGGAAGGAGTTCAGGATTGAAAGAATAAACGTAGCAATGTCTCTGTACGGTTTAAATGCCACCGGAAAGATGACATTAACCACAAACATATCTGATGCTTCACAACTGCTAGGGATGTTTTATACATATTCAGCTGATGGAACATGCATAAAAGTGATGCATTTTGGCAGATTGAACTCAGTTAATGGCAGGGTGTTGCGAAGAGTTACGGAACAAAGATAGGGATACAGATTCATAGCTTCTTGAAAGTGGGGTCACAGGTGGACAGAGCATTCAGCATGCTTGGTTTCATTGGTCAGAACATTGAATACAGGAGTTGGGACATCTTGAAGTTGTACAAGACATTGGTAAGGCCACACTTGGAATATAGTGTACAGTTCTGCTCACCCTATTATAGAAAAGATATTATTCAACTAGAAAGAGAGTGCAGAAAAGATTTACTAGGATGCACCCAGACTTGATGGTTTGAGTTATAGGAAGAGGATGGATAGACTGGGACATTGTTCTCTGGAGTGCAGGAGGTTGAGGGGTGATCTTATAGAAATTTATAATACTGAGGGGCACAGATCATCTAGATAGTCAATATCTTTTCCCAAAGATAGGGGAGTCTAAAACTAGAGAGCATAGATTTAAGGTGAGAGGGGAGAGATACAGAATTGTCCAGAGGGGCAATTTGTTCACACAGAGGGTGGTGAGTGTCTGCAGCAAGCTGCCAGAAGCAGTAGAGTCGAGTACAATTTTATGTTTCAAAAAGCACTGGGTAAGATGGGTATAAAGGGATGCGGGCAATTGGGGCTAGGCTTAGGGGTAAAAACTAGACAGTATGGATAAGTTGGGTCAAACAGCCTGTTTCCATCCTATAAACTTTTATGAACTTCATACAGAAAGAAGACATAGGATACTGTTTACAAATGAAACAACAGTGCATGATGCGCAGCCCCTTCACGGTGCGAAGACAAACCAGCCTCCCATCCATTGACTCAGTCTACACTTCCCACTGCCTCAGCGAAGCAGCAGCATAATCAAGGACCCCAAGCACCCTGGACATTCTCTCTTCCACCTTCTTCCATCGGGAAAAAGATGCAAAAGTCTGAGGTCACATCCCAAACGACTCCAGAACAGCGTCTTCCCTGCAGCTGTCAGGCTTTTGAATGGACCTACCTTACATTAAGCTGATCTTTCTCTGCACCCGAGCTATGGGTGTAGCTACAGTGTAGCTATGACTGTAACACAACATTCTGCACTCTCTCCTTTCCTTTTCTATGAACGGTATGCTTTGTCTGTATGACATGCAAGAAACAATACTTTTCACTTTACCCAGTACATGTGACAATAATAAATCAAACAATACTTTTCGCTGTATCCCAGCACACGTCACAATAATAAATCAAATCAAGTGCAGCGCTGACACGGAACCAAGTGGCACGAGTCGCACATCAAACATCCCGCACAAATCTCTGCTGATAGCAGAGGTACATCCATTCATGGAACGTGAGTGAATCCTGATCGAGTGCCAGTCCCCATCCTACACTGAGTAAACTGCCACGCAGACACGGACCACAGTGGAGAAATGGGGAGGGGGTAAAACATCTCAGTGCAGCCTCCTGATGCCCCTGCTCTAGCCAAGTGTGGGACAAGGATGCTCTTAATCCGAGCAAGGTTTATTAAAGACAGATCTACACATACATCCCTCAGCTCCCGAGACACAGCAGCACAGGTAGCAAAGCAATGGGTCAGCCAGCACCCTGAAGCATGAACACGGTGAGCAGAAGATTTGGTGCGATTTGAATGAAGAATGCATGTAACAAACAGAATGGTGTTCCTTCCGTGTCAAACTTAAAGGTTGGGTTAAATCTGATTTGCAACGCTGCCTACAATTACCAATTGCTCTATAATAAACAGAACAGTAGAATTCCTATGTAAGGCCATTCAGCCCATCACATCTGCACCGGCAACAATCCCACCCAGGCCTTATCCCAGAGACCAACATATTTACCCTGCTAATGGGCGACTTAGCATGGCCAATCCACCTAACCTATACATCTTTGGACCCTGGGAGGAAACTGGAGCACCCGGAGGAAATCCACACAGACACGAGGAGAACGTGCAGACTCCACATTTCTAGCCTCGGGTCACTGTCATCAAACTTGGGTCCCTGGCACTGTAAGGTAGCAGTGCCAACCATTCTGTCACCCCATGTCTCTTTCCTCCCTTACAGCATAACCGCTGGAAACAATGCACAACTCAGCCCCTGAAGTTCAACTTAATCACCCACATATTCATCTAGTGCTCATTCCCATTTTGGTGACCAGAAGGTCAGTGTGAACATTTGCATTAGTGAGTACTGAATTAACCACACCGTTACCAAGTTAACACTCCCGAGCTGTCTTCAATAGCCTTCAGTCCAGCCTACCTGTTTTTTTCCATTTCATTGTGCGTCGACCTGGGGATGAGGGAAAAGAATTAAAAAAGGGATTACAATCCATTCAACAGGCGATTTGATACCCTACAGAATGTTCAACATTATTACAATGTTTGACAGAGATCTTTGTCCGAACAGCAACGGGGGTGGGGGAGAACAAAGTGGTGGCGGCACAGTGGTTAGCACTGATGCCTCACAGCGTCAGGGACCTGGGTTCAATTCCCAGTTTGGGTCACTGTATGTGTGGAATCTGCACATTCTCCCTGTGTCTGCGTGGGTTTCCTCCGGGTGCTCCGGTTTCCTCCCACACTCCGAAAGACGTGCTGGTTAGGTACTAAATTCTGCTTCCTGAACAGGAGTGTGGCGACTAGGGGAATTTCATAGTAACTTCATTGCAGTGTTAATGTAAGCCAGCTTGTGACACTACTAAATAAAGTTAAACTTTCTTTTTGTAAGGCAGTGGGACAGCTAGACAAGGTGGTTAAGAAAGCATAAGAATCCCTGTCTTCAATAAACTTTATCACTCGTCCCAAATTAAATTCAAAAATTTGAAATCTTGTGTGTGAAAATGGAACTCTTCACATCAGCTGAGGATCTGAACCACATTTGAAGGGCTGTGTACATGTCTGGCCTCTTAAGGAAGCTGTATAAAACTTTAGTTAGGCTGCATTAATGATACAAAACCTTAGTTAGGCTGAATTTGGAGTATTGCGTGCAGTTCTGATCACCACACTAGCAGAAGGATGTGGAAGCTTTGGAGAGAGTGCAAAGAAGGTTCACCAGGATGTTGCCTGGTCTCGAGGGTGTTGACTATGAGTAGAGATTGGATAAACTGGATTCTTTTCGCTGGAAAGATGGAGCCTGAGGAGAGACCTGATAGAGGTCTACGAAATTATGGGAGGTGTAGACGAGGTAAACAGTCAGAAGCTTTTTCCCCCCAAGGATAGAAGTGTCAATTACAAGAGGCATTGGGGGGTGGGGGAGAGTTTAATGGAGATATGCTGGGGATAGTTTTTCATGCAGAGAGTGGTGAGTACCTGGAACGTGCTGCCAGAGGTAGTGGTGGAAGAAGCTGGCATATTAGCAACATCTAAGGTGTATCTTGATAAACACAAACAGAGGTGAACAGACTGACAGAAACCGCATATCAGCGCAGGCTTGATGGACCAAAAGGTCTGCTCTTGTGTTGTGTTATTCTTTGTAGAATATAATTATATTAGAAGCACTCAGAAATTCACACAGCTGAAGGAGTTGTCTTCCAAAGAAAACTACGGCAGATTAGGCCTGAGTACATTGGTGTTTAGAAGAATGAGAAGTGGTGTGGCATTGTGGTTAGCACTGTTGCCTCAGCACCAGGACCCAGGTTCAATTCCCAGCTCAGGTCACTGTCTGTGTGGAGTTTGCACATTCTCCCCATGTCTGCGTGGGTTTCCTCCAGGTGCTCTGGTTTCCTTGCATACTCCAAAGATGTGCGGGTTAGGTGGATTGGCTGTGATAAATTGCTCCTTGGTGTCAGGGAGATTAGCTAGGGTAAATACATGGGGTTCTGGGGATAGGGCCTGGGTGGAATTGCAGTCAAGGCAGTTCAATGGGCAGCCTTTAATGATTGATCCTCCTGGCAACGTTAAGACAATATGGTGGCCCAGTGGTTAGCACTGCTGCCTCTCAACACCAGGGGCCCAGGTTCAATTCTAGTCTTGGGCAGAGTCTGAACGTTCTCCTCGTGTCTGCGTGGGTTTCCTCCGGGTGCTTCGGTTTCCTCCCACTGTCCAAAAGACATGCTGGTTAAGTGCTAAATTCTCCCTTAGTGTAACCCAAACAGGAGTGTGGCGACTAGGGGAATTTCACAGTAACTTCATTGCAGTGTTAACGTAAGCCAACTTGTCACACTGATAAATAAAAAGACTCTCCAAAGACCTCAATATCAGCCCTGCCAGTGGATGGGTTGGTGCTTCCACATGCTCAGGAAAACAGTAGTCTCACTCATTGTGTCCCTCTGAGTACAAGGGGAGCCCCAAAGTCAATGACTGACCTGTTCTCAGAGAGGGAGTGGGAAAGAATCACACTTTCTCCCAGAGATTGGGTGAACCAAGAACAAAGAAAATTACAGCACAAGAACAGGTTCTTCAGCCCTCCAAGCCTGCACCGACTGAACTAAAACCCCCTACTCTTCTGGGGATCATATCCCTCTATTCCCATCCTATTCATGTACTTGTCAAGTCTCCTAAAAGTCACTACTACATCCGCTTCCACTACCTGCCCTGGTAGCGAGTTCCAGGCATCCATCACCCTCTGTGTAAAAAATCTGCTTCGTACATCTCCTTTACACCTTGCCCCTCACACCTTAAACCTGTGCTCCCTAGTAATTGACTCTTCCACCCTGGGGCAAAAGCTTCTGACTATCCACTCTGTCCATGTCTCTCATAATCTTGTAAACTTCTATCAGGTCACCCCTCAACCTGTGTTGTTCCAGTGAGAACAAACTAAATTTCTCCAACCTCTCCTCATAGCTAATGCCCTCCATACCAGGCAACTTCCTGCAGTGGGAGTAAAATCGAGGAGGGAGGCAAATTGCTTTTTTGCTTCAAACACAACAAACTTTACCCTATCCTGAACGTACCTCCCAAAATAACAAGACAATAACAGAAAGCAAGAAGTGACGCATTTTAGAAAGGCAAATTTGACAAGGAAGTACACTGTGAAGAGTCTGACACTGGGACATTCGCCTTGGTGTGCTTGTCCACAGATCTCTGAAGGTGGAAGGGCAACTTAACAGGGTGGTGAAAAAGGCATGTGGCACATCACCTGTATCAATCGGGATACAGATTACAAAAGCAGAGAGGTCATATCGGAGTTGTATAGAACTTTGGTGAGGCCAGCGCTGGAGTACTGTGTGCAGTTCTGGTCACCACATTATAGGAAGGGTGTGATTGCACTGGAGGGGGAGCAGAGGAGATTCACCAGGATGCTGCCTGGGATGGAACATTTAAATTACGAAGAGAGGTTGGGTAGGTTTGGGTTGTTTTCATTGGAGCGGAGAAGACTGAGGGGTGACCTGATTGAGGTGTAGAAGATTATGAAGGGCCTGGACAGAGAGGATAAGGAGTAGTTTAGTTGAGGGGTGAGTTACAAGAGGACACAAGGAAAAAGTGAGAGAAGTGAAATTTAGAGGAGATGTGAAGAAAGCCTTTTTTTTCCTACTCAGCAGGTGGTGAGGGTCTGGAATGCGCTGCCTGGGAGGGTGGTGGAGGCGGGATGCCTCACATCCTTTAAAAAGTACCTGGATGAACATGTGGCACGTCACAACATTCAGGGCTATGTGCCAAGCGCTGGCGGACGGGATTAGGTGGACAGGTCAGGCGTTGGTGCAGACCTTATAGGTCTCTCCTGCACTGTAGTATTCTGAGTGGGATACTAAAAGTGCGTGACCAGTCACAGGTAGATGCAGACTCGAAGGGCCAAATGGCCTATTGCTTCCAACCTACAGACAGAGCTTGACAAGAGTAAACTGAGTTCTTAAAAGCATTGCAGTGCTCGCCCTATTGTTAAAACACTGGCAACTGAAAGTGAAAGAGCCCTTTAAATGCCAAACTGGTTAGATTACTGACACGGAATTCAGAACGTCAGAAACACCCAAAGCAGACAGGCAAATAGTTCTAAGATTGAGTTCATTCATTATCAATACCCCTCCTTCCAAAGCCAGGTGGGAACTTTGAACACTTTGTCTGTCTGTCTGTCTCTCTCTCTCTCCCCCCCTCCCTTCTTCCCCTTCCCTCCCCCCACCCCCGGAAGAACAGCAGATCAAAGTGCAAGGAGTGTTAAAACATCTGTTTAATCTTGGGAAGGGCTCAGGGCCTCAGAAGAGATGTCACGTCGAGTCTTAAACCACAACAAACACACCCACCCCAGTGGACGACAAAGTCAGCGAGCAGAATTAAACTGGAACACTTAAACAGAAACGGCAGCAGCGGCGGAAAGCTCAAACACGGCGACTTGGATCATCCGTAAACAAGCCAGCCTCACCCCCCCTCCCCGAGTTTAAATTCATTTATTCCTGACACAAATAAGGCTCACGTTAACACTGCAATGGAGTTACTGTGAAAATCCCCTAGTCGCCACACTCCTGTTCAGGTACACTGAGGGAGAATTTAGTATCTAACCAACATGTCTTTCAGACTGTGGGAGGAAACCAAAGCACCAAAGGAAACCCATGCAGACACAGGGAGAACGTGCAGACTCTGCACAGACAATGACCCAATCGAACATGGGTCCCTGGCGCTGTGAGGCAGCCGTGCTAACCACTATGCTGTCCCTGTGTAGAATTCTGGTATTTACCTCTCTTTTGAGGGACAAAATATTCTGATATCGGGGCAATGGCCAATTCCTCCCTCCAATTTCCAGGATTAAATTTCCCCGCCAGCCCGGGGAGGGAAATAAACCACTGATTTCACTCCCCAACTCTGAGCTCAACCCTGTCATACACCAGGCTCAATGCAGGGCTAACTCCAGGGGCAACAGGTTGGGTTGTTAAAACAGTCTGATTCCACATCAGCAAATTAATCCCACCCCCTCAAAATACTCCAGAATGAGGAGCTATGCAAAACCCCAGGGTGCTTGCGAGAAACAAAAATTGGGGTGGATCCTTGAGGAGGGAAAGATAAAGGCAGAGTACAGGTGCCCCGGGACGTCGAAGGTAAGGGGAGATCATAAAATGGATTCCAAAACACACTGGGGGGGGGGTCTCCTTTTTTAAAACTATGAGGGTAGCCTGGGGCCCTACAGGGCAAATTGATGACAATTTCAGAACCGCACTGGGGCACAGTGGTTAGCATTGCTGCCTCACAGCTTCAGGGACCTGGGTTCAATTCCAGCCTCAGGGTACTGTCTGTGCGAAGTTTGCACACTCTCTCCTGTCTGCTGGAGTTTCCTCCGGGTGCTCCGGTTTCCTCCCACACTCCAAAGACGCATGTGTCAGGCTGATTGGCTAAACTGACCCCAGCGTCAGGGGGGATTGGCAGGGTAAATGCAATGGGTTTGCAGGAATAGGGCCTGGGTGGGATTACGGTCAGTGCAGGCTCGATGGGCCAAATGGCTTCGTTTTGCACTGTAGAGATTCTGTGATTCAGAGAGGAAGGGGTAGCTTGGAAGTGCTAATTTGTCTTTGGTGCCATAGAGAAGTATGGAGAGAGAGAGAGAGAGAAAGAGAGAATGATGGATGTTCCCCGCTCTCTTTCCTCCTCCCCCCATGTTTACCTGCTTCCAGCACGTTTCTTGATTTTCTTAGTCCTTTTAGTGCAAGGTTCCTCATTCCGATGGGGAGGCAAGGATGCATAGCCATGCTCAGCTTCTGGGAACAGACAGACAGACAGAGAGACTGTCAGCGTGAGCAAACAGAGGGACACCAACAGCCCACACCATTTGCAATTTTTTTACCCTACACACACAGCATTTGTTTAGCCCGTTCCCACATCCTGTCTCCTGCCCCACTCAATCCCTGTCCTCCAACTTTAACCCCATCCCAGCACAATTCTCCTCCTCTCCATCGCAGGCCAGCCTTCTCTAGCCCTGCCTGGCTATTTTCTCCCAACTTTATTTACCCCAATCTCTAACTTATTTTCCACAAACCCCTACCATCCCGGCTTTGTTTAGACCCCTCCACTTTGCATTAATCTATTCTCTCTCTCCATGTGGGTATATTTACACGTATCCCTCACTCAGTCTACTTAGCCCCTGGGCATATTTACACCCCTCCTGGCCATATCCACCCCTCTTTCAGCCTTGTCAATCCCCCTTCCCAGGCACATTTGCCCTCCTGGGGGATATTCACACCCCCCCCCCCC
>JAGIQG010000031.1:25694012-25758322 GCA_024679065.1 Sphyrna mokarran | reverse complement strand
CCCCCCTCTCCCTCTTGGGGGTATTTACCCCTCCCGGTCATATCCACCCCCTCCCCTCCAGTCCCGGCTACATTTACCTCTCTCTCGCCGCTCCAGGTACTGTGCGGCCTGGATGAGGAGCTCGAAGGGTTGTACCCCGGTCATGGTGAGAAGGGGGGAAGCGGGCTGACAGTCGCTCTGAAGCCGGAGCCACTCTTTCGCTTCGCCGGACTGACAAACACTAACCGCCGCCGCGGCCGCTCAGCCCGCCCTGCGCGTGAGTCCCGCCCCCCGCCCTCCCATTGGCCCTCCCGCTCTCCTGCGGCCGCCCTGTCTCCATTCCCGTTGGTCCATGTCACTGCCCATCATCCGGCCACGCCCTCTCTGCCTTCCCATTGGCTAGTTCCGCTGCCCATCAGCCGTCCGTCAGATGACCCCGCCGGACTGTTTGAAAACAGGACTGTATCCCGCCCCCCGTCCTCCCATTGGTCTACCTGGATCCCGTGCTCGCCCTCTCTCCCACTCAATTGGCTGTCGCCGCCGTCCATCATCAACCCCGCCCCCTTACCGTCCCCCTTGGAGTCAGGGCTGCCCAGCTCCAGGTCCCGCCCACGCGCCCACTCATTGGTCCTAATGGCGCACAGCGACCGCCCGCTGATCAATCCGATTGGACAACGGTGTTGCCAATCACCATCCACCCGCGCCTTCTGGATCTGCAATTGGCTACCGTCGCTGTCCATCACCAGCTCCGTCACCCGACCCTCCCGACTGGTTGAAAGCAACCCGCTGGTCACGCCCTGGCTCCCTACCATTGGTCAATCCTGGCGCCGGCACCACCCCGGTCGCGGCCAACCCCCGGTTGCTATTGGGCGGCTCTCGGGCCCGTGCGCAGCCCCCTTACGTCACCCAGAGACATGCTGATTGGGTCGGCCGCGGTGAGGTAAATGCAGCTCCCGGCCAATAGGCAGCCGTCCATCCGTCCGAGCCCCCACGCATGCGCAGAGGCAGCAAGGGGGGAAATTCCTAACGTCATTGCCTAAGGGAGGCCATTCAGCCCATTGCTCCCTCTGCTGGCTGTGCCCAATATGAAGTTTACCAGAAGTTTACCAAATGCACTGCATTTGCCTTACGAAGGCGCATAGCGTCGAAAGCTCGTGGATTTACTATCAAATAAATTGGTTGGATTTAAAATTGGTGTTGTAAAACTTTACTGAGTTTACCCCAGTCCAATGCCGGCATCTCTACATCATGCCCAATATAACCCATTCCTCTTTGTTCTCTCTCTCCACATCATCCAGCACAATATCCTCTTCAAATAGTCATCCTTCATTACTGAATGTACTCTCAAACGTTGCTGACATGAAATTTGATGGGAATTACATATTTATTCATTTCATATTAGTCACAATTAGAGTTACATTAACACTGCAATGAAGTCACTGTGAAAATCCGCCAGTCAATGCACCGAACCAGCACGTTTTTTCTCAGACTGTGAGACGAAACCCACGCAGACACAGGGAGAATGTGCAAACTCCACACAGACAGTAATCCAAGCTGGGAATCGAACCCAGGTCCCTGGCATTGTGAGGCAGCAGTGTTAACCACTGTGCCACCATGCCACCCAACTAATGGGGAGAATCCGCCTCAAACAGCATGACTGGTACCTCTCCGAGGGCCTTGTGGTGATGTCTGTATGTAGTCCAAGTCTCTCCCTCCATCAGGATCGACACGGCAACCCTCCCACCTACATCAGTTAGGATTGTATTCATTCGAGTTTGGAAGAGCGAGAGGGGATCTCATGGAAACTTATAAAATTCTAACAGGGTTAGACAGGGTAGATTCAGAATGTTCCCGATGGTGGAGAGAGTCCAGAACTAAGGGTCATAGTTTGAGGATAAGAGGTAAACTTTTTTGAACAGAGTTGAGGAGAAATTTTTTCGCCCAGAAGGTGGTGAATGTGTGGAATTCACTCCCACAGAAAGTAGTTACGTGATTTCAAGAAGGAACCCAATGGAAATGCGGACAGTGCAGAAGGATGTTGCAGTTTACAGAGGGACATAGATAAGCTGCAGAGCTGGGCTGAGAGGTGGCAAGTTTAATGTGGAAAAGTGTGAAGTGATTCACTTTGGAAGGAGTAACAGGAATACAGAGTACTGGGCTAAAGGTAAGCTACTTGGTAGCGTGGATGAGCAGAGAGATCTTAGTGTCAAGTACAGAGATCCCTAGAAGTTGGCACCGAGTTGGTAGGATTGTTAAGAAGGTGTGTGTTAGCTTTTATTAGTAGAGGGATTGAATTTCGGAGATTACGTTGCACCTTTACAAAGCTCTGGTGCAGCCACACTTGGAGTATTGCGTTCAGTTCTGGTTGCCGCATTATAGGAAGGATGTGGAAGCATTGGAAAGGGTGCAGAGGAGATTTACCAGGATGCTGCCTGCTATGGTGGGAAGGTCTTATAAGGAAAGGCTGAGGGCTGTTTTCGTTAGAGAGAAGGTTAAGAGATGACTTAATAGGTGCGTACAAGATGATCAGAGGATTCGATAGGGTGGACAGTGTGAACCTTTTTCCTCCAATGGTGACGGCAAACACAAGGGGACACAGCTTTAAATTGAAAGGTGGTAGAAATCGGACGGATGTCAGAGGTAGGTTTTTTACTCAGAGAGTGGTAAGTGTGGAATGCCCTATCTGCAACAGTAGTGGACTTGCCAACATTAAGGGCATTTAAAGGGTCATTGGATAAACATATGGTTGATATTGGAATGGTGTAGATTAGGTGGGCTTTAGATTGGTTTCACAGGTTGGCACAACATCGAGGGCCGAAGGGCCTCTACTGAGCTATAATGTTCTATTCCGCTCTTAATGATGGGAGTAAATTGCGTCTCCCCTACGTCTGTTTCCAGTTCGTGTTGGGCAGGAGACAGGCTTCTCACATCGGGGTCTAATGCAGTATCTTGACACCAGTCAGTCTGATCAGCCACCTATCCTCCAGCTCCTTTCTAAAGATTGTCGAAATGCCAGCTCTTTTCTCTCTTTGTAGATGCTGCCAGACCTGCTGAGATTTTCCAGCATTTTCTCTTTTTGGTTTCAGATTCCGCAGTAATTCGCTTTTAATTAGATTCCGCTCTTGGGGCTAAAAGGAGCAGCACTAACCACCCAGGCAGAAGGGCAGGTAGTGCTGAGGAAATAAGAGGGGGGCTGCAGAATGATTTGGACAGGCTAGGAAAGTGGGCAAAGAAGTGGCAGATGGAATAAAACGTGGGAGGCTTTGCTAGGAAGAAGATGCACAAACTATTTTCTAAACGGGGGAGGCTTCGGAAATCTGAAGCACAAAGGGACTTCAGAGTCCTGGTCCAAGATTCTTCTAAGGTTAGCGTGCAGGTTCTGTTGACAGTTAGGAAGGCAAATGCAACGTTAGCATTCATATCGAGACAGCTAGAATACAAGAGCAGGGACGTACTTCTGAGGTTGCATAAGGCTGTGGTCAGACCCCACTTGGAGTATTGTGAGCAGTTTTGGGTCCCCGTATTTAAGGATGGATGTGCTGGCCTTGGAAAGAGTCCAGAGGTTCACGAGAATGATCCCAGGAATGGAAGGCTTGATGTATGAGGAGTGTTGAGGACTCTGGGTCCGTACTCAGTGGAGTTTAGAAGGACAAGGGGGGAATCTCACTGAAACTTAGAGGATACTGAGAGGCCCTGGATAGAGTGGAACGTGGGCAAGATATTCCCATTAGAGACTCGGATCTGAGGGGCACAGCCTCAGAGTAAAGGGATGATCCTTTAGAACCAAGATGAGGGGGAATTTCTTCAGCCAGAGGGTTTAGAACATAGAACATTACAGCACAGAACAGGCCCTTCGGCCTTCGATGTTGCGCCGACCAATATAAAAAGCAATGACCCTCCAAACTAAACCATTCCCTTCTCTTCCATATACTTATCAACTAACCTCTTAAACGCCACCAAACTTGGAGCATCTACAACTGCTGCAGGCAGGGCATTCCACTCCCGAACCACCCTTTGGGTAAAGAACCTACCTCTGATATCCGTCCTATAACTATCACCCCTTAATTTAAAGCTGTGTCCCCTCGTGCTAGCTTTCTCCATCCTAGGAAAAAGGCTATCACTGTCCACCCTATCTAAACCTCTAATCATCTTATATGCTTCAATAAGATCCCCTCTTAGCCGCCTCCTTTCTAACGAAAACAACCTCAAATCCTTCAACCTCTCTTCATAGGACCTGCCCTCCATACCAGGCAACATCCTGGTAAACCTCCTCTGTACCCTCTCCAATGCCTCCACATCTTTCTTATAATGTGGGGACCAGAACTGCACACAATACTCCAAGTGCGGCCGCACTAGAGTTTTGTACAGTTGCAACATGACGTTGCGGCTCCGAAATTCAATCCCCCTACCAATAAAAGCTAAGACTCCATATGCCTTCTTAACAACCTTATCGACTTGACTGCCTACTTTCAGGGATCTATGCACATATACACCAAGATCCCTCTGTTCATCAACACTATTAAGAATCCTACCATTAGCCCTATACTCTACACATTTATTATTCCTGCCAAAGTGCATTACCTCACACTTTTCCACATTAAACTCCATTTGCCACCTCTCGGCCCAGCTCTGCAACTTGTCCAAGTCCCTCTGCAAACTATAACACCCCTCTTCACTATCTACCACTCCACCGACTTTAGTGTCATCTGCAAATTTACTAATCCATCCTTCAATACCCTCATCCAGATCATTTATAAAAATTACAAACAGCAGGGGCCCCAAAACAGACCCCTGAGGTACACCACTTGTCACCGAACTCCACGATGAATATCTCCCATCAACCACCACCCTCTGTCTTCTATCTGCTAGCCAATTCCTAACCCAATTAGCTAAATCACCCTCTATCCCATACATCTGCATTTTCTGCAGAAGTCTTCCATGGGCCACCTTATCAAACGCCTTACTAAAGTCCATATATACCACATCAACCGCCTTACCCCCATCCACCTCTTTGGTCACTTTTTCAAAAAACTCAATGAGGTTAGTAAGGCACGACCTACCCTTCACAAAACCATGCTGACTATCCCCAATCAATTCATTCCTCTCTAAATAACTATAAATCCTATCCCTAATAATTCTCTCCAAATACTTTGCCCACAACAGAAGTAAGACTCACTGGCCTATAATTCCCTGGAAGGTCTCTCTTCCCCTTCTTGAACAGTGGGGAATCTGTGGAATTCATTGCCACAGAGAAGGCCGGGTCACTGAGTGTATTTAATACAGAGATAGGTAGGGTCTTGATTGGTAAGGGGATCAGGGGTTATGGGGAAAAGACAGGAGAATGAGGATGGGAATTTTATCAACCATGATTGAATGGCAGAGCAGACTCAATTGGCTGAATGGCCTCATTATGCTATTAAATCTATGGTCTTAATACAATGTATTATTGCCATTGATAATGCAGATTAATATTTCCATGTGAACTCTTGCACTTCGAGGCAAGGACGCCCTCCAGGGGAAGACATTAAGGCCTGGGTGGGATTGTGATTGGTGCAGCTTCGATGGGCCGAATGGCCTCCTTCTATGCTGTAGGGATTCTATGCTTCTCATTACAGGAGGCCATAATGCTAAAAGAGTGAACTTTGACCGAAATCTTAAAGGCCAATAACAAGTTGGGTAAAACTCTTGTCAATCGTACAAATCTCAGTGGTTTAGGAAGTCGATCTTGTTGAGATCACAAACAGTTAACAAATTGGAAAAATGCTCACTCTCTGGCATGGGGGTTAGCACTGCGACGTCACACATTGCCAGGGACCCAGGTTCGATTCCCGGCTCGGGTCACTGTCTTGTGTGGAGTCTGTACGTTCTACCCGTGTCTTGTGTGGACTCTGCATGTTCTACCCGTGTCTGCGTGGAGTCTGCACGTTCTACCCGTGACTGCGTGGAGTCTGCACGTTCTACCCGTGTCTGCGTGGAGTCTGCACGTTCTACCCATGACTGCGTGGAGTCTGCACGTTCTACCTGTGTCTGCGTGGAGTCTGCACGTTCTACCCGTGACTGCGTGGAGTCTGCAGTTCTACCTGTGACTGCGTGGAGTCTGCACGTTCTACCCGTGTGTCTGCGTGGAGTCTGCACGTTCTACCCGTGTCTGCGTGGAGTCTGCACGTTCTACCCGTGTCTGCGTGGAGTCTGCACGTTCTACCCGTGTCTGCGTGGAGTCTGACGTTTCCCGTGCTGGAGTCTGCACGTTCTACCTGACTGCGTGGAGTCTGCACGTTCTACCCGTGACTGCGTGGAGTCTGCACGTTCTACCTGTGTCTGCGTGGAGTCTGCACGTTCTACCCATGACTGCGTGGAGTCTGCACGTTCTACCTGTGACTGCGTGGAGTCTGCACGTTCTACCCGTGTCTGCGTGGAGTCTGCACGTTCTACCCGTGTCTGCGTGGAGTCTGCACGTTCTACCCGTGTCTGCGTGGAGTCTGCACGTTCTACCTGTGTCTGCGTGGAGTCTGCACGTTCTACCCGTGACTGCGTGGAGTCTGCATGTTCTACCCGTGACTGCGTGGAGTCTGCACGTTCTACCCGTGTCTGCGTGGGTTTCCTCCAGGTGCTCTGGTTTCCTCCTACAGTCTAAAGATGCGTATTGGCCATGCTAAATTGCTCCTTAGTGTCCAAAGATATTAGCTTGGCCATGTTAAATTTCCCCTTAGTGTCAGGAGCATTGACAGGGTAAATACATGGGATTGTGGGGATAGGGCTTGGGTGGGATTGTGGGGGTGCAAGTTCGATGTGCCAAATAGAATCCCTATAGTGCAGACGGAGTCTATGTTCTCAATAGGGAAAACAAAATTAAATCCAAAAATGACTATATTTTGACCACAAAAGTGCCCTTCTGGTAGAAGGATCACACTTGTAAGATATAGGAGCAGAATTAGGCCATTCGGCCCATTGATTCTGCTCTGTCATGGCTGATAGGTTTCTTAACCCCAGTCTCACACCTTTTCCCCATAACCACTGACTCCCCCCTCCTTACCAATCAAGAACCAATCTATCTCTTGTCTTAAATACACTCAGTGACCCACCCGCCTGTGTGGCAATGAGTTCCACAGATTACCCAAACCCTCTGGCTGAAGAAATTCCTCCTCATCTCGGTTCTAAAGGGTCGTCTCTTTACTCTGAGGCTGTGCCCCTCGGATCCGAGTCTCTCCGACTAATGGGAACGTCTTCCCCACGTTCTGTAAGTTTCAATGAGATTCTGCCCTCATCCTTCTAAACTTCATCGAGTACAAACCCAGAGTCTTCTACCATTCCTCATACGACAAGCTCTTTATTCCCGGGATCATTCTTGTGAATCTTCTCCAGACCCTTTCCAAGGCCAGCACATCATTCCTTAGGTAGGGGGCCCAAAACTGAACACAATACTCTAAATGGGGTCTGATCAGAGCCTTATACAGCCTCAGAAATACATCCCTGCTCTTGTATTCTAGCCCTCTCGACAAGAATGCTAACATTGCATTTGCCTCCCTAACTGCCGACTGAACCTGCACGCTAACCTGACGAGAATCTTGACCAAGGACTCCCAAATCTCTCTGTGCTTCTGATTTCCTAAGCATTTCTGCATTTCAAAAAGTCTGTGTGTCCATTCCTCCTTCCAAAGTGCATAACCTCACACACAATGACCGAAGTCTTTCAGAGAGGTGTGACCCCCAGCCCCAACAAAGCTGAGCTTTGCTTTCGTTTATCGACGCTGATAAATCAACAGCATTTTTCTGTCTTGTAACTTTTATTCCTTGCTAAATAGTACAGTCGTTTGAAAACAATATACAGAAGGAAGATCGCAGGCACAACCCAAACCTTGTGTGTGTGGCTCGAAGGGCATGCTGGCTGCCAGTGCTTTACACTGGAACACAAAACTAAACAGGGCAGAACTCTGCCTGGCAAACAAAGGCAGACCAGAATGGCTGCTGTCACCAAGGACCACAAACATCAAGAACGTCGCGTCCGACCATCACGCCCAGGAAGAGTTATGCAATGAAATCCAGAGGTCTGTTAAAACCACCCTTTCTGTTCATGTACTGCCTGCATGAGAAAGAGAGAGAGAGAGAGTTTATTTATTAGTATCATGAGCAGGCTCATGTTAACGCTGCAATGAAGTTACTGTGAAATCCCCCTCGTCACCACACTCATGTTTGGATTACACCAAGGGAGAATTTTGTGCCTCGCCGGCACGTCTTTTGGACTGTGGGAGCACCCGGAGGAAACCCATGCAGAAACGGGGAGAATGTGCAAACTCCACACAGACGGCGGGCCAAGCCGGGAATTGATCCCGGGTCCTTGGCGTTGTGAGGCCACAGTGCTAATCACTGTGGAGGATGACCATTTGAGACAAGGCAATGGGAAATGGCAGTGATTCAAATAAGGACGGTGTTGTGTGGGTGCTCTTGGAGTTAAGACAAGTAAGAAGTCTGACAACACCAGGTTTAAGAGTTAAGACAATACACACAATATCCTTTATTATTAACTGGCCCTACCAAGGTCTCTTATTTATGTGTCACACAGCTGGGACACTGCTACATCAGCAGGAGAACAGCACCGGTTTACCAGGTAGCTTTGACCCAACACACACTACCTAGAGGGGAAACAGTCTTCTCACTCACTGTACAACACAGTGGGTGCTCAACAGTCACTGCAAGACGCCAACTCAAGATTCAGAGCAATGTGAAACGTAGGAACAAGGAGCAGAAATAAGCCAGTCAGCCCTCGCAGCCTGCTCTGCCATGATCTCTCCCTGGTCTCAAATCCATCTCCCCATCTGCTCCCCATGTCCCTTTAACCCTTTTTTTAAAATGTCAGAAATATATCCATCTCTTTACTGAAACTATTTAATGATTCTGACTCTCCTGCGCTATGGGGCAGCAAATTCCACAGATTCACCACCCTTTGTGAGAAGTATTCCCCTCATCCCAGTTTTAAATCTCTCAACCCAGACCCGTGACCTCTTGCTCTAGATCACCCCATAATCTACATTGACTCTATCACTCCCTTTTATAGACCTCAGTCAGAGTACGTATAAACTCCCCAAAGTACCACTGGGGGCTTTCCAATCACTGTATTCTGGAGTTATTCGCATAGTGGCTGGGTTTCATTTGCTGTTTGCAAGCTGCACACGGAAAATCCGATAACTCGCAAGACCTCAATGCACGCTGATACTTTCTTTTATATAAGAACCAGGAGCAGGAGTCGGCCCCTCGAGCCTGCTCCGCCATTCAATAAGATCATGGCTGATCTTTTCATGGACTCAGCTCCACTTACCCGCCCCGCTCACAATAACCCTTAATTCCTTTACTGTTCAAAATCTAATCTGTCCTTACCTTAGAAATATTCAATGGGGGAGCCTCAAATGGGCAGGGATTTCCACAGATTCACAACACTTTGTATGAAGAAGTCCCTCCTCGACTCAGTCTTAAATCTGCTTCCCCTTATTTTGAGGCCGTGCCTCTTAGTTTTAGTTTCATCTGCCAGTGGAAACCTTCTTCCATCTTCTCTATTCCCTTCATCATTTTATATACATCTCTCTGCCCGAAGGACTGTGAAATTGGGGAACCGCTAAGAAGTAACCAATTCCAGTTACCCTGAAGACGCGGTCAGAATTTGGTTAAATCATCAGATTAAGGAAATTTCTTTTTCCACAATATGCAGTTGTGGGGGGAGGGTGCAATCTTTACAAGCTTGCGTGGAAAGCGTATTCAGGGTGTTTAATCGCACTATGGTACACAGTGACGGGATCAATTTGAGGAGGTGGATCGGTGATGCATACTGAGACAGCATCAAAACCAATCGCAGAAAATGCTGGATAGACTCAGCAGGTCTGGCAGCATCCGTGGAGAGACAGTGTAGGTTAGGTGGATTGGCCGTGCTAAATTGCCACTTAGTGTCCGGGGATGCGTAGGTTAAAGGGAATAGCGGGGTAAATATGTGGGATTATGGTGAGATTGTGGACATGCAGGCCCAATAGGCCGAATGCCCTCTGCTGCACTGTAGGGTTTCTAGGATTTCTATCTACGAAGAGTTAAATAATCTTTCGAAGAAGGTTCACTTAAATCGGGAATGATAAAGCTGGTTTCTCTCCACAGATGCTGCCAGACTTGCTGAGTTTTTCCCAGCATTTTCTGCTGTGATTTCCGATTCTGCAGGATTTCGCTTTCATTAAAACAAATTGATCACATTTGGAAACGGTGTCTTGATGCCCCCCTCCCCGAACCTCTGGGTTTGCTCACCGATATTTCCGCTTTTGCTGCACATTAACGGCGTAAGCATTAACAGAGCCCTCCAGCTTCTTGCCCTGAAAGACAAAGCACACATTAGCACCTGCATTTTCACATCTGCCGCTGTTCCTGGCTACTGGCCATTGTGTCTTGCGCGCGCGCGCACACACACAGCCCCCCAGGCCCACATCCTCAAGTTCAAATCAGCGATAGCTGGACCACTTTAAGACTGTAACTTCAGAGTAGCGCAGTAGTTAGCACTGCTGCCTCACAGCACCAGGACCCACTTCGATTCCTGACCTCGGGTCACTCAGTGCGGAGTCTGCCCGTTCTCCCAGTGTCTGTGTGGGTTTCCTCCGGGTGCTCCAGTTTCCTCCCACAGTCTAAAGATGTGCAGGTTAGGTGGATTGGCCATGCTAAATTGTCCCTTAGTGTCCAAAGATATGCGGGTTAGGTGGATTGACCATGCTAAATTACCCCTTAGTGTCCAAAGATGTGTAAGTTAGGGGGATTGGCCAAGCTAAATTGCCCCTTCGTGTCCAAAAATGTGCAGGTTAGGTGGATTGGCCATACTAAATTGTCCCTTAGTGTCCAAAGATGTGCAGGTTAGGGGGATTGGCCATGCTGAATTGTCCCTTAGTGTGAGGGGGAACTACCAGAGTAAATGTGTGGGGTTATGGGGATAGGGCCTGGATGGGATTGTGGTCAGTGCATTCTTCAGGATATATGTGTGTGAAGGATTTGGAGTCATTACAGGAAGGTCGGACCCTGGCAGAGGGTCTATGTGATTGCTGTTTAGAAATTGGCACGGTATCGTGGGGGAGGTGATGGCCTAGTGGTATTATCGCTAGACTATTAATCCAGAAACTCAGCTAATGTTCTGAGGACCCGGATTCGAATCCTGTGATGGCAGTTGGTAGAATTTCAATTCAATGTAAAAAATGTGGAATTAAGAATCTACTGGTGAAATTGTTAGAAAAACCCATCTGATTCCCTTCGGGGAAGGAAATCTACCGTCCTTACCCCGGTCTGGCCTACATCTGACCCCAGAGTCACAGAAATGTGGTTGACTCTCAACTGCCCTCCAAGGGTAACTAGGGATGGGCAATAAATGCTGGCCCAGCCAGTGATGCCCATGTACCTTGAATAAATGCTTTTAAAAAGCTATAAAAAAAACTTGCTTTAAAGTAGTTCTCTGGACTGAGTGGGTGTTATCGGTTTAGTTTCTGATCAGATATAGCACCATATTCACAATATACAAGTGTGACGGTTTCCAACGGCAGCGAGCGAAACAGAGCCAGTGGGTTCTATATTTGAAAGCTGAAACTCACATCACAGACAGCAACTGATACAGATAGCATTGTGGAAATGTCCCCCACGCCCTTTTCCACCACGTGGAGCACGTTTCCTATACAGGCTGCTGCTGTACACCTTCCACTACCGCGTCCTCGCCTGTCGCCCGGATACACCTTGGTGGGCTGTGTTGTTGTCGGGTGGCGGAGATCCCTTTACGGAGGGATCTCCCCCAATTACAATCGGGGACCTGGGGTCAGAGGATGATTCACGTAACGGTTCTGTGGGATTCACTGGTCCACGGGCTCCGAAGCTTGCCCCTTCTGTGGCCTTGTGGAGTCCATGGACCATGTCTATGTTTCAGGTCTGAGGTAGCACAAACCTTTTATTAATGTTTTATTTGCACTTCACTCCCACACTCCTGATCTACGGAGACCTGGTGCAGAGAGGGGCAGATCAGGATGGTGACCTCCTCCTGAACCTGCTCCTGGGCCTGGCAATATGCAGCATTCACTGGTCCAGGCAGCGGGCGATCGAGGGGGCGTACCCCACCCTGACTGTCTGTCCCTCCACCGTGGCTGGGTGTCCCCGAGGAGGGAGCGTGCAGGTGGAATTGACACCTTCTGCACCCGTTGGGCACCACTGGGGCTGGGGTGCATTACCGACCCTAACAATCAGGTTTTCAAGTTTCCTTTGTACTTTTTGTTCAGGCTGTTCCCACTCCTTCTGGGGAGCTGCATCTTTTACTTTGCCCTGATTTAACTTCAGTTTATTTGGTTTGACCTTAAAAGAGGCCAATATCAGGTTTACTGGTCTATAATTCCCTGGACTCACTCTCCTTTCCTTTTTGAATATCTGGATTACATTTGCTATCCTTCAATCTGTAGGAAATGTTCTAAAGTCCATAGAATCTCGGAAAATGAAAGGTAACTACTGTTAATTTCTAATTTCTCAGTATTCCTGTTTCAATGAAGCAATATTTTTCTGAATTCCACTTTCATTACAGTAGTAAAACACAGATATTACTTGCTCTGGGTAAGAAATCTGGAGCTTTCAGGGAAAGAAGAGTGTCTCTTCCTTTAAAAGATCTTTTCAAAATGAAAATGGAACTGTTTTTTCTGCTACAAGCCGAGCTCCTCCCATGAAGCTGATATCACATGACTGCCCATCTATTTAACTCACCTTACATTACATTGATCAAGAGACAACCTAAGGCTTCTGCTAAATAAACATTTGGCTAAAATAAGTAATTATCCTGATTTCTCAGCATTGCTGCCAGACTATTGTAACAAAACACTGCCTCTTAGAGCATTGTCCCATTAAACAGAAAATATATTAGCAGTATCACCACACTTGTGAACCTTCTCCAACACAATAATACCTTGCCTTATGTAGGGAGACAAAAACTGCTCATAGTATCCAGATGTGGTATCAGCAAGACTTGCCCACTCTTATACTCCAACCCCTTTGAAATAAGGGCCAACGTTCCACTACCCTTCCTGATTATCTGCTGTACCTGCGTGCTAGTCTTCTGTGTTTCATGCACGAGGGGACATTAGCTTCAAATTAAGGGGTGGTAGTTAAAGGACGGATGTCAGAGGTGGGTTCTTTACTCAGAGGGTAGTAAGGGCGTGGAATGCCCTGCCTGCAGCAGTTGTGGACTCGCCAACTTTAAAGGTGTTCAAATGGTCAGTGGATAGGTGTATGGATAACACTGGAATAGTTTAAGTTAGAGGGTCATTAGATTCATTCCACTGGTGGGTGCAGCATCGAGGGCCGAAGGGCCTGTACTGCGCTGTAATGTTTGAAAACTGTTATTAATGAATGTAAAAGCAATGCAAAGCAGTATTCCCGACCAGGAACTGTGCAAAGCAAAATAATCCTGCAAAAACAAAGCAGGTTAGTGGAAGAGGTGAAAGCGAGAGGGAAAGGCGTATCTGTCTTATTTGGAAAAGGCTTGACACAGGAAGTGACAATAGATTAGAAGTAAACCCCTGGTGTTTACATGGCACTTCGACTACGTGACTGCACTGATGCGTACCTTTCAAAATCATTTACTGATTGATCTGTCACCTCAGGGAGTGAAGCAAAACGTACAGCCCAGTCGAACCACCTTTAAGAATGGGAGTGCCAGCCGTGCAATGGAAAGACCTGCATTTGTGTAGTGCCTGCCACCAGCACCCCAAAGTACTGTCCAGCCAACGAGGCACTTTTGAAGGAAGGGCGAGACAAAAACGGAGACGTCAGGTGAAAGGTGAGGCGGCTGAAGGCTTTCCTTCAGAGGTTTAGAATGCAAACTGATTCAAATGGGACAGCACAGTGGTTAGCACTGCTGCCTCACATTGCCAGGGGCCTGCGTCACTGTCTGTGTACAGTTTGCACATCCTCCCCTTCTCTCCCCACACTTCCAAAGACATGCTGGTTAGGGGCTAAATTCTCCCTCAGTGTAACCCAAACAGGCACTGGCTTGTGGCGACTAGGGGATTTTCACAGTAACTTCATTGCAGTATTAATGTAAGCCTGCTTGTAACGCTAATAAATAAACTTTAAAAATGCAGACCGCGTTAACACTAAAGTATTTTTATTTCATTAACGCAAAATCTTCATTTTAAGACATTCCTACCTATGCAATTATAGTTCAATGTTAACTTTTTAAGACTAACTTGAGCACATTTTAAACTTAGCAGGCATGCTGGGATTAGCTAGAAAAGTCGACCAGCGCTTTTTTTGAAATTACAATGCCAGCAAAGACAGGCCTTCATAAATCCAAAATAAAGTTCTTCATGAACAACATGAATAACAAAGAACAAAACAGCACGGGAAACAGGCCTTCGGCCCAACGAGCCCACGCCGCCACCCCGATGTTCCCACTTCTACCCGTGATCCCTGAACGTGTTTATAGATCTATGCATTGAAACCAAATTTGACACAATTTAGGGAGAATTTGTTTTGCCAATCAGCCTAAGAGCACATCTTTGGGATGTGGGAGCAAACCGGAGCACCCGGAGAAAACCCACGCAAGCATGGGGAGAATGCGCAAACTCCCACAGACACAGGCCCCAAATCCATGTATCTGCACAGCACAGCGATAGTCACTGAGCTGTCGTGTTGCCCATCAAATGGTCCAGTCAAGCGTACACTAACGACGTGAAGCACTAGGATACTCTCGAAAAAAAAAATCCAAGAGCAGTCCTCTCACGACCCATCGCGTGTATGCCCCTTGTTAGACAACAAGGTGGACCAAAGCACCTATAGGATAAAAACAAGTACATCTTGACCACATCCTCCACCTGCGAGGCCGATTTCAGAGTCCTATGGACCAGGACCCAAGATCCAGATCTAATAGAGGTGTACAAGATTATGAGGGGTGTAGATTGAGAAAACAGGGTTAAGCTTTTTCCTAGGATGGATTCGAATAGCACGAGGGGTCACGGGCTTAGGGTGAGGGGGGGTAAGGTATAATTTTGGATGCTAGAGAGAGTTTTTTCACACAGAGGATGGTGGGGGTATGGAATGCGCTGCCAAGTAAAGTGGTAGAGGCAGGTACTCTGGAGTTATTTAAGAAATACTTAGATGGGCACAGGAACAGAATGGGAATGGAGGAGTATAGAAAACTGATTTAAAATAGGGATCATGAGCCTGGGAGTCCCTGGGAAGTGTGTAAATAGACGATGTATTGCAGCCAGAGACAGCACGTGCCGAGCAATTTTAAGAATTAACTTATACTGTCGTCACAACCCTGTGTTTTGTTCGCTCAGTCTGCTGTCTGCTTTTGAGATCTGTTCAGTGCGTTTGGAGTGCTTTCACAAGTACAGGACTGGCTTTTGCCCACATCTCTATCCCCCTCTCCAGTTTTTTTTCTATAAAGTTTTAATTTTAAATTCTGCTCAATAAAAAAAATTCAACGTATCAGTGCTGTCTTCATCTAGTCTGAAGAATGAATGGATCCTACCTACAATGTAGGAAACGGGACAGTTCATTTGTGCACGGCAAGCTCCCACAGCCAGCAATGTAAGATTGCACCCTATCTAATCGCCGGCACAGTTTCACAATTGGCACACAGTTCCTTGGAACAGGCCAGCCAGCTTATTCTGAAGTTACTGTTCATTCTCTCCATGAACAGCCTATTATCGTATCCCTTAACCCCTCATTCCTTTCCACGTGCTCCCTGATCAAACTGATTCCTCAGTGCAGTCTCTGGTTCAACCACAACTTCTCCACTATCTCACAGCATCCAGGACAAAGCAGCCCCGCTTGTTCGGCACCCCATCCACAAACATTCACTCCCTCCGCCACCGACGCTCAGTAGCAGCAGTGTGTACCATCTACAAGATGCACTGCAGCAACTCATCCTTAGACAGCACCTTCCAAACCCACAACCTCTACCATCTAGAAGGACAAGGGCAGTGGACACATGGGGAACCTGTGAGCCCCTCCGAGCCCCTGACCATCCTGACTTGGAAATATATCGGCCGTTCCTTCGCAGCCGCTGGGTCAAAATCCTAGCACTCCTCCCCTAACAGCATTGTGGGTCAACCCACAGCACGGGCACTGCAGCGATAGAAGATGGTGGCTCACCAACACCTTCTCAAGGGGCAACTAGGGATGGGCAATAAATGCTGGCCAGCCAGTGACACCCATTCTCATGAATGAATGAAAAAAATAATTGTTACTGCTGGGTCCAGTATGACCCCTTCCCTAGTTGGACTATCTACACAGTGTTTCAGAAAGCCCTCCTGATGCTCCTTCCAAACTCTGCCCCGTTCCCACCCCTAGCACTAAGTGAATCCCAGTCAGTATAGAGGAAGTTAAAATCTCCCGCTACAACAACCCGGTTACTTTTACACTTTGCCAAAATCTGCCTCTATATCTGTTCCTCAATCTCCCACTGGCAGTTGGGCAGCCTATAGTGAACCCTCAACATTGTGCCTACACCCTTCCTATTCCTGAGCTCTACCGACATTGCCTCGCTGTATGAGCCCTCTGAGGCGTTCCTCCCACAATACAGCTGTGATATTCTCCTTAACCAGTAGTGCACCTCCCCCACCCCCTTTACATCTCCCTCTATCCCGCCTGAAACATCTGTATCCTGGAAAGTTAAGCTGCTAATCCTGTCCTTCCCTTAACCAAGTCTCTGTAATGGCAACAACATCATAGTGCCAAGCACTAACTGAAGCTCTAAGTTCAGCTGCCTTACCTGCTACACTTCTCTTCCACCAGACCCTCTCTGATTAGCAATCCCACCCTGCCTGCTGTTTCTCTGAGTCTTTCTGGCCCGACTTTCTGGTTCCCCTTTGCTTTGATTCTTACCCTCCTTCCGTGTGAAGCTAGCAAACCTCCCGAACAGAAAGTTTGTGCCTTTCCAGTTTAGATGCAACCCTGTCGTTTTTGAACAGTTCCCATCTGGAAGAGACCCCAATGGTCCAGATATGTGAAACCCTCCCTCCTTAAACCAGCTGTTTAGCCACGTGTTAAGCTGCACTATCTTCCTATTCTTACCCTCACTGGCACGTGGCACAGGGAGTCATCCTGAGATTACAGATCCTGCTTTATAACTTTCTACTAAACTCCCTAAACTGCTGATGCAGGACCTCATCACTCTTCCTATCTACGTCGTCAGTACCAATATGTACCATGACCTCTGGCTGTTCACTCTCTCCCTTCAGAATTCTTTCTATCCGTTCAGAGACATCCTTGACCCTGGCACCAGGAAGGCAACTTACCATCCTGGAGTCTCTTTCACATCTACAGAAGCGCCTATCTGCACCACATACAGTCCCCTATAACTATTGCTCTAGTCCTCTGTGACCCTCCCTGCTTAATCTAGGTGTATTGCCACTGCTCTGTCTGCTGCTGTTATCCCCTGATAGCCATCTCCCCCAACAACATCCAAAATGGTATACTCGTTAAAGAGGGGGACCCTTTAAATGCAGAAATGCCAATACACGCACACACGCACACTTGCTCACACACGCAATACGGCAAACATCAATGTGAGGTGCTTTACTTTCATATCAAGTCAGACTGCTGGATTGAGTTCAGAGATAAGCAGGTTTCAACACTGTTACAGTTTGATATCTGCTCCAGACTTGGATGGATTCCCACGTGTAACCGATTTTCAGCCAGAGTTAAGAACCCCGGAAGTCAGCATAAATCCGGATCCATTCCTCTGGAATAGGCCAACAGCAGAGATAATGATGGGAAAGACAACTCGGAAAGAAAACTGTGGGCATATTTTTTAATTCATTTGTGGGACGCGGGCATCACTGGCTGGCCAGCATTTATTGCCCATCCCTAGTTGCCCGAGGACAATTGAGAATCAACCACATTGCTGCGGCTCTAGAGTCACATGTAGGCCAGACCAGGTAAGGACGGCAGATTTCCTTCCCTAAAGGGAACCAGATGGGTTTTTCCGACAATGGTTTCATCTGTAGATTCTTAATTCCAGATTTTTTTAATTGAATTCAAATTCCACCATCTGCAGTGGCAGGATTCGAAACCCCAGAACACTAGCTGAGTTTCTGGATTAATAGTCTAGCGATAATACCACTCGGCCATCGCCTCCCCTTGTATGAAATCAAACAATGCCCGGTTAACAAAATCAACCGTGGGAATACAACAGAGAAAGTGTGATGTTATGCACTTTGGTACAAAGAATAGAGACATAGACTATTTCCAAAATGGGGAAAGGCTTTGGAAATTTGGAGCACTAAGGATCATGGAAATTCTGGTTCCAAGATTCTCTTGAGGTTAATGTACAGGTTGAGTTGGCAGTTCGGAAGCCAAATACAATGTCAGCGTTCATTCATAGAGGGCTAAAATACAAGAGCAGGGACGTACTGCTGAGGCTGTATAAGGCTCTGGTCAGATCCCATCTGGAGTATCGTGAACAGTTTTGGATGTGGTGGCCTTGGAGGGAGTCCAGAGGAGGTTCGTGAGAATGATTCCCAGAATAAAAGGTTTGTCATATGAGGGGTCTGGGTCTGTACTCGACGGGAGGTTAGAAGGATGAGGGGAGGATCCAATTGAAACTTACAGGAATACCGAGTGGACGCTGAGAGGATATTTCCACTAGCCGGAGTGACTAGAACCACAGGGCACAGCCTCAGAGCGAAGGAACAATCCTTTAAAATTGAGATGAGGAGGAATCTCTTCAGCCAGAGAGTTTGGGGAAATCTGTGGAAGTCTTTGACACAGGAGGCTGTGAAGGCTGGATCATTGAGTGTTTTTAAGACAGAGACAGATAGGGTCTTGATTAATAAGGGGATCAGGGGTTATGGGGAGAAGGCAGGAGAACGGGGATGAGAAAAATATCAGCCATGATTGAACGGCAGAGCAGACTCGATAGACTGAGTAGCCTAATTCTGCTCCTGTATCGTCTGGTCTAAGTTACCGTGTAGTGAGAAATAAAGTGGAGGCGAATATTCGAGCACCATTCTCGTGCCTTTCCCTCAAATTCACGTGGGGCAAGCCACATGTTCGGTGGCACCTAGGGCAGATAACCATCTCCCCACCAGGAGACAGGCAAGGTGATGGCGGGAGAGCCTGATCCTTGGGAAAAGGAGTCAGTGAACGGAAATCAGGAGCAAGCCACTCGCAGCAAGCAACTCGAACTTTCCCCTGACCTCAGGCTGTCCCTCAGCAGTTCAGCAGCTGATGTGACACGGGGGGAAATTCCTGCTCCACGTTTTATCACAACAGCGTTCAGCTGATTCAGCAGCACCGACTTAATTATTATACAGCACTCCAAGGGTCACATCATTCCAAAGTGCACTCAAAATGCAATGACAGGGACTTGGCCCATCACCTCATTAAAAATCCATGGAAAAACAAACAACCTTACTAGCGGAAGGACATGGAGAGTCTGGAGAGAGTGCAGAGGAGGTTTACCAGGATGCTGCCTGGTATGGAAGGTCTGAGTTACGAGGAGAGATTAGGCAAATTGGGACTGTTTTCCTTAGAAAGACGTAGACTTAGAGGAGATCTAATAGAGGTGTACAAGATTATGAGGGGTATAGATAGAGTAAACAGGGTTAAGCTTTTTCCTAGGATGGACTCAAATAGCACGAGGGGTCACGGGCTTAGGGTGAGGGGGTTAAGGTATAATTTGGATGCTGGAGGGAGTTTTTTCACACAGAGGGTGGTGGGGGTATGGAATGCGCTACCAAGTAAAGTGGTGGAGGCAGGTACTCTGGAGATATTTAAGAAATACTTAAATGGGCACATGAACAGAATGGGAATGGAGGGGTATATAAAACTGATTTAAAATAGGGATCATGAGCCTTGGGAGTCCCTGGGAAGTGTGTAAATAGATGATGGTATTGATGTACTTGTTTTTATCCTACAGGTGCTTTGGTCCACCTTGTTGTCTAACGAGGGGCATACACGTGATGGGTCGTGAGAGGTCTGCTCTTGGATCTTTTTCGAGAGTATCCTAGTGCTTCACGTCGTTAGTGTACGCTTGACCTGGACCATTTGATGTGCAACACGACAGCTCAGTGACTATTGCTGTGCTGTGCAGATACATGGATTTGGGGCCTGTGTCTGTGGGAGTTTGCACATTCTCCCCGTGCTTGCGTGGGTTTTCTCCGGGTGCTCCGGTTTCTTCCCACATCCCAAAGATGTGCTCTTAGGCTAATTGGCAGAACAAATTCTCCCTAAATTGTCTCAAATTTGGTTTTTAATCCATAGATTTATAAACATAGACAGGGATTGTGGGTAGAGGTGGGAACATCGGGGTGGCGGCGTGGGCGCGTTGGGCCGAAGGGCCTGTTTCCCGTGCTGTTTTGTTCTTTAACAAATGCAAAGGTGGAAGAGACAGAGAGCAGACAGGACTGTCACTGATCTACCTCGCCTTCCTGAGGAAGTGTCTGTTGACAGGTGTTAAATATAAATGCTACAAAGTGATACAGGTACAGCGCTGCCTCCTTCCTCCTCACACCACCAGGGACCCGGGTTCGATTCCCGGCTCAGATCACTGTCTGCACATTCTCTCCATGCCTGCGTGGGTTTCCTCTCAGTCTGAAAGGTGTGCTGGTTAGGTAGATTGGCCGTGTTAAATTGCCCCTTAGTGTCGGGGGAACCAGCTGGGGTAAATGCATCGGGTTACGGGGATAGGAGCTGGATGGGACTGTAGTCAGTGCAGACCCGATGGGCCGAATGTCCTCCTCTGTAGGGTTTCTATGATTCTATCTTGAGCTGCTTGTTGTGGACAACACCACCCCCTAGCGGCTCAGTGCATGCTAGCAGTCGGGTACACACTGTGGCACTCCACAAGCCTGCCATTATCCAAACACACCCCATGTCCCGACACAGTCCGGTTCACCCTGCACTCGCTCACCCGCACCGTCTGCCGGACAACTTAAATTCTCATCCTGCTTTTCAAAACCCTTCAAGGCAATTCTGGGCCTCGTATCTAAGGAAGGTTGTGCTGGCCCTGGAAAGGAGGCTCGTGAGAATGATCCCTGGAATGAAAGGCTGGATGTATAAGGAGCGTTTGAGGGTTCTGGGTCTGTACTCGATGGAGTCTAAAGGATGGGAGTCTCACTGAAACTCGTGCGGAGACGATGGCCTAGTGGTATTACCGTTAGCCTATTGATCCCAGCTAACACTCCGGAGTCCCGGGTTCGAATCCTGCCACGGCAGATGGTGGAATCTGATTCAATATAAAATATCTGGAATTAAAAATCAACTGATGAAACCATTGTCAGAAAAACCCATCTGATTCCCTTTAGGGAAGGAAATCTGCCGTCCTTTTCCCGGTCTGGCCTACATGTGACTCCAGAGAACCACAGCAATGTGGTTGACTCTCAACTGCCCTCCCAGAGCAACTAGGGATGGGCAATAAATGCTGGCCCAGCCAGCGAGGCCCATGTCCCAGAATAAATAAACAAAAAACTTACAGAATACTGAGAGGCCTGGATAGAGCGGGACGTGGGGAAGATGTTTCCGTTAGTCGGAGAGACTCGGATCCGAGGGGCACAGCCTCAGAGTAAAGGGACGATCCTTTAGAACTGAGATGAGGAGGAATTTCTTCAGCCAGGGGGTTTGGGGAACTCATTGCCACAGAGGAGGCCGGGTCACAGTGTATTTAAGACAAAGACAGATAGGGTCAAAAGGAAAAGATAGGAGGATGGAATTGAGAAATTTATCAGTCGTGATCTAATGGTGGAGCAGACTTGATGGGCCAAATGGCCTAACCCTATATCTTACGGTCTCATTGCAAACAGTGACTTGGTCACACAAGTTTCTTTGTAGCTGTCTCCATTTCATCCCTTCATGATATCATAGAATCCCTACAGCGCAGAAGGAGGATATTCGGCCCATCAAGTCTGCACTGACCACAATCCCACCCAGGCCCTATCTCCAATACCCCATACATTTACCCTAACCCGTCCACTGACACCAAGGGGCAATTTAGCACGGCCAATCCACCTAACCCGCATATTGTTGGACTGAGAGGGGAAACCGAAGCACCAGGAGGAAAGCCACGCAGACATCCCACCGCACCGCAGGGAGAACGGGAAAACTCCAAACCACGAATCCAGCCTGCATCGCTGGCAGCAGTGCCACCTCTAAGTCCTTTGATTCTTTCCTCCCTCACACGCTTAGCTAGCATCGTTTGGGAGATACTATCGAAGGAGCTTTGGGGAGCTGCCATAGAGTGTCTTGTAGATTCCAGAGCCTAAATCATCAATGTAAACTCTGCCCTCAACATGAACCCTACGAAACACTACAGCCTATGGTTTGCAGGTGCAGTAGCTCCCTTTAAACTTGCAGCTCTCCTTGTTTGGTAGCCTCTCTGTTTTGTTCCCCTAGTTGTGAATCGACTGTGCACCTTACTGAGAATCCCAAACGCTTCCCTACTAAACCTATCCATAGTAAGGAATCTCACAACACCAGGTTAAAGTCCGACAGGTTTATTTGGAATCACAGGCTTTCTCCACTCACCTGAGGAAGGAGCAGTGCTCTGAAAGCTTGCGATTCCAAATAATCCTGTTGGACTTTAACCTGACGTTGAGACTTCTTACTGCCACTCCAGTCCGACCCGGCAACGCCACATCAAAGGCAGCTTTGTAATTGAGGCCGCAGAATCGATAAGCGCCCACACTCACCTTCGTGGTGTCAAAAGCATCGAATCCCATCACCTTCAACAGCTCGATCTCTTCGTCCGTTTTCCCCTCCATGTCAGCATCTGCCGGTGAGAAGAAACAAGCTCTAAGCTGCAGGGATTTACAGACACACTCACCGCACCGATGTTAAAGAGGCTTGACGCCAGTGTCAGCTTTGACTAGAATCAGGATATTGAATTCGATGATCAGTAATGAACGGCGGAGCAGGATCGAAGGGCCTCTTCCTGCTTCTAGTTTCCACCCCTCGTACATCAAGCCTTTCATTCCCAGGATCATTTCTTGTGAACCTCCTCTGGATCCTCTCTGAGGCCAATACACCTTTCCTTAAATACGAGGCCCAAAACCGCTCCCAATACTCTGAATGTGGTCTGACCAGAGCCTGGTAAAGCCTCAGCAGTTCATCCCTGCTTTTATATTCTCGTCCTCTTGACATATCTGCGAAGATTGCCTCCCCAACACAACCTGCAAGTTAATCTGAAGAGAATACTGAACTAAGGGCTCTCAAGTCTCTTTGCTCTTCCAATTTCACAATCCTCCCCTCATTAAGAAAATAATCTATGCTTCTTATTCTGCCCGCCAAAGTGCATAACCTCACACTTAGACTGTAATCAGGGAGGGTGGCACAGTGGGTTAGCACGGCTGCCTCACAGCGCCAGGGACCCGGGTTCAATTCCCAGCCTCGGGTCACTGTCTGTGTGAAGTCTGCACATTCTCCACATCTCTGCGTGGGTTTCCTCCCCCACTCCAGGGATGTGCGGGTTAGGCGGATTGGCCATACTAAATTGTCTCTCGGTGTATCTAAGCAGATGCCGGAGTGCGGCGACTCGGGGATTTTCACAGTAACTTCATTGCAGTGTTAATGTAAGCCGACTTGTGACACTGATGGGTAAACTTTACCCTTTTACTCCCTTGCCCTTTTCACTTGCTCCCTTCACCCCCACCCTTCAAGGGGTCTCCCTTCGAAAGGCTAAACTTTCCTCGCCTGGCTCTGACACGCATTCCATCACCACGGGTCTGGCCAGCAAAAGGAAGCCCACAACTTTTCGCTGTGGGTATTCAGCAGGAGGGAGAAAGCCCATGTTGGTGGAAATCGCAATGCCGCGGTGGGAGCTGGGTATAAATAACCCTACAAGAAGGGGAAGGCTGGGCTGGGCCTACCCAAGGTTCCTGGGCCAACTCGCGCACTTACCTGTGATCTCACGCTCCTTTGACTCCTGATCCTTTTGCCTGGAGGGTGAGATGGAATTCGATTTGTGTCGACGCGGGGACCTGCACACATCAACAGAGAGAGAGAGAAATAACCACGTTTAGCAACGCCAGTGCACGCTGGGACGCGGGTGAAAACACGCTTCAGCACGAGGGTGCGTTAAGTACAGGAAAGCTCGTAGGCGGCACACGGCAAGGTCGGAACGTACCGTGAGCGCCTCCGGTGAGGCGACCTGGAGCGACTCCTCCTGCGTTCCCGGTCTCGCTCTCGCGACCTGGAGCGTTCGCGCCGTCTGGCTCGCTCCCTCTCTCTGGATGTAGACCTGGAGCGGCGACGCTCTGTGTACACACACACACATAGATACACAGAGCAATCAATTTACAGCCCGGGACAGCACACAGTTCAACACTCGGGCAAATGTTTATTCAGCTTTGCTTTTGGTATCGCAGGGGATAAAACCGGAGAGGGGGACGGGGATGTAGCAATTCCTTCATTTGACTGATCCCCAAAGATTGAGCCAGCTCCTCAGGTCAAGTATTTAAGGAATGAATTGGGTCTCACACACATACAGACTGAAAAGGTGGAGCATTGTCCTTTGGTTAATCTCTCTGTCACCATCTCTCCAACATGAGCAGGTAAGTCAATGCCAATGATGGAGAGGTATCCCAATGTATCAGACCAAACACCGTGTGTGTAATAAGAAGGCCCCAGTCACTACATACCAGCATTGAAGGCCCACACATTGCCTTACAGGAGAGGGAGAGAGAGGGAGAGAGAGGCTGAGGGCTCAGGGAGGACAGCTGAGTGAGCAGTGGACTCTCAGAGGCTCGTAGGGCCGGAGATGGTTCAAGATTTGGAGTGACTTGAACAGAAGGCGGAGAAGATTGAAACAGAAGAAGCCTTAGCAAATGTAGATCAGCAGACACAGGGGGTGACACAGTGGGTTAGCGCTGCTGCCTCACAGCTCCAGGGACCCGGGTTCGATTCCTGGCTCGGGTCACTGTCCGAGTGGAGTCTGCACTTTCTCCCCGTGTCTGCGTGGGTTTCCTCCAGGTGCTCTGGTTTCCTCCCACAGTCCGTGCTGGTTAGACGCTAAATTCTCCCTCAGTGTAACCTGAACAGGAATTTGGCGACTCGGGAATTGTCACAGTAACTTCATTGCAGTGTTAATGTAAGCCTACTTGTGGCACAAAAAACTAAAGTTAAATTGAATCTTTAATCTGTCAGTCAGAGAATACATCTCAGATATCTGAACACACTGGATCAAAGCCAGGGTTACCAACAGTCATCTATTCAATCTCACCCTGTCCTCACTCCACGTGGTGTTAGTTCCTAGCAAGACAGTTTTCACTGACTCTACCTCCGCACACCCAGATCCTAACACTCGCTGTGTGTAAAATCCCTCACATTTCTCCTTTTGCCAATCACCTTAAACCTGCCCCTTACACCAACAGGAAGGGTTTCCCTCCAGCAACTCTGTCTAAACAGCTCACGACTTTGAGCATCCCTCTCAAATCTCTATTCCAGAAAGGGAGGCAGAAAGGAGAAAACTATAGGCCGGTGAGTCTAACATCAGGGAAAAAAAACCCCCCACAGAATCTTACAACACAGAAAGAGGCCATTTGGTCCAAAGAGCACCACCAACAGTTTCACCTAGCCCCTATCCCCTGACACGAAGGGGCATCTTAGCATGGCCAATCAACCGAGCCCGCACATCTTCACAATGTGGAAACCGGAGCACGCGGAGGAAACCCACGCAGACACGGGGACAATGTGCAAACTCCGCACAGTCAATGACTCAAGCTGGGAATCGAACCCAGGTCCCTGGCGCTGTGAGGTTGAAATGCTAAGCGGCTAATTACCACCCAATTTCCAGAGTCCATTAATAAATAGAGAGCAGCGGGATATTAGAAAGTCATATCATCACACCATTGGGTGGCTTTGTCACAGTTTAGAAAGGGAAATGAGGTCTGATAAATTGATTTGCGCTCTCTGAGAATAAGAGGCGGGCGGATAAAGGAAAAAAAATCAATAGATGCAGATTTTGATTTACAAAGACATTCGACAAGGTGCTACAGAAAGTATTAGAGCACAAGAGCTGAGGGTGCGGAGGGTGATAGGTGACGGTTGTCTAAGTGACGGGAAACAGGAGATGGGTCATTTTCAGGATGATGAACTGTAACTAGCAGAGAGCTGTGTGAATCAACCATTTTAAAACCTATTAATTAGTAAATAGCGGACAGATTCAATCAGCCAAATGGCCTATATCTGTTACTGTGCCATTTGGTCTTGGTGGGAGCAATGGCCGACTGGTATTATCGCTAGACTATTAATTCAGAAAACTCAGCTTATGTTCTGGGGACCTGGGTTCGAATCTCACCACGGCAGATGGTGGAATTTGAATTCAATAAAAAAGAATCTGGAATTAAGAATCTACTGATGAAACTATTGTCGGAAAAACCCATCTGGTTCCCTTCAGGGAAGGAAATCTGCCGTCCTAACCCCGGGTCTGACCTACTTGTGACTCCAGAGAACCACAGCAACGTGGTTGACTCTCAACTACCCTCGGGCAACTAAGGATGGGCAATAAATGCTGTCCCAGCCAGCAACACCCATGTCCCACAAATGAATAAAAAAATCTGGATGAAGGGGTAAACTGTACTCTAGCTAAATCTGCAGATAGATGGAAAAGCGATTTGTGAGAAGGATAAGACACTGACGGGATTGATTTGCTCCTTGTTGGAAGAATCTAAAACGAAGTTTAAAAGATAATGGGGGCAGATACTCGCCACTTTAAGAATAGACGGGGGGACGCGAGGAACAGATACTCATTTTCATATTTATTTCCTGTTATTTTCTTAATTTGTATTCTGTTACCGCGCGACGTGTGAGTACTTGTTTGAATCCTGCTATCGAGCTCGTGGTTCCTCCCCTCTATCGCCTCTCGAAAGGTCTCCCCCAAACCAGAGAGGACAGTAGATGCTGGGCTCGGTGCTCAATAACTGAGTTTAGACCTGATTTCGCGAAATTAACGAAGGGCGGTACATGAAGATATGTTAGATTCGGATAAGTATATTGGGGATTTATACCCCAAGAATTTCAATTCGCCGTCGTCTCACACGGTGGGTATTCATATTAAAATGGATAATTGCCCAAGTAGGCTTACCTTCCTGGCTGCGCGGGGTGGGAGGTACAGGGGCGGGGTGGGAGAGGGAGGGGCGGGGGTGGGAGAGGGAGGCGTGGGGGTGGGAGAGGGCGGGCACGAGGGTGGGAGGGAGAGATGGGCGCAGAAGATGGTGAGATATCACCCTCCTTATCCTCCCTGACCCCCTATCACTATTCCTCTCTCTCTGTATTTTTATATTTATAATAAAATGTATCGTATATATTTTATGATTTATGAGATGGAGAATGATCTCTCTATGTATATACACTTCCTACATTTATACATATTTCTAACATTCTCTATTATAAGACATTGGTAAGGCCAGACTGGGAATACTGTGTACGGTTCTGGTCACCCTATTATAGAAAGGAGTGCAGAAAAAGATTTACTGGGACTCTATTGGTACTTGATGGTATAAGGAGAGGTTGGATTAACTGAGACTATTTTTCTCTGGAGTGATCTTACAGAGGGTCTCTAAAATAATGAGGGGCACAGATCAGCTAGAATGTCAATATCTTTTCCCAAAGGCAGGGGAGTCTAAAACTAGAGGGCACAGGTTTAAGGTGAGAGGGGAGAGATATAAAAGGGTCCAGAGGGACAATTTTTTCACACAGAGGGTGGTGAGTGTTTGGAACAAGCTGCCAGATGTAGTAATAGAGGCGGGTACAATTTTGTCTTTTAAAAAGCATTTAGACAGTTAAATGGGTGCAATGGATGCAGAGGGATATGGGCCAAAGGGGGCATGAAATGATTCTGGCTGATAGGATTAAGGAAAATCCAAAGGCTTTTTACTCCTATGTTAGGAATAAAAGGGTGGTTAGAGGAAAAATCAGACCTCTTAGGGACAGAGGAGGGGAACTGTGCTTAGACCCTGAGGGAATGGCGGAGATCCTGAATGAATACTTAGAACATAGAACATTACAGCGCAGTACAGTATTACATTACAGCATCTTTTTCCTAGGGTGGAGAAAGCTAGCACGAGGGGACACAGCTTTAAATTAAGGGGTGATAGTTATAGGACGGATATCAGAGGTAGGTTCTTTACCCAAAGGGTGGTTCGGGAGTGGAATGCCCTGCCTGCAGCAGTTGTAGATGAGCCAAGTTTGGTGGCGTTTAAGAGGTTAGTTGATAAGTTTATGGAAGAGAAGGGAATGGTTTAGTTTGGAGGGTCATTGCTTTTTATATTGGTCGGCGCAACATCGAAGGCCGAAGGGCCTGTTCTGTGCTGTAATGTTCTATGTTCTACAGGCCCTTCGGCCCTCGATGTTGCGCCGGCCAGTGGACCCTCTAACCTAAACTATTCCAATATCATCCATATGCCTATCCACCGAACATTTGAATGCCCCCAAAGTAGGCGAGTCCACAACTGCTGCAGGCAGGGCATTCCACGCTCTTTGCGTCGGTATTCACAAAGGAGAGGGGCTTGTTGACAGCTCCTGTCTCTGAGGGAGCTGTGGACCAGTTGAGGGAAATTTCCATACCGAGGGAGGAAGTGTTAGAGCTTCTAGGTAGCATTAAAACTGATAAATCTCCAGGGCCTGATGGCATTTATCCCAGACTGCTTAGAGAGGTGCGAGGTGAAATTGCTGGGCCTCTTACGCAAATCTTTGTCTCTTCCTTGGACACAGGTGAGGTCCCAGAGGACTGGAGAATAGCTAATGTTGTACCGTTGTTTAAAAAGGGTAGTAGGGATAACCCTGGAAATTATAGACCGGCGAGTTTGACGTCAGTGGTAGGGAAGCTGTTGGAGAGGATTCTTAGGGATAGGATGTATAGGCACTTAGAGCGTTGTGATCTGATTAGGGATACGCAGCATGGATTTGTTAAGGGGAGGTCATGCCTTACAAGTCTGGTAGAATTTTTTGAGGAGGTGACGAAAACGGTGGATGAAGGGCGAGCCATTGGATTTTATTATTTGGATTTTAGTAAGGCGTTTGACAAAGTCTCTCATGGAAGGTTAGTTGAAAAGGTCAAGGCTAATGGGATACAAGGACAGGTAGCGAGATGGATAAGTAATTGGCTTGGTAATAGGAGACAGAGAGTAATAGTGGAAGGGTGTATTTCTAGCTGGAGGTCGGTCACTAGTGGTGTGCCGCAGGGCTCGGTACTGGGACCTCTTCTATTTGTAATATATATAAATGACTTGGAAGAGGGAGTAAGTGGAGTGATCAGCAAGTTTGCAGACGATACAAAGATGGCTGGACTTGCGGATAGTGAGGAGCATTGTCAGGCGATGCAGCAGGACATAGATAGGCTGGTAGCTTGGGCAGACAGATGGCAGATGGAATTCAATCCTGATAAATGTGAGGTGATGCATTTCGGGAGAAAGAATGTAGGGGGGAGGTATATGATAAAGGGTAGACCTATTAAGAGTATAGAAACGCAGAGGGACCTGGGGGTGCAGGTGAACAAGTCTCTGAAGGTGGCAGAGCAAGTGGAGAAGGTTGTGAAGAAAGCATATAGTATGTTAGCCTTTATAGGAAGGGGTATAGAGTACAAGAGCTGGCCTTTAATGTTGCAGTTGTATAAAACGTTGGTTAGACCTCATTTGGAATACTGCGTCCAGTTCTGGTCGCCTTACTACCGGAAGGACGTGGAGACTCTGGAGAGAGTGCAGAGGAGGTTTACCAGGATGCTGCCTGGTATGGAAGGTCTGAGTTACGAGGAGAGATTAGGCAAATTGGGACTGTTTTTAGAAAGACGTAGACTTAGAGGAGATCTGATAGAGGTGTACAAGATTATGAAGGGGATAGATAGAGTAAACAGGGTTAAGCTTTTTCCTAGGATGGACTCAAATAGCACGAGGGGTCACGGGCTTAGGGTGAGGGGGGTAAGGTATAATTTGGATGCTAGAGGGAGTTTTTTCACACAGAGGGTGGTGGGGGTATGGAATGCGCTGCCAAGTAAAGTGGTGGAGGCAGGTACTCTGGAGTTATTTAAGAAATACTTAGATGGGCACATGAACAGAATGGGAATGGAGGGGTATAGAAAACTGATTTAAAATAGGGATCATGAGCCTTGGGAGTCCCTGGGAAGTGTGTAAATAGATGATGATATTGATGTACTTGTTTTTATCCTACAGGTGCTTTGGTCCACCTTGTTGTCTAACGAGGGGCATACACGCGATGGGTCGTGAGAGGGCTGCTCTTGGATCTTTGAGAGTATCCTAGTGCTTCACGTCGTTAGTGTACGCTTGACCTGGACCATTTGATGGGCAACACGACAGCTCAGTGACTATCGCTGTGCTGTGCAGATACATGGATTTGGGCCTGTGTCTGTGGGAGTTTGCGCATTCTCCCCGTGCTTGCGTGGGTTTTCTCCGGGAGCTCCGGTTTCCTCCCACATCCCAAAGATGTGCTCTTAGGCTAATTGGCAAAACAAATTCTCCCTAAATTGTCTCAAATTTGTTTTTTAATCCATAGATCTATAAACGTGGACAGGGATCGCAGGTAGAGGTGGGAGCATCAGGGTGGCGGCGCGGGCTCGTTGGGCCTGTTTCCGTGCTGTTTTGTTCTTTGTTCTTAAATGCGGGCAATTGGGATTAGCTTAGGAGTTTAAAAAAAAGGACAGGTAGACATGTTGGGCTGAAGGGTCTATTTCCGTGCTGTAAAGCTCTATGAGTCTATATATTTATGAGATGGGGGAGGATAACTCCTCACTATCTCTCTTCTTGACACACAATCTCTGTAACCTATACATATGCATACACACACATTATATATATATAGATATATATATATATATAGATATATACATACATTTAAAACAATCTCTATAGAATATGTTAATATTTATGAAATGGGAAGGGATATCTGTGTATACACAACCTGTATTGATATATAATCGGGGTCATATAATCAGGATATAATCAGGGATACAGGGTCGGGTATGTAGATGGGTCGAAAACTGGCTCGGGAGGAGGAGACAGAGGGTAGTAGTGGAAGGCTCTTTTTCCGGCTGGAAGTCTGTCACTAGTGGAGTGCCACAAGGCTCAGTACTAGGTCCTCTTCTATTTGTGGTCTACATAAACGACTTGGAAGTTGGGGTAGGTGGTGAGATCAGCAAATTTGCTGATGACACTAAGATGCTTGGATTGGCGGGTACAGAGGAGCAGTGCCAGGCAATACAACAGGACATAGATAGGTTGGTAGACTGGGCAGATAGATGGCAAATGGAATTTAATCCGGATAAACGCGAGGTGATGCATTTTGGCCGGAAAAATGTAGAAGAGAGTTATAGGATAAAAGGTAAAACTATACGGAGCATAGAGACGCAGAGAGACTTGGGGGTGCAGGTTCACAAGTCTCTGAAGGTGTCCTCACAGGTGGAGAAGGTGATAAAGAAGGCGTATAGTATGTTAGCTTTCATAGAAAAGGGTATAGAATACAAGAGTAGGAGTTTGATGTTGCAGTTGTATAGAACGTTGGTTAGGCCTCACTTGGAATACTGCGTCCAGTTCTGGTCGCCGTACTATCGGAAGGATGTGGAGTCCTTGGAGAGAGTGCAGAGGAGGTTTACCAGGATGCTGCCTGGTATGGAAGGACTGTCTTATGAGGAACGATTAAATAGACTGGGGTTGTTTTCCCTTGAAAGACGTCGGCTTAGAGGGGATCTAATAGAGGTGTATAAGATTATAAGGGGTATAGATAGAGTAAATGGAGGTAAACTTTTTCCACCTTTAGAAATGGATAGGACGAGGGGTCATGGCCTTAGGGTGAGGGGGGCTATGTATAAGACGAATATTAGAGGGCAGTTTTTCACACAAAGGGTAGTGGGGGTGTGGAATGCACTGCCGAGTAAGGTGGTGGGAGCAGGCACGCTGGGGCTGTTTAAGGGTCTCTTGGACAGCCACATGAGCGGTATGCAGATAGAGGGATATAGTAGGACTGTTTAACTATGGCTTTTTTTCCACAGGTAATTCGGTCCATACTTGACCAACAAGGAGCATGCATTCGGCAGGTGGTGCGAGGACAGCTCTTGGATGTTGATTCATGGGTTGCCTGGTGCTTCATGTCGTAAATGAGTGCTTTATCTGGACCATCTGAAGGGCACCATGACAGCTCAGTGACTATCGCTGTAGCTGTGCAGACACTTGGAATTGGGCCGGTGTCTGCGGGAGTTTGCGCGTTCTCCCCGTGGTTGCGTGGGTTTTCTCTGGGCGCTCCGGTTTCCTCCCACATCCCAAAAATTCGCTCTTAGGCTGATTGGGAAACAAATTGTCCCTACATTGAGACTCTTCCATATTAGGAATAACCTAAAATTAGAATAGGATAATGGAATTGCTACTATATAGTTATGACGGCGGCGCGGGCTCGTTGGGCTGAAGGGCCTGTTTCCCGTGCTGTGTTGCTCTTCTCTTAAATAATAACCTGTATATTATATATTTATATATATTAATGGATATGGGGAAGGAAATCACTACCCCTGTCTTTATATATCTAAAATAATTCCTATATTATGTATTGATGAGTGAGGCGGGGAGCCCCGTTCCCAGCTCTCTCTCCCCGCCTCACTCATCAATACATAATATAGGAATTATTTTATATATATAAAGACAGGGGTGGTGATTTCCTTCCCCATTTCCATTAATATATATAAATATATAATATACAGGTTATTATATATCAATACAGGTTGTACATAGAGATATTTATCTCTTCCCATTTCATAAATATTAACATTTTCTATAGAGATTGTTTTAAGTGTATGTATAACATTATATATTGATGAGATGGGGAATATCCCCCTCACTATATATATAATTATTATAGTGTATATTTATGATGAGATGGATGGATCTCTCTCTCTATTGATAACAGCCTCTATATTACACACTCAGTATCTGTTATATTAATATATATATAATAACCATCTCTATGTTATTTATGTTTATAATGATCTCTGTGTCACTGAGTTATTTATAAATTCTCTGTTACCTCTGCGAGGAGAGCGGCTCCGGCTTCTCCCCATCACCGCGACCCGGAACCTTCCAGAAACCCCCCCAGCCTGCCCCGCACCGCGCCCCCTGTCGCCCGGAGTCACACACACCCCCGAGTCCGCCCCACATTTCGCCCCCTGCCGCCCCGGAGTCACATCCCCCCAGTCCTCCCCGCACTGCGCCCCCTGCTGCCTCAGAGTCACTCACCCCCCCCAAGTCCTCCCCGCACTGCGCCCCCTGCCGCCCGGAGTCACACAAACACACCATATACACACACATACACACACACACACAGTCCTCCCCACACTGCGCCCCCTGCCGTCCCGGAGTCACATACACCCAGTCCTCCCCGTACTACGCCCCTGCCGCTCGGAGTCACATTCCCCCAAATCCTCCCCGCACTGCTCCCCCTGCCGCTCCGGAGTAACTCACACATCCAGTCTGTCCAGTACTGCTCCCCCTGCCGCCCCGGAGTCACACACACCCAGTCCTCCCCGCACTTCGCCCCCTGCCGCCCCGGAGTCACTCACACACACACACACACACACACACACAGTCCTCTCCCCACTGCGCCCCCTGCCGCCTCGGAGTCGCTCACACACCCAATCCGCCCCGCACTTGCTCCCCCTACCGCCCGGAGTAACTCACACACCCAGTCCGCCCCGTACTGCTCCCCTGCCGCCCCGGAGTCACACACACCAGTCCTCCCCGCACTTCGCCCCTGTGCCGCTTCGGAGTCACACACACACACACACCCCCACCCCCTACCCCCAGTCCGCTCCGCACTGCGCCCCCGACCGCTCCGGAGTCGCATCCCCCCAGTCCTCCCGCACTGCGCCCCCTGTCGCCCCGGAGTAACTCTCACACCCAGTCCTCTCCCCACTGCGCCCCCTGCCGCCCCGGAGTCACTCATACATCCAGTCTGCCCCACACTGCTCCCCCCCTGTCGCCCCGCCCCCTGTGTGAGGCCCCGCCCCCTGAGGGGGGCCCTGTCCTCTGGCCCCACTCCTGACCCCGCCCCTTAAGGGAGTCCCCGCCCCTGACTCCACCCCCATAGAGACCTCCCCCCCTCCCCCAGCTTTTCCCCCCTGATCCCCATCCCTGTGGGGTGGTGAGACCCTGGTCCTTCCTGATTAAATTTCCCGGTTCCACATCCCACACACGGTTATTTACAAACATCTCAGGGACCCCGGGTTCAGTTCCCCACTTCGGGTCACTGACTGTCCGGAGTCTGCACATTCTCCCCGTGTCTGCACGGGTTTCAACCGGGTGCTCCTGTTCCCTCCCACTGTCCGAAAGATGGGCTGGTCAGGGTGCACTGGCCGTGCTAAATTCCCCCTCGGTTTAACCTGAACAGGCGCCAGAGTGTGGCGATGAGGGGATTTTCACAGTAACTTCATTGCAGTGTTAACGTCAGCCTACTCATGACACAGTAATAAAATAAATAATTTGGCCTCCCGATTGCGTGAGGTTGAATGAAGTAGAATTTGGGCTGTGGATATTTATAAATTGTAATGTTGTGTAACAACGTAATGCCGATTTAAATTGGAGTCTCACAGATTGGGAATAAACAAATATAAATTAACATTCATCTGCAATCGTAAAAATAAAAATTAAAAATTGCACTTTAAAGCGGCCAATAACAGTAGGATTAGCTACTTAAAAATAAACAGCAAAGTGAAAGATTTTTAAAAGCTTCCTTTTATAGCAGCAGGGAAATTTTCAAATGGGCTCCAATGGCCGTTCCCAAGTTTCCAATCCTCCTGGGCCACCCTGAGGCCAGAGCAGATTGTGCCGTTCCCAGCGGGAGTTCAGCCTCAATCTTTAAAAGTGGGCAAAAATAAAATAAAATGGACCATCTCATGGCTTTCTGCCGCTAGTTAGGCGTTGGTAGCAATCATCAACGGTGATGGGGATTATTGTGAACTTAAAAGGACATTGACGGATTGGGAGTGGTGTCCAAAGATGTGCAGGTTACCCTTCTGGGGACCACATCCCTCTATTCCCATCCTTTCCATATCTTTGTCCAGACACCTGATGAACTCCCTGATTAAGGAGTTAATTGATGAGACAATCAAGGAGCCGATTCCTTTTATTTAACCAGGAGCTCCTCTGAAGCTGCTAAAGTTAGGCTGCTCAGGGCTAGCACTGTGTGTACTGTCATTGGAATTGTAAAGGAATTTCCGCTTCCAAAGGCTTATTACACCTCTTCCCATGGCTACCCCTGGCCTAGTCTCGTCTCCTGATTCCCACTGCTCCATTGTTGTAACGCTCGGCCACATCCCGGGTTGAAATTTCAACGTAGCGGCCTGGTGTGGGGAGAGCACACAGCCGAGAAATCTCTGTAAGGTCACCTTCGTACTCCAGATTCCCGGGATTGTACCCTCGTGACAGCAATAGGGAGCTGGGTAGGCGGAGACGCGCCAACCTTGTCGGCAGGCTTCGGCCTGGAAAGTAGGCCTATGTTGCTCGGGGCAACCAGGAGCCTGAAGCACCAGGCCTCAACACAGCAATGCATTGACACTTTCTTTTTAATCTTATATATAGACATCAAGTGATATACATTACATTGGATTGCGACTCCAATCATTAGATTGTCTGACACAAACAGCACAGTTTACATAGCTCGATCCCAAACAAGCACAGAAGAAACGCATCAAATCCTGGGACAATATATAGCCGCAACCATTCTCTCTCTCTCGTTAAGTGCTATTCTTACAGATATCTGGGGTCGATGATACATTATACAGTGAAGGAAGTGTGTAGCGATGACGATTACCAAAGTTGGGGTCTTTTTTTTTCCTCGATATTTGGTTCTCATTCCGTGTGCGCGCGAGTGAGACTGAGAGACACCGGCTGAAGTGCAGGGAGGGCGACTCCGGGGGTTAATTGGCACCGTCTCTGTCAGGGCGACAGGCGGGAATCATTACGCACCAGGGAGGTGAGGAGGCCAGATATTTTCACGTCGGTTTTTTTTTTACAAGGCTTGGGAGATGCCTGACGGGGCAGGGGGTGGGAGGAGGGGAGGCGAAGACAGGATGCCTATCTCTCTCTCTCTCTCTATCCCTCCTTTCCGATGACGTTGCAATCCACGGAGGCAGAGGAAGGGACACGCTTGCCAAGACTCCGGAAACTCTTCCGCCCTTTGGGCTTTAGGGGACTGTGGGCGATGCCAGGCGGGGTAACCATTTTCCTTGTGTGCCCACCGCTCTCAGGCAGCAACCTGCCTTGGAGGCCACTCCCTTCCCCTCCTCCTCCCCCCCAGCCTCAGTCACCCTCGCTGGCGATCTACTACGTGATGGTCTCCTGGTGGAACTTCTGGATCGGGGGTGGTGGTGGCAATGCGGGGTGGGGGGGGAGTAAGTTGAGGAGTAGGGGGAAAGAGGAGCCCACAAGATATTACGCTGGACATTCGGAAAAGTGCTACAGAGCCATCGATGCGCTTTCAGGAGCGTGGCCACTCTTGCGACGTGGGCAGCCATTTTGTGCACAGCAAGATCCCAGGGTGAGATAATCCATCCGGGCGTGGCTGGAGGGGAGAAATATTAGCCAGGTCCGCATAGGATAAGTCCAGCAAACCCCACCTTGAGAGACTTTCCCGTATGCGCATGGGTTTCCTCCAAGTGTGCTAGTTTCCTCCCACAGTCCAAAGACGTGTGGGCTACATGGATTAGCCATGCTAAATTACCCCTTAGTGTCCAAAGATGTGCAGGTTACGTAGATTGGCCATGCTAAATTGTCCCTTAGTGTCCAAAGATGTGTAGGTTAGGTGGATTGGCCATGCTAAATTGTCCCTTAGTGTCCAAAGATGTGCAGGTTAGGTGGATTGGCTATGCTAAATTGTCCTTTAGTGTCCAAAGATGTGTAGGTTAGGTGGATTAGCCATGATAAATTACCCCTTAGTGTCCAAAGATGTGCAGATTAGGGGGATTGGCCACGCTAAATTGCCCCTTAGTGTCCAAAGATGTGCAGATTAGGGGGATTGGCCATGCTAAATTGCCTCCTCATGTAAGGAAGATTAGCAGGGTAAATACATGGGGTGTGAGGATAGGGGCTGGATGGGATTGTTGTCAGTGCAGGCTTAATGGGCCAAATGGCCTCTTTCTGCACCATGGGATTCTATGTATTCCAGGAATCCACGCCCACCTTTCCTAACCAGCGTTTGTACCCATGACCCAGAGATGCCTGTTTCCTGAGTGGTCCCACACACAATGGTCTGTGAAGGAAGCAGACATATACATTCATGCTTCAAGGGTTAATATTGCAGAGCCAACTATTGATGGCCAACGGGAAGATCTTGCTGGAAGTGTTGGCCACCCTTCCCGTCACGTCCCGAGCTTTGCCGAGTCACTCCCTGGCCCTCCCTCGCTTGGGTAAAGTTGCGTAGCACCCGGCAGAGCGTTTGCCAGTGTTCGACAACAGTATGGTGGGTTGGTCACAATTCCCTGGTGGTCAAATGTTCAGAAGGCCGTAAGTTATATAGGAGCAGGATTAGGCTATTCAGCCCATCAACTCTGCCCCACCATGGCTGATAGCTTGCTCAACCCCATTCTCCTGCTTTTTCCCCATAACTATTGATCCCTTTACCAATCAAGAACCCACCCAGCTCCGTCTAAACTCCTCTGCGGCAATGAATTCCACAGATTCACCAAATCCTGAAGAAATTCCTCCTCATCTCCAATGCAAAGGATCTTCCTCTACTCTGAAACTGTGCCTTTGGATCCTAGTCTTATTACCAATGGAAACATCCTCAAGATGCTTCCCATGGAGACACAGATGTTTCAAGGATACTCATAAGATTCTTAGGATGGGGGGGCAATTAGGCAGGGTAACCATTGCAAGGAAATATCAGTGCGAACAGAGGGCATCGTCTCAGAAGGAGAGGGAGCTCGTTTAAGACAGATTTGAGGAAGATTTCTGTCAAATGTGGATAAAGTTGTTAAGAAGGCATATGGAGTCTTAGCTTTTACTGGTAGGGGGATTGAATTTAGGAGCCGCAGCATCATGTTGCAGCTGTACAAAACTCTAGTGCGGCCGCACTTGGAGTATTGTGTGCAGTTCTGGTCGCCACAGTATAAGAAAGATGTGGAGGCATGGGAGAGGGTACAGAGGAGGTTTACCAGGATGTTGCCTGGTATGGAGGGCAGGTCATATGAAGAGAGGTTGAAGGATTTGAGGTGGTTTTCGTTAGAAAGGAGGCGGCTAAGAGGGGATCTTATTGAAGCATATAAGATGATTAGAGGTTTAGATAGGGTGGACAGTGATAGCCTTTTTCCTAGGATGGAGAAAGCTAGCACGAGGGACACAGCTTTAAATTAAGGGGTATGAGTTATAGGACGGATATCAGAGGTAGGTTCTTTACTCAAAGAGTGATTAGGGAGTGGAATGCCCTGCCTGCAGCTGTTGTAGATGCGCCAAGTTTGGTGGCGTTTAAGAGGTTAATTGATAAGTATATGGAAGAGAAGGGAATGGTTTAGTTTGGAGGGGCATTGCTTTTTATTTTGGTCGGCACAACATCGAAGGCCGAAGGGCCTGTTCTGTGCTGTAATGTTCTATGTTCTATGTTCTATGTTCTAAATCTTAGGAACTCTTTTTCTCATTATCATTTACGGAATGAAGCAGTTGAGGCTACCTCATTTTAAGGCAAAGGTAGTTAAATTTTTGAACAGTAAAGGAATTGAAGGTTATGGTGAGCGGGAGGGGAAGTGGAGCTGAGTCCACAAAAAGATCAGCCAAAATCTTATTGAATGGCAGAGCAGGCTCGAGGGGCCGAATGGCCAACTGCTGTTCCTATGTTCATTTGTGGGACATGGGCATCGCCAGCTGGGCAGCATTCATTGACCATCCCTGATTGCCCCTTGTTCAGAGGGCATTTATGAAGTCAACCACATGGCTCTGGAGTCACGTGTGGGCCAGATTTCCTTCCCCGAAGGGAACCAGATGGGTTTTTCCCGACAATGGTTTCATCAGTAGATTCTTAATTCCAGATTCTTTTTTTAATTGAATTCGAATTCCACCATCCGCCGTGGTGGGATTCGAACCCGGAACGTTATCTGGATTAATAGTCGAGCAATAATACCACTCGGCCATCGGCCTCCTCAAAGCTGTGCAGCCGAGTTATTGAACATTTTCAAGGCTGGAATCAATGGGTTTTCACTGAGATTCTAACCCAGGAAGCACAGTGGCGCAGTGGTTAGAGCTGCTGCCTCGCAGCGCCGGGGAACTGAGTTCGATTCCCGGCTCGGGTCACTGTCTGTGCAGACCCATGTCTGCGTGGGTTTCCTCCGGGTGCTCCGGTTTCCTCCCACAGTCAGAAAGATGTGCTGGTTAGGTGTTAAATTCTCCCTCAGTGTATCCCAAACAGGAGTGTGGCGACTAGGGGATTTTCACAGTAACTTCATTGCAGTGTTAAAATAAGACCACTTGTAACACTAATAAGGAAAATTCCTTAACCCCCAAGTATTTACTTCACTAATCCCCCCAACTGACACATAATGGGACACTAAGGGGCAATTTAGCATGGCCAATCCACCTAACCTGCACATCTTTGGACACTAAGGGGCAATTTAGCATGGCCAATCCATCTAACCTGCACATCTTTGGACACTAAAGGACAATTTAGCATGGCCAATCCACCTACCTAGTACATCTTTGGACAGTAAGGGGTAATTTAGCATGGCCAATCCACTTAACCTGCATATCTTTGGACACTAAAGGACAATTTAGCATGGCCAATCCACCTACCTAGTACATCTTTGGACATTAAGGGACAATTTAGCATGGCTAATCCACCTGATCTGCACATCTTTGTACACTAGTGGGCAATTTAGCATGGCCAATCCACCCTAACCCGTACATCTTTGGGCATTAAGGGACAATTTAGCGTGGCCAACCCACCCTAACTTGCATATCTTTGGAGTGTGCAGAGTTCCAAACTGGAGGTTTTCCTGACTTTGAAAGAAAGGTAGGGAGGGATAAACACACAGAGTGAGAGAGTATGTGAGAAAACAGAGAGGGAGAGAGAGAGGGAGGGATAAGTACAGAGAATAGACAGTGTGTGGGAGAGAGAGAGAGAAAGCGAGAGAGAGGGGGAGAGGAAGAAGGAAGAAAGAGAGCGAAAGAGAGGGAGAGAAAGAAGAAAAAAAGAGAGAGAGGGAGAAAGAGAGGGAAAGAAAGAAGAGAGAGAGAGAGCGGGAGAGTAAGTGTGTTAGATTGTGAGATTGATTATGCCTCTGGGATATAACAATGAACAAACTGCGACTGGGGCTCCGAATCGAACAAATTCTTTGAAATAAATAGTGGCAGACGGCTAGAATTTCCTGGGAATATCATTCTGCTCAGTGACAATTAAACGAGATATGGTAACCTCATCTGAATCTACGCACTCCATTCCGAGATGAAGGCCAAGTTGGCAGGCTGGAAATTTACATATCGGCCTACCTCAGCGATCTACGTTCACCCTGCTGCTAACAATCTGCCTTCCCAGCAAGCTCTTCCATATGTTTCACTTCTCTCTGGTACAATCGCTCATTCTCTCTGCTTAGCTCGATTATTGTATTCCTCCCGCCTGGCCTGGCCTTAACATCCAATGTATCCTTGGGATATGCCATCCCTCTGCCTCCCCACCTTGTCCCCAAGCAAGCCTGCCCTCCTGCTGCCCCTGCCCAAGAGTGACCCCTCCTGCCCATCGCCGCCTCTCCTTAGAGTTCACCTCCCTCTCGCTTAACGCCTCAATCCAACTCCCCCTCGGTATTTACACACCAATGTGCAACAGTCCAAACTGCAGTGTGCACTCACAGATAATCAAAACCAGGGGGAGAGAAAGAGAGGAGAGAGAGAGAGAGAGACAGAGTGGGGCGGGGGGAAGAGAGCAAGAGAAAAACAAAATCCACAGCGGGAGGGACAAAGGGAGAGGGAGAAGGAAAACAGGGGAGAAAAATGGACGGGGGGGGGGAAGTGAGGGAGAGGGAGAAAGAGAGAGAGAGAGAGCGAAAGCGAGAGAAAAAATAGAGCGGGCTAAAGAAAGAGAGAAATGGACAGAGGGAGGGACAAAGAGAGGGACAGAGAAAGAGAGAGAGGGAGAGAAAAAGAAGAGAGAGGGAGAGAAAAAGAAGAGAGAGGGAGAGAAAAAGAAGAGAGAGGGAACGCAAAACAGAAAGATGGACAGAGAGAGGGAGAGAGAAGGGAAAAAGAGAGAGGGAGAGAGAAGGGAAAAAGAGAGAGGGAGAGAGAAGGGAAAAAGAGAGAGGGAGAAAGAAGCGAGAGAGGGGGAAAGTGAGAAAGAGAGACGGAAAAACATGGACACAGAGAGAGGGAGAAAAAGAGAGAAAGTTGGAATGAGAGGAGAGATTGAGAAGGAAGGGGGAAGAAAGGGAGGGAGGGAAAGTGAGGGGCAAAAGGTGGACAGAGAGAGAGGGAAAGAAAAACAGAGGGAGAGAAAGGCAGTTTGTGGGGGGAGAGATGGAGCTGAGGTTAGTCTGGGGCTCACTTGGACAGGCCCCGGGGGTGGGGGGCCTGGTGGCGGTGCCTGGCGACGGGCGGGGCGCTTTGCGAAGGAAACCGTCAGACCAGCATCAACCTGAACGGAGGGAACTCAGACCCAGCCCCTCGCTCCATCCCCTCAGCCCGTCAGGCGCACATCGTAACTCTGAACCGCGCGGGAGAGATTGGCACCTCCAGCTGAAAACGGTGCTTTATAACACACACACACACACACAAAAAAAATCTCCCTGTTTGTGCCGGGCGCTCCTTCAAACAGGTGATTTTCACGTTTCTTACCTCCTCCTCTCCCTCCCCCCCCGTCACCCCCCTCCCGCCTGACCCCACCCCCCCCCCCACCCCCCTCCCTCCCCAATATTTCACGACTCCAATTTCTCCTTCTTTTTGCTCTTCTTCAGGAAAGACGGGGTGCGGAACTTCTTCTTCTTTTTGGACGGGGACTTGGAGGGCGAGCCCTCCGGCGAGAGGGGGCTGCCGGTCTCCGTTTTGTCCTTGGCGGGCTTGCCCGGTGCCTCGGTGCCGTTCTCGGCGTTGGCTGTCAGCTCGCTCAGCTCCTTGCCCAGCTGCTCCTCCGCCGTCTGCTCCTCCTGCCTGCCGTTCGCCACCACCCCGGGGACCGGCGTCTCCGAGTCGCCCAGTCCCTCTGCGTCGTCCGTCCCTTTGGGTGGTGGTGGGGGGGAGAAGAAATGCACAGAGACAGGTTGGTGAGCGTTGCAAGAGCCCTCGCTCAAAACACCGCAGATAAAAATCGATTGGACGTTTAACCGTAATTACAGCTGATGGGGTGGGGGGGGGGGGGGTTGTGAAGGGGATTGGGGGGGGAATGAAGCTGGGGACAATTCCCAAGTAATGCCGAAGAGAATTTGACCCCTATCCCCGTGCTAAGCTATTGGTCAATGCTTGAGGCAATGGCTAATGAATCCCAGCCTTCCAAACTCATCCCACTCTCTACCCATCTGAGAACATCTCAGTTTTCCGATCGATTCTTTACAAGCATATTCGCTCTCACACACGGTGCTTTCCTTTTCCCTGTCGGGGAATAGAGGGAAATGGAGGGAGCATTCCTGAGCTGATGAATAGGCTGACCCTGCCACAAACTGTGGTTAATCAGTGGCACTGTGGTTAGCACTGATGCTTCACAGCACCAGGGACCCAGATTCAATTCCCAGTTTGGGATACTGAGTGTGTAGTTTGCACGTTGTCCCTGTGTCTGCGTGGGTTTTATCCGGGTGCTCCGGTTCCTCCCACAGTCCAAAGTTGTGCAGGTTAGGTGGATTGGCCATGCTAAATTGCTCCTCAGTGTCCAAAGATGTGCAGGTTAGGTGAATTGGCCATGCTAAATTGCCCCTTAGTGTCTAAAGATATGCAGGTTAGGTGGATTGGCCATGCTAAATTGCTCCTCAGTGTCCAAAGATGTGCAGGTTAGGTGAATTGGCCATGCCAAATTGCCCCTTAGTGTCCAAAGATGTGCAGGTTAGGTGGATTGGCCGTGCTAAATTGCCCCTTAGTGTCCAAAGATGTGCAGGTTAGGTGGATTGGCCATGCCAAATTGCCCCTTAGTGTCCAAAGATGTGCAGGTCAGGTGAATTGGCCATGCTAAATTGCCCCTTAGTGTTCAGAGATGTGCGGGTTAGGTGGATTAGTCATGCTAAATTGTCCCTTAGTGTCCAAAGATGTGTAGGTTAGGTGGATTGGCCATGCTAAATTGTCCCTTAGTGTTCAGAGATGTGCAGGTTAGGTGGATTGGCCATGCCAAATTGCTCCTCAGTGTCCAAAGATGTGTAGGTTAGGTGGATTGGCCATGCTAAATTGTCCCTTAGTGTTCAGAGATGTGCGGGTTAGGTGGATTAGTCATGCTAAATTGTCCCTTAGTGTCCAAAGATGTGTAGGTTAGGTGGATTGGCCATGCTAAATTGTCCCTTAGTGTCCAAAGATGTGTTGATAGTGGGATTGGCCATGCTAAAGTGCCCCTACTTTCGGGGGAATTAGCAGGGTGAATACGTGAAGTTACGGGAATGGGGTGGGTGCCAGCTCGGTGGGCCGAATGGCCTCCTCCTGCATTGTCGGGATTCTATGATTCTATGACGAAATCAATGGACCCCAACTCCCCCCCGACCCGCTATGATTCCCGTGGCAGACAGGACAAGAAAATCCCTCTCTCAGAGCGGGCTCAAAGCCTTCATTCAATGCGGGACACTGCCCCCCCCAGTGAGGGCTGAGGGTACAGTAGTCGCCAGAAGGCGGGGAGGGTGGTGGCTCGGGGTAAAGGAGTGTTGGTAAAGACACTATCAGAAGCAGAGCAAGGCCCAGATTGTAGACATGGTGGGGGTTGGGGGGGGGAGGGGGGGGGGGGGGGGCAGGCAAGCAGGAAGGCTTGGGGAGGAGGGCCCTGGGGCGGCTGAGGAAGGGGAGAGGGGAGAGGGGGCACCGCTGGGGGAACCAGGACATATGAGGGAATGGGTAACGAAGCTGGATGAGGTTTGAACCTCACAACCTCAGAAGCATAATACTGACCGCTTCCTCAAAGCCAGAATCGACTGAAGCCAATCCTCAGACCAATGTGTGACATTCCTGTCTATTCCCAAACCCTCCATCCCCCCCTCCTCCCGGCAATCGATTCGAAACCAATACGTCGTTGGTGTACGCTTGACCTGGACCATTTAATGGGCAACACGACAGCTCAGTGACTATCGCTGTGCTGTGCAGATACATGGATTTGGGCCTGTGTCTGTGGGAGTTTGCGCATTCTCCCCGTGCTCGCGGGGGTTTTCTCCGGGCGCTCCGGTTTCCTCCCATGTCTCCAAAGATGTGCTCTTAGGCTGATTGGCAGAACAAATTCTCCCTAAATTGTCTCAAATTTGGTTTTTAATCCATAGATCTATAAACATAGACAGGGATCATGGTGGGAACATCGGGGTGGCGGCGCGGGCTCGTTGGGCCGAAGGGCCTGTTTCCCGTGCTGTTTTGTTCTTTGTTCCAATTCCGTTGTCTATACGGCTACCGAATCCTCCACATCCTTCAGTACGTGATTGTACCAGTCAAAGTGAAGGGGGTGGGGGGGGAGGGTAACGATAATTAGCAGTGTCAGACAGAGAGAGAGGTTCAGGCCTACCGCTCTAGGCCTTGTTCCCGATTAGAAGAATCATGTGATCTTGCCCACACCCCCCACCTCCCCCTTCCTCTGCCTCCCTTCACTCTGCCAAAGTGGCCACCATGAAAAGTGAAGGGATGTTACGAGGGAGCTGTACAAAATGTTAGTTCGGCCGCCAGCTAAGACAAACCAGGGTTTGCACAGTTAATGATAGGGCCCTGAGACCGAGAGACTGAGCAACATCACTCTTTAAATGTGACGTCGCAGGTAGACGGGGCAGTGGAGAAGGCGTTTGGCACGCGTGCCCTCACTGGTCAGGGGCACTGGGTACAGGAGCTGGGACGTTATGTTACAGCTGGACAAGATATCAATGAGAATACAGTTGGATACTGTGTACAATTCCCCTCACTCTGCTACAGGAAGGATATTATTGAACTGGAAAACATGCAAAAAAAAAGATATACAAAGTCATCTACAAGGGTGGCAAGGTGGTTAGCACTACTGCCTCATAGCACCAAGGTGGTTCGCACTACTGCCTCATAGCACCAAGGTGGTTAGCACTACTGCCTCATAGCACCAAGGTGGTTAGCACTACTGCCTCATAGCACCAAGGTGGTTAGCACTACTGCCTCATAGCACCAAGGACCCAGGTTGGATTCCTCGGGTCACTGTCTGTGCAGGTTAGGTGGATTGCCCATGTTAAATTGTCCCTTAGTGTCCAAATATGTGCAGGTTAGGTGGATTGGCCATGTTAAATTGTCCCTTAGTGTCCAAATATGTGCAGGTTAGGTGGATTGGCCATGCTAAATTGCTCCTAGTGTCCAAAAATGTGTGGGTTAGGTGGATTGGCCATGCTAAATTGCCTCTTAGTATCCAAATATGTGTAGGTTAGGTGGATTGGCCATGCTAAATTGCCTCTTAGTATCCAAATATGTGTAGGTTAGGTGGATTGGCCATGCTAAATTGCTCCAAGTGTCCAAAGATGTGCAGGTTAGGTGGATTGGCCATGCTAAATTGTCCCTTAATGTCCCAAAGATAGAACATAGAACATTACAGCACAGAACAGGCCCTTCGGCCTTCGATGTTGTGCCGACCAAAATAAAAAGCAATGCCCCTCCAAACTAAACCATTCCCTTCTCCTCCATATACTTATCAATTAACCTCTTAAACGCCACCAAACTTGGCGCATCTACAACAGCTGCAGGCAGGGCATTCCACTCCCTAATCACTCTTTGAGTAAAGAACCTACCTCTGATATCCGTCCTATAACTCATACCCCTTAATTTAAAGCTGTGTCCCCTCGTGCTAGCTTTCTCCATCCTAGGAAAAAGGCTATCACTGTCCACCCTATCCAAACCTCTAATTATCTTATATGCTTCATAAGATCCCCCCTTAGCCGCCTCCTTTCTAACGAAAACAACCTCAAATCCTTCAACCTCTCTTCATAGGACCTGCCCTCCATACCAGGCAACATCCTAGTAAACCTCCTCTGTACCCTCTCCAATGCCTCCACATCTTTCTTATAATGTGGCGACCAGAACTGCACACAATACTCCAAGTGCGGCCGCACTAGAGTTTTGTACAGCTGCAACATGATGCTGCGGCTCCTAAATTCAATCCCCCTACCAATAAAAGCTAAGACTCCATGCCTTCTTAACAACTTTATCCACTTGACTGCCTACTTTCAGGGATCTATTGACACATACACCAAGATCCTTCTGTTCCTCAACACTATTAAGAGCCCTACCATTAGCCCTATACTCTACACATTTATTGTTCCTGCCAAAGTGCATTACCTCACACTTTTCCACATTAAACTCCATTTGCCACCTCTCGGCCCAGCTCTGCAACTTGTCCAAGTCACTCTGTAAACTAAAACACCCCTCTTCACTATCTACCACACCACCAACTTTAGTATCATCTGCAAATTTACTGATCCATCCCTCAATACCCTCATCCAGATCATTTATAAAAATTACAAACAGCAGGGGCCCCAAAACAGACCCCTGAGGCACACCACTCGTCACCGAACTCCACGATGAATATCTCCCATCAACCACCACCCTCCGTCTTCTATCTGCCAGCCAATTTCTAATCCTAATTTCTATCTGCCAGCCAATTTACTAATGAGGTTAGTAAGGCATGACCTACCCTTCACAAAACCATGCTGACTATCCCATCAATTCATTTCTCTCTAAATAACTATAAATCCTATCCCTAATAATTCTCTCCAATACCTTGCCCACACAGAAGTAAGACTCACTGGCCTATAATTCCCAGGAAGGTCTCTCTTCCCCTTCTTAAACAATGGGACCACATTCGCCATCCTCCAGTCCTCCGGAACCACACCCGTAACCAACGAGGACCTGAAGATCAGAGCCAGAGGCTCTGCAATCTCCTCTCTTGCCTCCCAGAGAATCCTAGGGTAAATCCCGTCCGGCCCAGGGGACTTATCCAACTTCAAACCCTCGAGAATTTCTAACACATCCTCCCTATCTACTACAATACTCCCCAATTTGCAACCCTGTACCTCAGTGCTCTCCACAGCTACATTTCCAGCACTCTGCGTGAATACCGAAGAGAAATATTTATTCAGTGCCTCACCAATCTCTTCAGGCTCCACGCACAACTTCCCACTGCTGTCTATGACTGGCCCTAATCTTGCCCTAACCAATCTTCTATTCTTAACATATCGAAAGAAAGCTTTAGGATTCTCCTTAATCCTATCAGCCAACATCTTCTCGTGTCCCCTCTTAGCTCTCCTCAATTCACTTTTTACCTCCTTCCTAGCTAATCTATAGCTATCCATTGCACTACCTGAGCCTTCAAGCCTCATCCTGACATAAGCCTCCTTTTCTTCTTAACCAGCAAATCAACTCTTTTCGTACACAAGGCTCTAAGATGTGTAGGTTAGGGGATTGGCCATGCTAAATTGCCCTTTAGGTCCAAAGATGTGCAGGTTAGGTGATTGGCCATGGTAAATTGCCCCTTAGTATCCAAAGATGTGTAGGTTAGGTGGATTGGCCATGCTAAATTGCCCCTTAGTATCCAAAGATGTGTGGGTTAGGTGGATTGGCCATGCTAAATTGTCCTTTAGTGTAAGTGTACATGAACAGAGTGAATAGATGGGTTATGGGAGAGGGCAGGGTTATTGTGGGTGCAGATTCAATGGGCTGAATGGCTTCCTTCTTTAGAGGTCCTGTGAATCTACGATGTTTCCGGCACTGGAAGGTTTGAAGGATAAGGAGAGGCTGGATAGGCTGGGACATTTTTCCGTGGAGCGTAGGAGGATGAGGGGTGACCCTTAGAGGTTTATAAAATCATGAGGGGCAGAGATAAGGAGAACAGCTTTTCCCCAGGGTAGGGGAGTCCAAAACTAGAGGGACAGGTGAGAGGGGGAAAGGGGACCTGAGGGGCAACTTTTTCACCCAGAGAGTGGTGTGTGTGTGTGTGTGTGTGTGTGTATGTGTAATGAGCTGCTAAGGGAAGGTGATAGAGACGGGTACATTTGGGCAGGGACGTGGATGGGAAAGATTTAGAGAGATAGGGGCCAAACGCAGGCAAACAGGGCTAGTACAGTTGAGGAAACCTTGGACGAGTTGGGCTGAAGGGCCTGTTTCCGTGCTGTATATCTCTGTGACTCTATGAGGCCACAGCTGGAGTATTGTGTGCAGTTCTGGTCTCCACATTATGGGAAGGATTTGACTGAGCTGGAGAGAGGTGGGGGGGGAAGCGGAGGAGATTCACCAGGATGCTGCCTTGGGATGGTGCATGATGAGAGGGTTGTTTTCCTCGGAGCAGAGAAGGCTGAGGGGGGACCCGATCGATGGATACAGAATGATGAGGGATACAGAATGATGAGGGACACAGATTGAGTGGATAGGAAGAAATCTTTTCCCTTGGTAGAGGGGGCAGTAACCGGGACAGGGGGCCAGAGATTTAAGGGAAGGGGCAGGAGATGGAGAGGGGATTTGAGGAAAAGCTTTCTCACCCAGAGGACTTAGAACATAGAACATAGAACAATACAGCACAAACAGGCCCTTCGGCCCACGAGTTGCGCCGATCACATCTACCAATCCACAGACCTATCTATAACCCCCTATCCTATTCTTTTCCATATACTCATCCAGAAGTCTCTTAAAAGACTCCAGTGAGTTTGCCTCTGATGGCAGTCGGTTCCATTCACTCACCACCCTCTGAGTGAAAAACCTACCCTGACATCTCCTTTGTATTTGCTTCCCTGCACCTTAAATCTGTGTCCTCTCGTATTGACCATTTCCGCTCAGGGAAATAGTCTCTGAGAGTCCACCCTATCTATTCCTCTCAACATTTTATAAACCTCTATCAGGTCGCCTCTCAACCTACGTCTCTCCAGTGAGAAGAGTCCCAGCTCCCTCAACCTATCTTCATAAGGCCTGCCTCCCAATCCAGGCAGCATCCTTGTAAATCTCCTCTGAACCCTCTCAATAGCCTCTACATCCTTCCTATAATGAGGCGACCAGAACTGCGCACAATACTCCAACTGGGGCCTGACAAGAGTCTTATAGAGCTGCATCATTACCTCATTACTTGCTCCCTGAAAGGGGAGGGATAGAGGTGGGAACGCTTGCACCATTGAGATAAACATTTGGAATGCCCTAGCTATTGACGAAGTGCAGGGAAATGGGATAGGTGCTTGATTGCCAGCACAGACACGATAGGCCGAAGGGCCTTTCTCTCTGTGCTGTAAAACACCCCGGCTCCATGAGGCAGCAGGAAAGGAAACCGATAGTGAAGGGGGAAACTGTAACATCTCGCAAAACCGTATCCTAACTCTGGAAGTAACCCTAACCTTAAAATTTAGGCGGGCAAAACTGTGTATTCCTGAGGGTGAGCTGACAATGCAGAAACTGGGCGGCGTTGCGATGAGAAGGAAGCAAGGAGGTTTCAAGCCGAGTTAGACAAGTTGAATGAGTGGGCAAACGCAAGACGGATGCAGTACAAGGCGTCTAAACGTGAAGTTTGGGTGGGAAATATCGAAAGGAAGGGCGTTATCTAAGTGGTGATGTGTTGGGAAGTACAGAGGGATCTGGGTGTCCTTGTACACCAGTCAATGAAACCAGGGAGACGGGTGGGGGAGGGGGTGCAGTGGCACAGTGGGGTCAGCCTCGCAGCGCCAGGGACCCGGGTTCGATTCCCAGGTCACGGTCTATGCGGAGTCTGCACATTTTCCCTGTGTCTGCATGGGTTTCCTCCGGGTGCTCCGGTTTCCTCCCACAGTCCGAAAGACGCGTTGGGTTAGGCGCTAAATTCTCCCTTGGTGTAACCCGAACGTGAGTGTGGCGACCCGGGGATTTTCACAGTCACTTCATTGGAGGCAGTCCGGGGAAGGTTTACCAGGTTGGTCCCGGGTAGGGAGGGATTTTCTTCTGAGGAGAGGTTGAGTAGGTTGGGACTGTACTCACTGGAATTCAGAAAGAGGTGATCTTATTCACATCGGATTCTCAGGGGGAGCTTGACAGGGTCAACGTTGAGAGGTTGTGTCCCCTTGTCGGGGAGCAGAGGGGCAGAACCTCAGAGTGAGTGATTGGAGACCGAGACGGGGAGGAATTTTACTCAGAGGTGAGTGAGTGTGTGGAGTTCTTTCCCTCGGAAGCCTGCAGAGGCTGGGTCAGCAAGTTCAAGGCGCAGATAGGCAGAGTTTTAATCATTAAGGGAATCGAGGGGATGAGAGGGCAGAGAGGGAGTTGAGAGTCATCACCTCGGGTCAGTCATTGAATGGCGGAGCAGACTCGATGGGCCGAGTGGCCTCCTTCTGCTCTTATGGCCGAAGCATAGCGAGCAAGGTTAAGTTTTAATTTTTAGTTTTAATTACCCGTGCCACAAATAGGCTTACTGCAATGAAGCGACTGTGGAAATCCCCTATTCCGGTGGGAGAATTTAGCACCTTCGGACTGTGGGAGGAAACCGGAACGCCCGGAGGAAACCCACGCAGACATGGGGAGAATGTGCAAACTCCACGCGGTGACCCCAGCCGGGAATCAAACCCCGGCGCTGCGAGGCGGCAGTGCTGGCCCACTGTTCCACTGCGCCACCCACGAGCGTATCAGGGAGAGTTGCCTTGTCCTGACCCGGGACGGGGGAGGGGGGGGGGGGGGGGGGTGTATGTTGCTTGGGTCGATGTCAAGTGGGTTTAAATGGATGCTGAAGGGGATGGCTGCAATATACAAAGGGGTTTGCCTCTCGACCGCGCTGGGGGCAGAGCGAGCTCGCCGAAGGCAAAAGGCACGCAGCTGCTGGGCTATCTAACATTCACTGTTAAAAACTGGCGAGGGGCAAAGGGGCAGGGATGGCATGGTTTTGGCTGGGGGTGGGGGGGGGATGCGGAGGGATAGGGTCGTTAGGGATTAGCTGGGGGTGGGGGGGGGGGGGGGTGGTTTGAACAATATACTTACTACAAAGACAAGTATTCAGTGTCATGAGGAGTTCCTGAGAGTGTCAAGCAAGTAAAAAGGAATAGAGAGAGAGAGAGAGAGAGAGAAGACACAGATCGAACAAGATGGACTATTTTGACATGCATCACAGAGTTACTGTACTCAATCGTAAATGAAAAAGCATCTGTTCCCCACCCAGGGAAAAGGGGTTCGGACTGAGACTGAAGGCTGGATTTGAACTCCCCTTGGGGAAATAATCTAGCCAAGTGACTCAGACTCGGTGTCCGTCAATAGTAATCGTCCAAATACCCGCTGTGGGACGTGGAGGGAGAAAGAGGTTTAATTCTCGGTAAGGGCGTGGTAAAACAAGCTTGCGAAAATGTCCCAGTTTTCCAATACCGCAAGCGTGAACGGGATTCAGACGCAGTGTCCCCGGGAGGGGAAACCGATGCTTCCGTCTCACTGATATATAGTATGGAATCGACACAAAGTAGTGCGTGTGAGATTACACCAGGGAATACACACTGAGAAACACAGGCCACACTGAGAAACACAGACCACACTGAGAAAGACAGACCACACTGAGAAACACAGATCACACTGAGAAACACAGGCCACACTGAGAAACACAGGCCACACTGAGAAACACAGGCCACACTGAGAAAGACAGACCACACTGAGAAAGACAGACCACACTGAGAAACACAGACCACACTGAGAAACACAGATCACACTGAGAAACACAGACCACACTGAGAAAGACAGACCACACTGAGAAAGACAGACCACACTGAGAAACACAGACCACACTGAGAAACACAGATCACACTGAGAAACACAGATCACACTGAGAAACACAGACCTCACTGAGAAACACAGATCACACTGAGAAACACAGATCTCACTGAGAAACACAGATCATACTGAGAAACACAGATCACATTGAGAAACACAGACCACACTGAGAAACACAGATCACACTGAGAAACACAGATCACACTGAGAAACACAGACCACACTGAGAAACACAGACCATACTGAGAAACAGAGATCACATTGAGAAACTCAGATCACACTGAGAAACACAGATCATACTGAGAAACACAGATCACACTGAGAAACACAGACCACACTGAGAAACACAGACCACACTGAGAAACACATCACACTAAGAAACACAGATCACACTGAGAAACACAAACCCCACTGAGAAATACAGACAACACTGAGAAACACAGATCACACTGAGAAACACAGATCATACTGAGAAAGACAGATCCCACTGAGAAACATAGACAATACTGAGAAGGACAGATAATATGAGAAACACAGACAATATTGAGACACACAGATCACACTGAGAAACACAGATCATATCGGGAAACACACACACACACACACACACACACACGCACACAAACAGATAACACTGAGAAACATGCACATAGATAACACTGAGAAACACACAGATTACAATGAGACACACACACAGATAACACAGAAGCAGAGGTACACACGCACACACACACACATAAATAACATTGAGAAACACAATAATAACATACTGCACTATTATTGTTCCTAAGAAGTTGTGTTTCAAATAGTTATTAATTAAATATACCTGTGTGTATGCTGGGACGGGGATATGGAAGGGTTAGCATATACCTGGGTACATGCAAGAGGGAATAGCATGCACTTGGGTGTCCATAGGAATAGCTTCTTTCTCCATGTACTTAGGAGGGAATAGTATATTCCTGGATATGCACACGAAGGAAAAGTACATACCTCCGTGTACACAGGAGGGAATAGCATATACTTACATGTATATAGGAGGGAATACATATACCTACATGTATGCAGAGGGGAAGAGCACAAACCTGTGCATATGCAGGAGGGAATAGAATATACCTACATATTGCTTTTTCTTAATTGGTCGGCGCAACATTGAAGGCCGAAGGGCCTGTTCTGCGCTGTAATGTTCTATGTTCTAGATACGTAGAAGGGAGTAGTACGTACCTACATGGATGCAAAAGGGAAACGCATATATCTATATATACTCAGGAGGGAATAGCATATAACCTATAAATATGCAGGATGGGATTGCATATACTTACATGTGCACAGACAGGAATATCTATGTGTCAGAAGGAAGACATGGACTTACATGTACGCAGGAGGGAAAAGCATATACCTATGTGAACGCAGAAGGGAATAGCAGATACCTATATATATGTAGGAGGGAATACCTACGTGTGTGCAAGAGAGAATGGCACATAGCTACATGTACACAAGAAGGAATAGCAGATACACATTTGTATGAAGAGGGGATAGCACATACCTACATGTATGCAGGAGGGAATAACATATACCTTTGTGCACATGGAAAGGAGAAGCATATACCTCCCTGTACACAGGAGGGAATAGCACATACCTACATGTACGCAAGAGGGAATAACATACCTATGTGTACCCAGGAAGGAAAATCATATACCTACATGTATGCAGCTGGGAAAGGCATGTACTTATGGGTACACAGAAGGGAATGGCATATATCTACATGTACACAAGAAGGGATAACATACTTACAGGATTGATTAGCATATACCTACATGTACGCAGGAGGGAATAGTACATATCTATGTGCACGCAGGAAGGAAAATCACATACCTACATGTATGCAGGTAGGAAAAGCATGTACTTATGGGTGCGCAGGACTGAACAGCACATACCTAAGTACACAGGAGGGATTAGCATATACCTACATATGAGGTTATCAGAAACAAATTGGATTTACAATCTCTGTACCAGGACTCTCGATTGCGCTGTCACAACTGATATCAGCGGAGATTCAGGGACAGGATCTACTGGGACCAGCATGGATTCAGGAATAGGATCTATTGGGACAACGGGGATTCAGGAACAGGATCTACTGGGACAGCGGGGATTTAGGAACAGGATCTACTGGGACCAGCATGGATTCAGGAATAGGATCTAATGGGACCAGCGGGGATTCAGGAACAGGATCTGCTGGGACCAGTAGGAATTCAGGGACGGGATCTGCTGGGACCAGCAGGAATTCAGGGACAGGATCTGCTGGGACCAGCAGGAATTCAGGGACAGGATCTGCTGGGACCAGCAGGAATTCAGGGACAGGATCTGCTGGGATCAGTGGAGATTCAGATACAGGATCTGCTGGGACCAGTGGAGATTCAGATACAGGATCTGCTGGAACCAGCAGGAATTCAGGGACAGGATCTACTGGGATCAGCAGGGATTCAGGAATAGGATCTAATTGGACCAGCGGGGATTCAGGAGCAGAATCTACTGGAACCAACAAGGATTCAGGAGCAGGATCTACTGGGATCAATGGAGGTTCAGGAACAGGATCTCTGAGGCCAGTGGGGATTCAGGGATAGGATCTACTGGGACCAGCGGGGATTCAGGAACAGGATCTGCTGAGATCAGCAGGAATTCAGGGACAGGATCTAATGGGACCAGCGGGGATTCAGGAGCAGAATCTACTGGAACCAACAAGGATTCAGGAACAGGATCGAGTGGGATCAATGGGGGTTCAGGAACAGGATCTCTGAGACCAGTGGGGATTCAGGGATAGGATCTAAGGGGACCAATGGGGATTCGGGAACATGATCTACTGGGACCAGTGGGGATTTAGGAACAAAATCTGCTGGGACCAATAGGGATTCAGGGACAGGATCTACTGGAACCAGCAGGGGTTCAGGAACATGATCGACTGGGACAAATGGGGGTTCAGGAACAGGATCTATTGGGACAGTGGGGATTCAGGAGCAGGATCTACTGGAACCAGCAGGGTTCAGAAACAGGATGTGCTGGGATCAGCATGGATTCAGGGACAGGATCTGCTGGGATCAGCATGGATTCAGGAACAGGATCTGCTGGGATCAGCCTGGATTCAGGAACAGGATCTACTGGGACAGTGGGGATTCAGGAACAGGATCTGCTGGGAACAATGGGAATTCAGGGACAGGATCTACTGGATTGACTATGTCTGCTTTCTCAATCCCCGCTGGAATTAGTTTTAACAGCATTAATTCAAGGTGTGACTATCTTTCCTGGACAACATTCGAGTGGTTCCCATTGGAAATCTCTGAGGGATCTATCAGATTTCAGACCCAGGTTTTGTTTGAGCCTCGTGATTGACACGGGTACGAGTCCGGACACCTTACCTCCTTGTGACCGGGGCGAGGTGGGCGATTTTACAGGTGATGTTGTTGGTGTCTTCAAAGGAGAGATCCCTGCCGAGGTGTCCTCTTCGTCTGGGCCTGTGTGTGTGTGTGACAAATAAGGCACGCGGTTTAATGCAAACACTCTCCTGAGGAGCAGTAACTGTCTTAGTCCCACCCGGAGTGTAACCTTCGGAAACAGGCACACCCCCCCCCACCGCCCTCGCCACCTTACTGGGGGACTTCAACATGACTTCCATCAACTAACATTCCTACAGCAAGATCAGCAGTGGTGGGCACTGCTGCCTCACAGTGCCAAGGATCCAGGTTCAATTCCAGCCTTGGGTCACTGTGGGGTTTGCACATTCTCCTCGTGTCTGCGTGGGTTCCCTCCAGGTGATCCAGTTTCCTCCCACAGTCCAAAGATGTGCAGGTTAGGTAGATTGGCCATGCTAAATTGCCCCTTAGTGTCCAAAGATGTGCAGGTTAGGTGGATTGGCCATGCTAAATTGCCCCTTAGTGTCCAAAGATGTGCAGGTTAGGTAGATTGCCATGCTAAATTGCCCCTTAGTGTCCAAAGTGTGCAGGTTAGGTGGATTGGCCATGCTAAATTGCCCCTTAGTGTCCAAAGATGTGCAGGTTAGGTAGATTGGCCATGCTAATTGCCCCTTAGTGTCCAAATATGTGCAGGTAGTGGATTGGCCATGCTAAATTGCCCCTTAGTGTCCAATATGTGCAGGTTAGTGATTGGCCATGCTAAATTGCCCTTAGTGTCCAAGATGTGCGCGTTTGGTGGATTAGCCATGCTAATTGCCCCTTAGTGTCCAAGATGTGTAGGTTAGGTGGATTGACCATGCTAAATTGTCCTTAGTGTCCAAAGATGTGTAGGTTAGGTGATTGCCATGCTAAATTGCCCCTTAGTGTCCAAAGATGTGTAGGTTAGGTGGATTGGCCATGCTAAATTGCCCCTTAGTGTCAAAGATGTACAGGTTAGGTGGATTGGCCATGCTAAATTGCCCCTTAGTGTCCAAAGATGTGTAGGTTAGGTGGATTGGCCATGCTAAATTGCCCCTTAGTGTCCAAGATGTGTAGGTTAGGTGGATTGCCATGCTAAATTGCCCCTTAGTGTCCAAAGATGTACAGGTTAGGTGGATTGGCCATGCTAAATTGTCCCTTAGTGTCAGGGGGACTAGCAGGGTAAATATGTAGGGTTACGAGGATAGGGTCTGTGGGAGGAAACCCACGCAGACACAGGGAGAACATGCACCTCCACACAAACAGTGACCCCGAGGCTGGAATCGAATCTGTTTCCTTGACACTGTGAGGCACGTGGTTTGGTGGCGGGGTGGGTGACACAGAGACACACACACACACACCACACACACACACACACACACACACACACAACACACACACACACACACACACACACACACACACACACACATCCATTAAGGCTGCACTTGGAATATAGTGTTCAATTCTGGTCGCCACACTGCCAGAAGGATGTGGAAGCTTTGGAGAGGGTACAGAAAGATTTACAGGATGTTACTTGGTATGGAAGGCATTGGCTATGAGGAAAGGCTGGAGAAACTTGGTTTGTTCTCACTGGAGGTTGAGGAGAGGCCTGATAGAAGTCTACAAGATTAAGAGAGGCACGGACAGAGTGGATAGCTTTTTCCCCAGGGTGGAGGAGTCAATTACTAGCGGGGCACAGGTTTAAGGTGCGAGGGGCAAGGTTTAAAGGAGATGTACGAGGCAGTTTTTTACACAGAGGATGGTGGGTGCCTGGAATTCGCTGCCGGGGGAGGTAATGGAAGCGGATGCGGTAGAGACTTTTAAGGGGTGTCTTGACAAACACATGACTAGGATGGGAACAGAGGGATATGGTCCCCGGAAGGGTAGGGGGTTTTAGTTCAATCGGGCAGCATGGTCGGTGCAGACTTGGACGGGCCGAAGGGCCTGTTCATGCTGTAATTTTTTTTGTTCTTTGAAGTGTCTCGTCAGAGGACAGCGAGGGGTGGAGGCCGGAGAAGAACACGGAAGGAAGAAATGCCAGAACTCTAGATGGAGGGAGAAATTGTGGGGGGTTTGTCCTCGGCAATAGGAGATGCCTCGTCAATCGCGGAGCGGTTAAATATTCCAAGTGTTCACGAGCGGATACGGAGAGATGGTACCAGGAAGGGATTTGATAATGAATTTACGAAATGACGGTGTTATTTGACCTGCAAACTAGTGTTAGTCAGCGAGCAAAGAATCCCTACAGTACAGAAGGAGGCCATACAGCCCATTAAGTCTGTACTGACCACAATCTCTCCCAGGTCCTATTCCCACTACCCCACACATTTATCCTGCAAATCCCCTGACATGTGAAGTAATTTATCAATCTCCCTAACCTGTACATCCTTAGACATTAAGGGACAATTTAGCATGGCCAATCCACCTAACCTGATATCTTTGGACACTAAGGGGCAATTTAGCATGGCCAATCCACCTAACCTGCACATCTTTGGACACTAAGGGGCAATTTAGCATGGCCAATCCACCTAACCTGCACATCTTTGGACAGTAAGGGGCAATTTATCATGGCCAATCCCCCTAACCTACACATCTTTGGACACTAAGGGGCAATTAGCATGGCCAATCCACCTAACCTGCACATCTTTAGACACTAAGGGGCAATTTATCATGGCCAATTCCCCTAACCTACACATCTTTGGACACTAAGGGGCAATTAGCGTGGCGAATCCACCTAACCTGCACATCTTTGGCCTGTGGAAAGAAACCAGAGTGCCCAGAGGAAACCCACGCAGACACGGGGAGTAGATGTAGCCTCCACACAGACAGTGACCTGAGGCTGGTAATCGAACCCATATCCTTGGCACTGTGACGCAGCAGTGCTACATGGTTTGGGGGGTATGGGGGGGAGGCATGAAACACACACACACACACACACACACACACACACACACACACACACACACACACACACACACACACAGACACGCATGCATTAGACACAGGCTAGCAGAGTTCAGGATAAGCTAATGGGTAACATGAATCAGGAATACTTTCAGGAATAAACGGGAGAGCACAGGAAGATCCGGATTTACCTTCTCAACCGCAGAACGCTTTGCTGCGAATGTTATACAACGGAAGGGTGATGTGTGCGATTCGCAGGAGCCAGTTGATGCACAGCAAGATCCCACAAGCACTGATGATCCACCCACCCCACCTCCACCTCAACCATCTCTTTTCTCGTTGATTGAGGGACAAATTGAGGCCCTTTTCAGATCTGGTGACCCAAACCCTTGATGGCTTAGTGGTGTTATCGCTAGACTATGAATCCAGAAATTCAGCTAACGTTCTGGGGACCCGGGTTCGATTCTTGCCACAGTAGATGGTGACATGTTGAATTCAACGTGAAACATCTGAAACCGTTGTCGGTTCCCTTCGGGGAAGGAAATCTGCCGTTCTTACCCCGGTCTGGCCTACACGTGACTCCAGAGAGCCACAGCGATGTGGTTGACTCTCAACTGCCCTCTGAAGTGGCCTTGCTAGCCACTCAGCTCAGGGGCAAACAGGGCTAGTTCGGTTGAGGAAAGCGGGTTGGGCCGAAGGGCAGTGCAGTGGTTGGCACTGCTGTCTGGGACCTGGGTTTGATTCCCCACTTTGAGTCACTGTCTGTGTGGAAGTCTGCACGCTCTCCCCGTGTCTGCGTGGGTTTCCTCCGGGTGCTCCGGTTTTCCTCCCACCGTCCGAAACGCGTGCTGGTTAGACGGGTTGGCCATGCTGAACTGATCCTTAGTGTACAAAGATGTGCAGGATATGGCTACGCGAAATTGTCCCGTAGTATCAGGGAGATTAGCAGAGTAGATGGGTTATGGGTCGGTACAGACTCGATGGACCAAATGGCCTCCCTCCGCACTAAAGGGATCGTATGGGTTCTACGACGGGCCTGGTTCCGTCTTGGATATCCTCTGCAACTCTTTGCCCTTCAGAATAATTGTGCAAATTATAGAGAGAAGGTGTTGTTGGCCAAAGATGGACACATTTATTCTGAGAGTTCAATGACTGAGCCGTAGAGCGAGAAGGGGCGACGTGCTGAGGGGCAGGGAGTATCCACTGGGCTAGTAAATGCCTAACGCTCTGGGGACAAGGGTTTGAACCCCAGCACGGCAGCTAAATTTGAATTTAATTTATAAAAATCTGGGACAAAAAGACAGCCCCAGACCACGAAACTATCATCGACTGAAATAAAAACCCATCCGGTTCCCTTTAGGGAAGGAAATCTGCTGTCCTTACCCCGGTCTGGCCTACACGTGACTCCAGAGCCACACAGCGGTGGGGTTGACTCTCAACTGCCCTTACCGTCCCAGCCCAGCTGCTTTTGCTCCACCTCCCGCTTGTAGTCCTCCAGCTCCTGGTCGGTAAGCTCGTTGAAGGGGTTTGGCGGCTCGGGTTCCTTCTTGGTCTCCTGTGGCTCCCCCTCCGGGCTCAGGATTTGGTCCTCTGCAGACTGGGAAGAAACAATTCGGAGCGTCAGCAGGGGTTCTGCGAGAGCAAAGCATCTCCCTCCTCCCCTCTCTCACCCCTCCCCGTCCCTCAACACATACACACGCACACGCACACGCACGCACACACATACACGCACACACACGCACACACACACACATGCATACGCACGAATACACGTGCGCACACACAGACACAGACACATACACACAAGCGCGCACACACACACAGTGCGCACACACACACGCACACACCAACCGCACACACACACGCACACACAGACACAGACACATACACACAAGCGCGCACACACACACAACACAACACACACAACACGTGCGCACACACACACACACGCACACACACGCACACACACACACGCACACACACACGCACACCACCACACGCACACACACACACGCCACACACACGCACACGCACGCACACGCACACACACGCACGCACACGCACGCACGCACACGCACGCACGCACACACACGCACCTCCCTATCCCCAGTAGAAATAGTCGAGAGCTTTAACTTTCCAGATGTTCAGATCACCAACAACCTGTCCTGGATCCCCCCCTGCCAACGCCGCCACTATAGTTAAGAAAGACCCACCAACACTTCTACTTTCTCAGGAGGCTAAGGAAATGTCTGCTGTGACTCACCAATTTTTACAGATGGCACCACAGAAAGCACTCTTCTGAAAGCAGAAAGCAGCTTGGTGTGGCTTCTGTCCGCCCAAGACCGCAAGGAACTACAAAGGGCTGTGAATGTAGCCCAATCCATCACACAAACCAGCCTCCCATCCATTGACCCAGTCTACACTTCCTGCTGCCTCGGGGGAAAAGCAGCCGGCATAATCAAGGACCCCCATGCACCCCGGATATTCTCTCTTCCACCTTCTTCCATCAGGTACCAACCTGAGGTCACGTACCAACCAACTCAAGAACAACTTCTTCCCTGCTGCCATCAGACTTTTGTATGGACCTACCATAAAATAAGTTGATCTTTTTCTGCGCCCCAACTCTGACTATAACACTACATTTTGCACTCTCTCCTTTCCTTCTCCCTTATGTGGTCTATGAATGGTATGCTTTGTCTGCACAGGAAACACTACTTTTCACTGTATCCTAATACATGTGACAATAATAAATCAAACAATACTTTTCACTGTATCCCAGTACCTGTGATAATAATAAATCAAACAATACTTTTCACTGTATCTCAATACACGTGATAATAATAAATCAAACAATACTTTTCACTGTATCCCAATACATGTGACAATAATAAATCAAACAATACTTTTCACTGTATCCTAGTGATAAAATAACATATTTTCACTGTTCCCATACAGTGACAATAATAATCAATTTTGTTTGTGTTTTTTTGTTGTGTTTTTTTTGTGTGTTTTTTTTTTTTGTTTTTTTTTGTTTGTGTTTTTGTTTGTGTTTTTTTGTTTTGTTTTTTTTGTTCAGTACACGTGATAATAATAAATCAAACAATACTTTTCACTGTATCCCAATACACGTGACAATAATAAATCAAAATAAAATTGAATCAAATAAATCAAATCAAATAAATCAAAATCAAACCAAATTAAAATGAAACCAAATTAAATAAAAATCAAATGAAATAAAAATCAAATAGACCAAATTAGAAAACAAAATCAAATCAAAATTTAATAAAAAATAAAATAAAATTAAAATCAAGTGAAATAAAAATCAGATAAATTATAGCGAATAAATCAAATGAAATGAAATCAAAATCAAAGGAAATCAACGTCAAATAAATCAAATCAAATTTAAATGAAATCACCGTCAAATAAATCAAATTCAAATCAAATCAAGATCAAATAAATCAAATCAAGAGCTGTGGACAATATTGGTGAACGTGGTGACCTTGTCAAACCATTCAGCCCATTGGGCCTGATACTACCCCTTTGCCCCAGTCTCTGCACAGAGAGAGCTATCGAACAGTTAGTGACTGATTGGGGGGATGTGGGAGGTGCTGTTGGTGATTACTCACCGGGCTGCGACTCTTCTCTGAGATGACACTGGCCAGTAACTGTGACTGCGGTCCCGCCGACTTCATATCCTGCCGGTTCTGCTCACGGATCTGAAAACAAAACAACAGTCTTCAGGTGTAGGAGTGACACGGTGACATTTCAAACACAGCCGGCGACCTGGCTTAGTAAAAAGATACAGTGGCACTGTGGTTGGCACTGGTGCCTCCCAGTGCCAGGGACTCGGGTTTGATTCCAATCTCAGGGACTGCCTGTCTCTGTCTCTGATCTGGTGTTGTCAGACTTCTTACTCTCTCTGTCTGTCTCATTGTCTCTCTGTCTCTTGTTCTCTGTCCCTCCCTCTCTGACTCTCTTTCTCTGCCTCTGTGTCTTTGTCTGTGTCTTTTTGTCTCTCTCTGCATCCCTCCTCTGTCTATCTCTGTCTGTCTCTCTGTCTATCTCTGTCTGTCTCTCTGTCTAACTCTGTCTGTCTCTCTGTCTATCTCTGTCTGTCTCTCTGTCTATCTCTGTTGCACTCTCACTCTCTCCCTCCATCCCTGTCTCTTTCTGTCTTCCTCTCTCACTCTGTCTCTGTGTCACTTTCTCTGTCTCCATCTCTCTCTCTCTTTATGTCTCTACTCTATCTTTCTCTGTCTCTCTTTCCATCTGTTTCCATTCTCTTCCTTACTCTCTCCCTCCACTGTTTTACTCTCTCTCTCTCCCTGTCCCTCCTGCTTCTGTCTGTCTGTCTGTCTGTCTCTCTGTGTCTCTTTTGCTGTCTTCCCATTTCTCTCTCTTTCCATATCTTGCTCTTACGTACTCTCTCTCTCCACACCCTCATCCCTCTTGCTGTCTCTCTCTCTCTCTCTTTCTCTCTTCCTCTCTATCTCTCTCTATTTCTCTCTCTAACTCTCTTTTGCTCCCTCTGCTGTCTCTCTCTCTCTCTCTCTCCATTTCTTTCACTAACTCTCTGTTTTTCCCATCCCCAATGTCTCTCTCTCTCTCTCTTTCTCCCTTCTGCCATCTATCTGATTCTCTCATACTATCTCACTCTGTCTCTCTCTCTCTGTCTTTCTCTCTCTCTCTCTCTCTTTGTCTTTCTCTGTTTCTCACTCTGTCTGTCTTTCTCTGTCTTTCTCTCTCTCTCTCTGTCTCTCTCCCCGTCTTTCTCTTTCTCTCTCTCTCTCTCTCTCTGTCTCTCTCTCTGTCTCTCTCTCTGTCTCTCTCTCTCTCTCCCCGTCTTTCTCTTTCTCTGTCTCTCTCTGTCTCTCTCTCTCCGTCTGTCTCTCTCTCTGCCTTTCTGTCTCTGTCTCTCTGTCTCTCTCTCTCTCTCTCGGTCACCCTCATTCTGTATTTAGCTGAGAACCTCACTCCCTCGTTGGTGGTGTGTGTCTGTGTGTGTGTGTGTGTGTTGAAACCTCCTCCATCGCACTCCGTGCAGGGCTCTGCAGAAACTTACTTTATTGCGTGTTTCCAGCACTTCTCGGGGGTCAGTGAAGAGAGGCACAAACTGGTTAGATGTTTCGATCTTGATTGGAGTCCCACTGCTGGATTTTGTCACCTCGTCGGCCTTCAGCCACTGTGTGGAGTCAACACAAAGACACGTCACTGTTATCCCCACAGGGCAAGACTGCCACTCACTGCACACTGGCACAACACCCAGGCATGGCACACTGCCAGAGCAAGAACAGTGCACTGGCACAACAGAGAGGTCACTGGAACAGTGCACTGGAACATTACACAGAGATCACTGGCACAGTGCACTGGAACAGTGCACTAGAACATTACACAGAGATCACTGGCATAGTGTACTGACTCATTACAGAGAGATCACTGGCACAGTGCACTGACTCATTACACAGAGATCACTGGGACAGTGCACTGGAACATTACACAGAGATCACTGGGACAGCGTACTGGAACGTTACACAGAGATCACTGGGACAGTGAAATGGCTCATTGCACAGAAATCACTGGGACAGTGCACTGGCTCATTACACAGAGATCACTGGCACAGTGCACTGGAACATTACACAGAGATCACTGGCACAGTGCATTGGAACATTACACAGAGATCACTGGCACAGTGCACTGGAACATTACACAGAGATCACTGGGACAGTGCATTGGAACATTATACAGAGATCACTGGGATAGTGCATTGGAACATTACACAGAGATCACTGGGACAGTGCATTGGAACATTACACAGAGATCACTGGGACAGTGCACTGGAACATTACACAGAGATCACTGGCACAGTGCACTGGAACATTACACAGAGATCACTGGCACAGTGCACTGGAACATTACACAGAGATCACTGGCACAGTGAAATGGCATGTTACATTAAAAAATTCAAATTTCAATGAGAATATTTTCATTCAGCCCTTCCTCGCCTGTTACACAGGAATAGCAGGAGGCCCATTCAGCCCCTAATGAGGCTATTTCACAGGAACAGCAGGAGGCCATTCACTCTCTCTCTCTCTCTAGCCGAACCTCTCTCTCTCTGTCCTAACTGTGGGAGGAGATGGAATGGAAGGATAGCTATCTGAGTGAAGTCTTTGCACGGTCAGTTCTAAAACCCTTCAGAGAGAATC
>JAGIQG010000031.1:25659012-25684012 GCA_024679065.1 Sphyrna mokarran | reverse complement strand
CCTCTCAGTATCCTGTAAGTTTCAATGAGATTCCCCCCCTCATCCCTCACCCATCGAGTACAGAGCCAGAGTCCTCAAACACTCCTCACACTTCAAGCCTTTCATTCCAGGGATCATTCTTGTGAACCTCCTCCAGATCCTCTCCAAGGCTGTTTAATCCTTCCTTAGATACGGAACCCAAAGCAGCTTACAGTATTCCAAATGGGGGCTGACCAGAGCCTTATCCAGCTTCAAGCCTGCCTCAACAAAGCAGAGGACGGAATCATTGGGAAAAGTGTAGAGGTCACGTTAACGGGGTTAACTCAATCAGGCTAGTGTCCCGAAGCCCAACCACGGTATATATACATAGATTTATAGAAACCCCACAGTGCAGAAGAGGCCATTTGGCCCACTGAGTCTGCATCAATTCTCTACAGAGTATCTTATGCTAGGCCCTATCCCCACAACCCCAACATTTCCCTCGGCCAATCCACCTAACCTGCACATATTTGGACACTAAGAGGCAATTTAGCATGGCCAATCCACCTAACCTGTACATCTTTGGACACTAAGGGGCAATTTAGCATGGCCAATCCACCTAACCTATACATCTTTGGACACTAAGGGGCAATTTAGCATGGCCAATCCACCTAACCTGCACATCTTTGGACACTAAGAGGCAATTTAGCATGGCCAATCCCCCTGCACATCTTTGGACGCTAAGGAGCAATTTAGCATGGCAAATTCACCTAATCTACACATCTTTGGACACTAAGAGGCAATTTAGCATGGCCAATCCACCTAACCTGCACATCTTTGGACACTAAGGGGCAATTTAGCATGGCCAATTCACTCAATCTACACATCTTTGGACACTAAGAGGCAATTTAGCATGGCCAATCCAGCTAACCTGCACATATTTGGACACTAAGGGTCAAATTAGCATGGGTAATCCACATAGTCTACACATCTTTGGAGGAAACCAGAGCACCTGGAGGAGACCCACGCAGAGATGGGGAGAACATGCAAACTCCGCACAGACAGTGAGCAGAGGCTGGGGATTGAACCGGGGTCCCTGGTGCTGTGAGGGAGCAGTGATAACCAATCGATGAGGAAAGTAAAGTTGCAAGGACGTGGGGATGGAGTGAGGGCAGAGTGGAACTGACTGGATTTGGTCGACCGGGAGCTAGTACGTACTCAATGAATGGCTGTATGAGAAGTAGGAATCCAGGATCGATTGGCCAAGCCATCCTCTCGAGCCCCCTACCACCCTCCCAAGCCTCTAAACGCCGACACAGTGAATACGACCCAGAGACGTGACCTTACCGTAGTCTTGGCCCTGGGGCTGCTGGGGGTCCCCTGGGGCTCGTCGCCCATGTTGACCCTCAGGTAGGTATTGGGAGAGTTGAGCCACCTGGTCTTTTCCTGCTGCTGCTTCTGGCTGTGGTGTCGGAGGGAGGAGGGAAGGAGGAGGTCTTCATCGAAGGTGAAGGAGGTGACTGTGGCGGGGATCTCCACCTCTCTCTTGTGCTTGACCTTCTCCTGGACGATAGGGTGACGGTAAGCGTAGCCGGTGCGGTAACCCTGAGGCCGGATCCAAATAAACTAGGTCAACTACTTCATACATCTCCAGAGACGTTGAAAATGACCGATGTTCCGCTACTATTACCTGCTTCTTTTTATTCATTTGTGGGACATGGGCATCGCTGGCTGGGCCAGCATTTATTGCCCATCCCTAGTTGCCCTTGGAGGGCAGTTGAGAGTCAACCACATTTCTGTGACTCTGGGGTCACACGTCTGGGGTAAGGATGGCAGATTTCACAGGGAAATTTCACAGTAACTTCATTGCGGTGTTAAGCCTTACTTCTGATTAATATAATGTTTATTTATTTATTAGATTTCCTTCCCTAAAGAGAGCCAAATGGGTTTTTCTGACAATGGTTTCATGGTCATTCTTAATTACAGGTATTTTTATTATTGAATTCAAATTCCATCATCTGCGGTTTCGGGATTCGAACCCAGGTCCCCAGAACATTCGCTGAGGATTAATAGTCTAGCGATAATATCATGAGGCCATTGTCTCCCCTTAGTCCAATCTCAAATGATCTACCTCCCTGAAGCTTGCATGTTGTAAGAACATTCAAAAAATTCTACGGGGTTGGTACGGTCTCGTGATATTATCATAGAACCCCTTTAGTGCAGAAGGAGGCCATTCACCCATCGAGTCTGCGCTGACCACAATCCCATCCAGGCCCTACTCCCACAGCATTATAAATTCACCCTGTTAATCCCCCTGATACTAGGGACAATTTAGCATGGCCAATCCTCCTAATCTATACATCTTTGGACACCAAGTGACAATTTAGCATGGCCAATCCACCTAACCTGCACATCTTTGGACTGTAAGGGGCAATTTAGCATAGCCAATCCATCTAATCTATACATCTTTGGATACTAAAGGGCAATTTAGCGTGGCCAATCCACCTAACCCACACTTCTTTGGACACTAAGGGGCAATTTAGTATAGCCAATCCCCCTAACCTGCACATCTTTGGACATTAAGGAGCAATTTAGCATGGCCAATCCACCTAACCTGCACATCTTTGGATACTAAAGGGCAATTTAGAATGGCCAATCCACCTAACCCACACTTCCTTGGACACTAAGGGGCAATTTAGCATGGCCAATCCACTTAACCTGCACATCTTTCGACACTAAGGGACAATTTAGCATGGCCAATTCACCTAACCTGCACATCGTTGGTGTGGGTTTGTGTTTTTTTGGGAATTTAGCTGGCCAATCCACCTAACTGCACATCTTTGGACTGTAAGGGGCAATTTAGCATAGCCAATCCATCTAATCTATACATCTTTGGATACTAAAGGGCATTTAGCGTGGCCAATCACCTAACCCACACTTCTTTGGAACTAAGGGGCAATTTAGTATAGCCAATCCCCCTACCTGCAATCTTTGGACATTAAGGAGCAATTTAGCATGGCCAATCCACCTAACCTGCACATCTTTGGATACTAAAGGGCAATTTAGAATGGCCAATCCACCTAACCCACACTTCCTTGGAACTAAGGGGCAATTTAGCATGGCCAATCCACTTAACCTGCACATCTTTCGACACTAAGGGACAATTTAGCATGGCCAATTCACCTAACCTGCACATCGTTGGGACTTTGGGAGGAAACCGGAGCATCTAGAGGTAACCCACTCAGACACATGGAGAATGTGCAGGCTCCATATAGTCAGTGATCAGAGGCCGGGAATTGAACCCGGCTCCTAGCACTGTGAGGCTGTAGAGCTAACTGTCCACAGTGCCACCAAGCTGACTTTCCACATATTCAAACAAATTCAGAAAACCTGACCACTTTGCTCAGGCATCCTCCAGACTTCCTGGCACCAAGCTCACGGACCAAAAAACCTGAAACCACGTGCCACCTTTCTTAAGATAATAAATACTTCCTAATAACATTTATTAATCACAGTTCTTAATAAAATTGGTAATAGTTGTTAATAACAGTTGGTGTACGCTAGATTTGCCAGCTCCTGCGCAGCTCTCTTGTGCGTACCGCATCTCCTCATGCAAATTCGCTCCCTGGCAGTGAGGAGCAATCGAGCGCTTCAATGCGAGCGCCAATCCACTCACCAGGTTGTCCAGCATCCTCATCAGAGCCTCGAACTCATGCTCACCCACTCGACTCTTCTGCATGGGTCCAAAGGTGTTGCCTGCCCAGCCCACCGAGCCCATCTCGTGGGGCTTGAACTGGTCCCGGTCCAAAAGGTGGACGTTGTCCACTCCACCAGCGCTGGAGAGGCACGCCACCTGCAAACAAGAAGCGAGGGGTTAAACGTTGCCATCTGCAAGGAGCACGTCGCCATGGAGGGATTTCTCAAATACAATTGTGATGATACTGTGCCTTTAAGAAAGGCATTTTAATCTTGTTTCTCTGCAGGTTTGTGTTGGTGCTGTGATGTCTGTAACTGGTGGCTTCTAATTGTTCCTGTAGCAATGTACTAGACATCATGTTTATCGTTAGTCTGGCCTAATGCTGTGTCCTGACATTTTAATTCTCTTTGAAGATTCCTGGGTGGAGGTGTTTTGGAGATTATTGACACTTTATGTCCTGTAGTTAGGGGCAGCTATGCTTCAATTTTAGTTTTAATTTTGCTGTTTCTCTAGGACCTGGTGGGAGAAAGTACTGTCTGTCTGTCTCTCTTTTTCTCTCTCCCGAGAACCGTTTCCAATAACCAATTCGCAGCAGGTGTTCAAAAAGTGCAAAATCTGGCATCAAGTGAGCATACTTGCTTTTTGTGCTAAGTTTGAAGATGGGTGTATATCTGTGAGCTGGTATTTAACTTGGAACAACAGGGATAGCTAGCTGATAATGAGTCATGCCTGATTCTTGTAATTGGTAGAAGTTATGCTAATTCTTTTTGTTATGTTTTAACATAACAAATTAGACATTGATAAAATGTCTTAAATAAACATTGATAAAAGCTCCCTAGTGGGTCATTTGAATCATATCTGGGGTGAAGGACTTTATGGTCACTCTAAAGCTAAAATCATTTTATTTATTAAAGTTTATTTATCAATGTCAGAAACAGTCTTACATTAACATTGCAATGAAGTTACTGTGAAAATCCCTAGTCGCTGCACTCCGGAGCCTGTTCGAATTACCGTCTGTCGGACTGTGAGATGAAACTGGAGCACCCGGAGGAAACCCACGCAGACACGGGGAGAACGTGCAGACCCCAGACAGATAGTGATGCAAGCCGGGAATCGAACCCAGCTCTCTGGCGCTGTGAAGCAGCAGCGCTACCCACTGTGCCATCAAAGGTAAAAATAGGATCTAGGGTAACTTCATAAAAACACCGGGGAGATTCTGGCCTGGGTGTTAACAACTGGGGGTTCTATACGGGATTAAAATCGATATTCGTTATTTGGTTTGGGATAATTAGACTGCGCATAGGGTGAAGAAATTATAGAATCCCTACAATGCAGAATGAGGCCATTTGGATCATCGAGTCTGCACTGAGCACAAACCCTCTCAGGCCCCAATCCCACACCCCAACACATTTACCCACCAATCCCTCTAACCACAAATCACGGGAATCTAAGGGGCAGTTTTTAGCATGGCCAATCAACCTAACCCCCGTATCCTTCGACTTCCAATCAACCTAACCCCCACATCTTTGGACTTCCAATCAACCTAATTCCCACATCCTTGGACTTCCAATCAACCTCACTCCCACATCCTTGGACTTCCAATCAACCTAACTCCCACATCCTTGGACTTCCAATCAACCTAACTCCCACATCCTTGGACTTCCAATCAACCTAACTCCCACATCCTTGGACTTCCAATCAACCTAACTCCCACATCCTTGCACTTCCAATCAACCTAACTTGATTCATCAACCTAATTGTTTTTTTGGTCTTATTCCAATCACCTAACCCCACATCTTGACTTCCAATAACCTAACTCCCAATCTTTGGATTTCTAATCAACCTAATTCCCACATCCTTGGACTTCCAATCAACCTAACTCCCACATCCTTGGACTTCCAATCAACCTAATCCCCACATCCTTAGACTTCCAATCAACCTAACCCCCACATCCTTGCACTTCCAATCAACCTAACCCCCATATCCTTGGACTTCCAATCAACCTAACTCCCATATCCTTGGACTTCCAATCAACCTAACTCCCACATCCTTGGACTTCCAATCAACCTAACTCCCACATCCTTGCACTTCCAATCAACTTAACTCCCACATCCTTGCACTTCCAATCAACCTAACTCCCACATCCTTGGACTTCCAATCAACCTAACTCCCACATCCTTGCACTTCCAATCAACCTAACTCCCACATCCTTGCACTTCCAATCAACCTAACTCCCACATCCTTGCACTTCCAATCAACCTAACCCCCATATCCTTGGACTTCCAATCAACCTAACTCCCACATCGTTGGACTTCCAATCAACCTAACTCCCACATCCTTGCACTTCCAATCAACCTAACTCCCACATCCTTGCACTTCCAATCAACCTAACTCCCACATCCTTGCACTTCCAATCAACCTAACTCCCACATCCTTGCACTTCCAATCAACCTAACTCCCACATCCTTGCACTTCCAATCAACCTAACTCCCACATCTTTGGACTTCCAATCAACCTAACTCCCACATCCTTGGACTTCCAATCAACCTAACTCCCACATACTTGGACTTCCAATCAACCTAACTCCCCCATCCTTGTTCTTCCAATCAACTTAACCCTGATATCCTTGGACTTCCAATCAACCGAACTCCCACATCCTTGCACTTCCAATCAACCTAACTCCCACATCCTTGCACTTCCAATCAACCTAACTCCCACATCCTTGCACTTCCAATCAACCTAACTCCCACATCCTTGCACTTCCAATCAACCTAACTCCCACATCCTTGCACTTCCAATCAACCTAACTCCCACATCCTTGCACTTCCAATCAACCTAACTCCCACATCCTTGTTCTTCCAATCAACCTAACTCCCACATCCTTGTTCTTCCAATCAACCTAACCCGTCTATTTTTTTCTTTCAGATTCAGTTAAAACAGGGGGTCCCTCGTGTAAGAATGGCTCTTTCAGAGGCGAATGGTTTCCATTTTGATTGCTTGGTAATGATTGTTAATGGCTAAGCTGAGGGAGTGAATGCAGAGCAACGTTTGGGCCTAGTTTTCCCCCTTGAGGGGGAACCAGGGGACAGAGTTTCGGAATAAAGGGTGGGAAGGTAAGTGGTGAGGAAGACACAAAGAATCTACAGCGGGATACAGGTAGGATAAGTGAGTGGACTAAAACTTGGAAGATAGAATTTTTTTTAACTCATTCGAGGGACATGGATGTCACTGGTTTGCCCCAGCATTCATTTCCCGTCCTTGGTTTTGTGGCGGTGAGCCGCCATCTTGAATCTCTGTAGTCCTCAGGCGGCGTGGCGGTTAGCACTGCTGCCTCACAGCGCTAGAGGCCCGGATTCAATTCCCAGCTTGGTTCACTGTCTGAGCAAGTTCTCCCTGTGTCTGCGCAGGTTTCCTCTGGGTGCTCCAGTTTCCTCCCACAGCCCGGAAGACATAGAACATAGAACATTACAGCGCAGTACAGGCCCTTCGGCCCTCGATGTTGCGCCAGCCAGTGGACCCTCTAACCTAAACTATTCCAATATCATCCATATGCCTATCCACCGAACATTTGAATGCCCCCAAAGTAGGCGAGTCCACAACTGCTGCAGGCAGGGCATTCCACACTCTCACCACCCTCTGTGTGAAGAACCTGCCTCTGACATCCGTCCTATAACTACCACGACGTGGGGAGCTACATTGATTGGCCATGCTAAATTGCCCCTTAATGTCCCAAAGATGTGTAGTTTCAGCAGATTGGCCGTGCTAAATTGCCACTTAGTGTCAGGAGAATTAGCGGGGTAAATATGTGGGATTACAGGGTTACGGCCTGGGTGGGATTGATGTCGGTGCGGGTTTGATGGGCTGAATGGCCTCCTGTAGTGATTCCTGGGATGGTGGGATTGTCGTACGAGGCGGGATTGGGTCGACTGGACCGGTATTCTCTGGAGTTAAGAAGAATGAGACAGGATCTCAATGGGAGATATAAAATTCTGACAGAGTTGGACAGACCAGATACAGGGATGTTGCTTCTCTTGAACAAGAGATCAAGTTGAGGATACGTGAGAGGCCACTTAGGACTGAGGCAAGGAATATGGAAACTAGGGGATCTTCAGATGATCGTTGGTTATAGGTATAGTGCCGGAAGACTGGAGGATAGCGAATGTGGTCCCATTGTTCAAGAAGGGGAATAGAGACTTTCCTGGAATTATAGACCGGTGAGTCTTACTTCTGTTGTGGGCAAAGTATTGGAAAGAATTATTAGGGATAGGATTTATAGTTATTTAGAGAGAAACGAATTGATTGGGGATAGTCAGCATGGTTTTGTGAAGGTAGGTCGTGCCTTACTAACCTTATTGAGTTTTTTGAAAAAGTGACCAAAGAGGTGGATGGGGGTAAGGCAGTTGATGTGGTATATATGGACTTTGGTAAGGCGTTCGATAAGGTGGCCCATGGAAGGCTTCTGCAGAAAATGCAGATGTATGGGATCGAGGGTGATTTAGCTAATTGGATTAGGAATTGGCTAGCAGATAGAAGACAGAGGGTGGTGGTTGATGGGAGATATTCATCTTGGAGTTCGGTGACAAGTGGTGTACCTCAGGGGTCTGTTTTGGGCCCCTGCTGTTTGTAATTTTTATAAATGATCTGGATGAGGGTATTGAAGGATGGATTAGTAAATTTGCAGATGACACTAAAGTCGGTGGAGTGGTAGATGTGAAGAGGGGTGTTATAGTTTGCAGAGAGACTTGGACAAGTTGCAGAGCTGGGCCGAGAGGTGGCAAATGGAGTTTAATGTGGAAAAGTGTGAGGTAATGCACTATGGCAGAAATAATAAATGTGTAGCGTATAGGGCAAATGGTAGGATTCTTAGTAGTCTAGATGAACAGAGGGATCTTGGTGTGTATGTGCATAGATCCCTGAAAGTAGGCAGTCAAGTCGAGAAGGTTGTTAAGACGGCATATGGAGTCTTAGCTTTTATTGGTAGGGGGATTGAATTTCGGAGCCGCAACGTCATGTTGCAACTGTACAAAACTCTAGTGCGGCCGCACTTGGAGTATTGTGTACATTCTGGTCCCCGCATTATAAGAAAGATGTGGAGACATTGGAGAGGGTACAGAGGAGGTTTACCAGGATGTTGCCTGGTATGGAAGGCAGGTCTTATGAAGAGAGGCTGAGAGATTTGAGGTTGTTTCGTTAGAAAGAAGGCGGCTAAGAGGAGACCTTATTGAAACATATAAGATGATTAGAGGTTTAGATAGGGTGGACAGTGATAGCCTTTTTCCTAGGATGGAGAAAGCTAGCACGAGGGGACATAGCTTTAAATTAAGGGGTGGTAGTTATAGGACGGATGTCAGAGTAGGTTCTTTACCCAGAGGGTGGTAAGGGTATGGAATGCCCTGCCTGCTGTAGTTGTAGATGCGCCAAGTTTGGTGGCGTTTAAGAGGTTAGTAGATAAGTTTATGGATGAAAAGGGAATGGTTTAGGTTAGAGGGTCATTGCTTTTTCTTAATTGGTCGGCGCAACATCGAGGGCCGAAGGGCCTGTTCTGCGTTGTTATGTTCTATGTTCTAAATTGAGGATACAGGAGAGGCCACTTAGGACTGAGGTGAGGAATGTGGAAACTAGGGGATCTTCACACATATAAACTTTAATACTTTAGATTTGTGGAAGCTATTGAGACGGTGCAGAGGAGATTTACAAGGATGTTGCCTGGACTAGGGGGCAGGCCTTATGGAGATAGGTTGAGGGAGCTGGGACTCTTCTCCCTGGGAGAGACGAAGGTTGAGAGGCGACCTGATAGAGGTTTGAGAGGAATAGATAGGGTGGATTCTCGGAGGCTATTTCCCAGGGCTGAAATGGTTGCTACAAGAGGACACAGGTTTAAGGTGCTGGGGGGCAAGTACAGAGGAGATGTTAGAGGCAAGTTTTTCACTCAGAGGGTGAATGGAATCAGCTGCCGTCGGCGGTGGTAGAGGTGAACTCGCTGGGGTCTGACCTCTGGATGAGTACATGGGATTTAATGGGATTTGGAGTTACAGATAGTTCTACGGCCTGGTAGCTATAGATATGATCGGCCCAACTTGTGGGCCGAAGGGCCTGTTTGTGCTGTAGTGTTCTACATTGTAAACTTATCAAGGGGTATGGAGAGAGAGAGAGAGAAAGTGTTGGGGTAAGATGATGGGATAGAGGATGAACCATGAAGGGCCTTTTCCAGACCCTATTTTCTGTCCTCGGATTGGCGATGAGCAGAATCGTTGGGGTTTGAAGGGTACCTGTATCTCGCAGGCTGACTGAAGGTGGTAGATTTTGTAGAACGCTTCTTCCACGGTTTCGCTGAGGGCTATCACCCCGTGGTTCCTTAACAGCAGAACCTAAAACACAAGAGGGGAAGTACAAAGTCAACACTCCAGCGCACTTCCGTGACTGACGCTCCCCCCCACACCCAATCACCAGGACAGATGGAATTCTGAGAGACTCCGAATTCCCAAGAGACGGAACTCCAGAAGAGGAGAAAACTGGGAATTCTCGGGGAAATGAAACTGGGGACACTGAGAGTAGTGGAAAGCAGGATTTTCAGAGAGACAAAACTTGGGGATTCCGGGAGGGAGGGAAACTGGGACCTCCGAGAGCCCCCAGTTGCTGTCCCATTGCGAGGGACGGTGCAGAATTTAAGGAGGGAGGGTTGGCTGGAGAATTGAGGGGTGGGGGGGGGGGTTCCTACACATTTCATCTTGGGATGGCAATAGCCCAGTCACAATTCCCGGGTCATTGGCTGGAGGCCAGGGCAATGTGGGGAGGTGCCAATCAGGTTAGCCTGCTTGGGCATTGGGTGGGAAAGCTGGAGGTGGGTGGGTGGGCGAGGGGTGGGCACACTGGAAGCCAATTTACCTATCTTGTGGGGGGGTGGAGGGGGGTGGAGGGGCAACATTGACCGAAGAGGGATTTCTATCTTCCTTTTCGTCCCGGGGGGGGCCGCCATTGTCTACGCTTCCCGCTGCCTCGGGGGGGAAAAGCAGCCAGCACAACCAAGGATCCCCGCGCGCCACCGGCTATTCTCTCTTTCACCTTCTTCCGTTGGGGAAAGAGGAAGTGTGAGGTCACGGAGCGACTGACTCCAAAAACAGCTTCTTCCCCGCTGCTGTCAGGCTTTTGAACGGACCTTAACCTCGCGCTGAGTTGGCCTTTCTCTACGCCCCCAGCCGTGGCTGTGACATTCTGCACTCTCTCCTTTCCTTCTCTATGAACAGTATGCTTTGTCTGCATAGCGCGCAAGAAGCATTGTATCCTAATACATGAGACAAAATGGATCAAATCTAATCAAAGTCAAAGACTCTACACTGATTGTCTCATGCACGGGTCACTGAGATGCGCAGGAGATATTTTCCCCTTTCCAAATTAATACATCAGATCTCAAGACATGAATGTGTGCGATACCTTACAGGTGGGGCCCAGGCACTTCTGTAGTTGGATTCTATCTTCCTCTTCATCCAGGGCTCCATTATATTCATAGTAGGCCACGTCTCCAATCAGCAAGGCCTCGTGGGATAGGGGTAAGATGCCACACTTCATGGCGGACACCTAGGGGGGGAAAAGGGGAAAGAGAAAATCCTCAGGGACTGTTGCAGGGGCCTTTTAACCGAGCACAACTTCACATAACCAGACCGTGCTTTGGTCCACCTTATTGTCTAACGAGGGGCATACACGTGATGAGTCGTGAGAGGATTTTTTTTCGAGAGTATCCTAGTGCTTCACGTCGTTAGTGTACGCTTGACCTGGACCATTTGATGGGCAACACGACAGCTCAGTGACTATCGCTGTGCAGATACATGGATTTGGGGCCTGTGTCTGTGGGAGTTTGCACATTCTCCACGTGTTCGCGTGGGTTTTCTCTGGGCGCTCCAGTTTCCTCCCATATCCCAAAGATGTGCTCTTAGGCTAATTGGCAAAACAAATTCTCCCTAAATTGTCTCAAATTTGGTTTTAAACATAGATGGGGATCACAGGTAGAGGTGGGAACATCGGGGTGGCGGCGCGGGCTCGTTGGGCCGAAGGGCCTGTTTCCCATGCTGTTTTGTTCTTTGTCACAGAGATATCTCAAACAGCTATTTTAGTGCAAGCTATATAGTACAGAGACAGAGTTCACAGTCAAGCCAGAGGACGCAATGTAGAAATTTGGGCGGCACGGTGTGGTTAGCCACTGCTGCCTCACAGCACCAGGTTCCTGGGTTCGATTCCTGGCTCAGGTCACCGTCTGTGTGGGGTTTGTCCATTTCTTCTCATATCTGCGTGGGTTTCCTCTGGGTGCTCCAGTTTCCTCCAGAGGTGCGTGGGTTGTGTGGATTGGCCATTTCAATTGCTCTTTAGCATCGGGGGATTAGAAGGGTAAATACATGGGGTTACAGGGATAGGGCCTGGTCGGGATTGTTGTTGGTGCAGATTTGTGGGCCGAATGCCCTCCTTCTGCACTGCAGGGATTCTACAATTCTATAAACAGATTCAATTACAAAGATTATGAGGAGTATAGATAGAGGAAACAGGGTTAAGCTTTTTCCTAGGATGGACTTGAATAGCACGAGGGGTCACGGGCTTAGGGTGAGGGGGGTAAGGTATAGTTTGGATGCCAGAGGGAGTTTTCTCACACAGAGGGTGGTGGGGGTATGGAATGCGCTGCCAAATAAAGTGGTGGAGGCAGGTACTCTGGAGTTATTTAAGAAATATAAATGTAGTTGTGGAGAACACTGGGATACAGGGTTGTAAACTGGAAAGTATTGAAGTAGATAAGGAGGATGTGCTAGATATTCTTCAGGGTTTGAAGTTAGATAAGTCCCCTGGGCCGGACGGGATTTACCCTAGGATTCTCTGGGAGGCGAGAGAGGTGATTGCAGAGCCTCTGGCTCTGATCTTCAGGTCGTCGTTGGTTACGGGTATAGTTCCGGAAGACTGGAGGATAGCGAATGTGGTCCCATTGTTCAAGAAGGGGAATAGAGACTTTCCTGGGAATTATAGACTGGTGAGTCTTACTTCTGTTGTGGGCAAAGTATTGGAAAGAATTATTAGGGATAGGATTTATAGTTATTTAGAGAGAAACGAATTGATTGGGGATAGTCAGCATGGTTTTGTGAAGGGTAGGTCGTGCCTTACTAACCTCATTGAGTTTTTTGAAAAAGTGACTAAAGAGGTGGATGGGGGTAAGGCGGTTGATGTGGTATATATGGACTTTAGTAAGGCGTTTGATAAGGTGGCCCATGGAAGACTTCTGCAGAAAATGCAGATGTATGGGATAGAGGGTGATTTAGCTAATTGGGATAGGAATTGGCTAGCAGATAGAAGACAGAGGGTGGTGGTTGATGGGAGATATTCATCTTGGAGTTCGGTGACAAGTGGTGTACCTCAGGGATCTGTTTTGGGGCCCCTGCTGTTTGTAATTTTTATAAATGATCTGGATGAGGGTATTGAAGGATGGATTAGTAAATTTTCAGATGACACTAAAGTCGGTGGAGTGGTAGATAGTGAAGAGGGGTGTTATAGTTTGCAGAGAGACTTGGACAAGTTGCAGAGCTGGGCTGAGAGGTGGCAAATGGAGTTTAATGTGGAAAAGTGTGAGGTAATTCACTTTGGCAGGAATAACAAATGTGTAGAGTATAGGGCTAATGGTAGGACTCTTAATAGTGTTGATGAACAGAGGGATCTTGGTGTATATGTGCATAGATCCCTGAAAGTTGGCAGTCAAGTCGATAAGGTTGTTAAGAAGGCATACGGAGTCTTAGCTTTTATTGGTAGGGGGATTGAATTTTGGAGCCGCAACGTCATGTTGCAACTGTACAAAACTCTAGTGCGGCCGCACTTGGAGTATTGTGTGCAGTTCTGGTCCCCGCATTATAAGAAAGATGTGGAGGCATTGGAGAGGGTACAGAGGAGGTTTACCAGGATGTTGCCTGGTATGGAGGGCAGGTCTTATGAAGAGAGGCTGAGGGATTTGAGGTTGTTTTCGTTAGAAAGAAGGCGGCTAAGAGGAGACCTTATTGAAACATATAAGATGATTAGACGTTTAGATAGGGTGGACAGTGATAGCCTTTTTCCTAGGATGGAGAAAGCTAGCATGAGGGGACATAGCTTTAAATTAAGGGGTGGTAGTTATAGGACGGATGTCAGAGGTAGGTTCTTTACCCAGAGGGTGATAAGGGTATGGAATGCCCTGCCTGCTGCAGTTGTAGATGCGCCAAGTTTGGCGGCGTTTAAGAAGTTAGTAGATAAGTTTATGGATGAAAAGGGAATGGTTTAGGTTAGAGGGTCATTGCTTTTTCTTAATTGGTCGAAGCAACATCAAAGGCCGAAGGGCCTGTTCTGCGCTGTAATGTTCTATGTAAGAAATACTTAGATGGGCACATGAACAGAATGGGAATGGAGGGGTATAGAAAACTGATTTAAAATAGGGATCATGAGCCTTGGGAGTCTCTGGGAAGTGTGTAAATAGATGATGATATTGATGTACTTGTTTTTATCCTACAGGTGCTTTGGTCCACCTTGTTGTCTAACGAGGGGCATACACGCGATGGGTCGTGAGAGGGCTGCTCTTGGATTTTTTTTCGAGAGTATCCTAGTGCTTCACGTTGTTAGTGTACGCTTGACCTGGACCATTTGATGGGCAACACGACAGCTCAGTGACTATCGCTGTGCTGTGCAGATACATGGATTTGGGCCTATGTCTGTGAGAGTTTGCGCATTCTCTCCGTGCTTGCGTGGGTTTTCTCCGGGTGCTCCGGTTTCCTCCCACATCCCAAAGATGTGCTCTTAGGCTAAGTGGCAAAACAAATTCTCCCTAAATTATCTCAAATTTGGTTCTAATGCATAGATTTGTAAACATGGGGATCACGGGTAGAGGTGGGAACATCGGGGTGGCGGCGCGGGCTCGTTGGGCCAAATGGCCTGTTTCCCGTGCTGTTTTGTTCTTTGTTCTAATTAGCATATGCCAATCAAAGTACAGTAAGAAGTCTCCCAGGTTAAAGTCCAATAGGTTTACTTGGTAGCTTTGAGAAAGCTTGTGATTCCAAATAAACCTGTTGGACTTTAACCTGGTGTTGCGAGACTTCTCACTGTGCCTGCCCCTGTCCAATGTCAGCATCTCCACATCATGGTTAACCAAAGTATAGGAGCTATCTCTATCCACTCACAGTCATTCGTTAAGGTTACATCATTCAGATCTTAAAACCAATCACAGTTACCTTACACTTGCTCCATCGTCGCAAAAAACTTAATCTATTATTGTGACAAGTAAGGCTCACATTAACACTGCAATGAAGTTACTGTGAAAACCCCCTAGTTGCCACTCTCTGGCTCCTGTTCAGGTACACTGAGGGAGAATGTAGCAGCTAACCAGCAAGCGGGAGCAAACAGAAAGAAGGCACACAGACAGCGACCCAAGCCTGGAATCGAACCCACATCCCTGCCGCTGAGAGGATGAGAGGCAGCAGTGCTAACCACCGTGCGCCTGTGTCTGTGCGTATCACTCCCGTTTTCCAGTTACCGATGTCTGATTTAATGAATTTGCTCAGACTAATTGCCTTGGTGCTTATCTCTGAAGGCTGTTACAAGAAGGACTCTTTCTTTTCAGAGCAAATTTGTATAATTTTTTTAAAACATGTGTGATTATTAAACCTTTCAGAGGTGAACACATTTATATCGCGAGGGGCTGGAGTGAAACCAAGTCAGCTCCTATCTCTGGGGGTAACGCAGATATCAAGGACAAATAATCGCAATGATATAGCAGGACATATAGTCAATTGTGAAGGACATCTTGTTGATGCACAAGATGCCATGATTGAGATACAAGGGCTTCCCACCGCAGGAAGGAATCTGGATTCAGGATGACTGAATAGAAGTGACGTCGATTGAACTGATAGCACTAAGACAGTGCTGACCGTTTTGACACAGCGTTCAGTAGCACAGTGCAAGTAAGAAACCAATGTTGGAAGTACTCACCGCGGCAGTAGCCGGAGTATGCAAGTGGATAATACACCGGACATCGGGCCGGGCTGCATAGATCGCCGAATGTAGGCTGAATCCAGCGCAGTCCACGGGCAGATTGCTGCTGCCCTGGTTGACCACACCTCCCAGGATGTTCACTTTGACCTGTGGATGATCGAAAGACCATTAGAGGGGCAAATCTTTCAGTGTCTCAAAGATGCGAGGTTGGGGAGGTAGGGAGGAGCAGAACAAGGGCACAGAATGGGAGTGTGAAGCAATTGTTGCGAAGTTGAATTTATGAAAATGTGAAGAATGTAAAGAAAAAGCTAGAAGAACAAAACGTTGCGTGGTCCCATTCAAATCTGGCTTTGTTTCAGTCCTTCTGGGCTTAGGATGCAAAGTATACAAAGAATCCAGACAGAAACATTTGCATCTAAAGCAAGACAGCGGGATTGCCTTGGTAACAGGCTTCGGGCATTTGAATGGTTGAATTTTGCCCAATTAATTGAAAGCAAGCACTCAGCTACCAAGAACTACAAGATTTGAATCTGATGGTGTTGAAAAAATCAGACCAATCCTGGTGTGGGAAAATTGATAAGTTACCACGGGTATAAAAAACAGGGCAAAGAGCAAAACAGTAACTGCCATCTCTTAAGCCAAGAGGAAGAGAGCAGCTCTCCATCCTGTCTCTACCCAGTAAAGGGTATTAAATTTAAAAGAACTTACAGATAGAAGGAATCCATAGAAGAACTCCGAAAAGTTTCTGAAAGTCACAAAATCTGGTTGTACTTTTTCTTAAGAGTGACGGAATTCTATTATTACATATTTTTTGTTAATGAATGAGTTTTGTATTTTGTATTTATTGTATTTTGTATTTATTGTATTTATTTATTTTGTTTGGTTTGTTACTTGTTTAGTTGAAGTTCCTGGTTAGTTAAATAAATAAATTGTTGAGTGGTCTTTTGAAAGTGTGTTTCAGGTATTTGTGTTAGTTAACTACTAAATGTCATTGAAGAACAGTTCACACTTTCCCACACTTCTTTAATAGATTACAAGGCAAGGTATTCCTCTTTGGAGATTCAGTGTTACATCTGAAAGAACAACCCCTGTATCATCACACAATGTTAAGAACTAGCAAGATCAAAGGGAGGTGTGATGATACTGTGCCTTTAAGAAATGAATTTCAATCATGTCTCTGTGAAGGTTTTTCCCAGCAACACTGAGCATTTTATTGGCACTGTTTTGTTTGATGCTGACATTCTCTAACTGTTACTAAAGCAATACAATGGACGTCATGTTACTTTTAATCTAGCCGAATGCAGTGTCCTGGGGTTTTATAATCCTTTTGGAATTGCTGAGTGGAGCATAATTGACAGGTCAGGGGGATCTTTTTTCTCCCCACAGAAAAGTCCAAGGATTCAGTTTCATTTTTCACAGATGCTATTTGGACATGAGACAGAAAGTAGTGTCTCTCATTTTCCCCCCCCCCCTCTCCCCTCTCTCTCTCTGGAAGTTGGAAATTTTGCTGTTTGTCAGTTGCTAGCAAGCAGCTGCTGGAGATAGGCAGTGTCTCTATCTCTCTCCTGAAAGTTCCAGGACTGGGGAGCCTCAGTTTTAATCCAACATTCAAAGGAGCAATTCACAGCAGGTGTTAAAAAGCTGCAAAATCCAGCGTCACGTGGGCACACTTGCTTTTTGTGCTAAGACAAGAAAGCGGTGTATGTTTGTGGGTGTGGTTTAACTTTGAACAGGACAGATAGATCGATTTTAAGGTTTATAATATGGGCCTTCATCAGTCAGAACAACGAGTGTAGAAGTTATGCTGCAGTTGTACAGGACATTGGTGAGGCTGCTCCTGGAGTATTGTGTTCAGTCTTGGTCACCTTGTTAAAGGAATTATATTAAACTGGAGAGAGTGCAGAGGGGATTTACAAGGATGTGGCCAGGACTTAAGGGACTGAGTTATAGGGAGAGATTGGACAGGTTAGTATTTTTTCTTTGGAGCGTAGAAGACTGAAGGATGATCTTATAGAGATATATAAGATTGTGAGAAGCATGGATAATGCCTTTTTCCCAGGCTTGGGGAAATCCAGAAGGCATAAGCTTAAGTTAAAGAGAGGAAAGAATTAATACAAATCTGAGGAGCAACATTTTTACACAGAAGGTGTCGGACTGAGCTATCGGAAAAAATGGTTGAGGCGTGGACATTAACGAAATTTAAAAGGCACTTGGACAGAAAAATGGATGTGAAAGGTTTAGAGAGATATGCACCAAATGCAGGCAAAGAGGATTAACTTAGATGGGCTTTTTGTTTGGCAAAGACCAGTTTGGGCTAGAGGGATTGCCGTAAATTCTACGATCAGGTTGGATTCTTTTGTAATTGGTAAATGTTATGCTAAATCTTTTTATTCTATGCTCTCTGTGTTCTTAAATAAACTTTGTTTGATAAAAGCTCCCTAGGGGGTCACTTAAATCATACCTGGAGTGAAACATTTTATGTTCACTCATGGCGAAAGTTAAGCTTAGGATCTAGGCTAACTTCAGAAAACACTTTGGGTCCGGGTCTTAGCAGATGGGCCGAAGGCCTCGGGCCTGCAATCCAGGCGTGGCCTTGAAAGAGCAGGGAACGAGAGGGTGAGGGGAGGTGAAGGGTTGAGGCCCGAGGCCGTTGCTGAAGGTACTCACCAGGATGGAGGCAGAGACCTCTCCGTAGGACACTCCTTTGGGAATGATGAGAAAGTGGTCCTGTTCCTTGTTCACTCTGAGCTGGAGGCGAACACACACAGAGAAGGAGAGGTGAGACCACAAAGAAACAAACAGGGGTAGGCCATTCAGCCCCTCTGGCCTGCTCCGCCGTCCAACAGATTCATGGCTAATCTGCCGACATTCATGTACACTTTCCTGTCCCTTCCCTCCACCCCCGTAACATTTGACCCCTGTCCTCATCAAACCTAACTATCTATTTTAACCCCAATTGTGTACAGTTCTGGTCATCCTTTATAGAAAGGATATTATTAAAGAACAAAACAAAGCAGCATGGGAAACAGGCCCTTCGGCCCAACGAGCCCGCACTACCACTTCAATGTTCCCACCTCTACACGCGATCCCTGTCCATGTTTATAGATCTATGGATTAAAAACCAAATTTGAGACAATTTAGGGAGAATTTGTTTTGCCAATTAGCCTAAGAGCACATCTTTGGGATGTGGGAGGAAACCGGAGCAAGCACGGAGAGAATGCGCAAACTCCCACAGACACAGGCCCAAATCCATGTATCTGCACAGCACAGCGATAGTCACTGAGTTGTCATGTTGCCCATCAAATGGTCCAGGTCAAGCGTACACTAACGACGTGAAGCACTAGGACACTCTCGAAAAAAATCCAAGAGCAGCCCTCTCACGACCCATCGCGTGTATGCCCCTTGTTAGACAACAAGGTGGACCAAAGCACCTGTAGGATAAAAACAAGTACATCAATATCATCATCTATTTACACACTTCCCAGGCTCATGATGAGTAGAAAGAGTCCAGAAAAAGTTTACTAGGATGCTACTGGGACTTGATCGTTTGAGCTATAAGGAGAAGCTGGATAGATTGGGACGTTTTTCTCTGAAGCGAAGGAGGCTGAGGAGTGATTTTATAGAGGTCTGTAAAATAACGAGGGGCAGAGATCAGTTAGATAGTCAATATCTTTTCCCAAAGGTAGGGGAGTCTAAAACTACAGGGCATAGGTTTAAGGTGAGAGGGGAGAGATACAGAAGGACCCAGAGGGGCAATTTTTTCACACAGAGGATGGTGAGTGTCTGGAACAAACTGCCTGAGGTAGTAGTAGAGGCGGGTACAATTTTGTCTTTTAAAATGCATTTGGACAGTCACATGGGTAAGATGGGGATAGAGGCACCAAATGCACGCAACTGGGATTAGTTTAGTGGTTAAAAAAAAGAACAGCATGGACAATTTGGGCCGAAGAGCCTGTTTCCATGCTGTAAATGTCTATGGCTCTAACCACTCTTGCATGGCATCCAAGTTCCACCATCTCCCCACTCTCTTTTCCAGAATACCGTCCTTGGTCTTGGGCGGAATTGGATGTGCTTTTTCCAGATTCTTCATTTGCCGTCCCAGTTAGAATCTTCTTCTTTTTGGTTCACTCCGAAGGTTTCTGTACTCGCGATTCTACGTGACCCGTACCTTAACACGAAGGCAGTGGGTGGAGTGCGGAACATTAGTATGTCTGCAACAACATGGCTGCTGGCGGGTGGGCGGGGGAGGGGCGGCACACGGCACAGCCAGGCTGGCAAGGCCTCTTTCCCATCGGTCAACACTTCCACAGGAGTGGCTTTGGACATCCTTATCACCAGAAACAACATCACGCTAAAGACACCATTGGCAAATTGGCTACCATGAAGCCAAATAGTGTCACAAGTAAAAGATCAAATCTCACTTTTCATCATTTTGGCTCTGTGTCTGCAGTAACATCTGGAAGTTCAAAGATGTGCAGGTTAGGGGGATTGGCATGCTAAATTGTCCCTTAGTGTCCAAAGATGTGTGGGTTAGGTGGATTAGCCATGCTAAATTGCCCCTTAGTGTCCAAAGATGTGCAGGTTAGGTGGATTGGCCATGCTGCTAAATTGCTCCTTAGTGTCCAAAGATGTGCAGGTTAGGTGGATTGGCCGTGCTAAATTGTCCCTTAGTGTCCAAAGATATGTGGATTGGGTGGATTGGCCATGCTAAATTGCCCCTTAGCATCCAAAGATGTGCAGGTTAGGTGGATTGGCTATGTTAAATTGTCCCTGGGTGTCTAAATATTGTGGGTTAGGGTAGGTGTAGATTTGGGGGATTGGCAGGGGTTACGGGCATAGAGCAGGAGGGGGAGGACTCGGGTAAGATGATTGTTTGGAGGTTCGGTGCAGACTCGATGGGCTGAAAGGCCTCGGTTTGCACTGTTGGGCTTCTATGGTTCAAACCCAGTCCTTAAGTAGACAGATTGTCTGGCTCCCCAGACGGTGTGGGGGCCTGTCTGTGGGCAGTGTCTAGACGATTTAACGAACAGGATGTTATCGCTATTCTGTGAGAGATCTCAAGATGCGTGGAGAATAACGAAACATTTTAATGTAAAACTCCCAGTTCCACCTCAGAAGGTAGTCCCGAAGGGGAGGAATCACACAGTAAACACAGACATCAAGAGGGACACAGGAATAGAACACTGAACTTAGCAAGGGTCCCTCAGTGTACACAGCGTCATAGACACCCTATTCCACTGCCCCGATAAGGGGCAAGTTATTCAGCTCCTGATTCCAACCCCCACACAGCACAACTAAAACCCCGAACCCAAAACGGAGAGAGAGAGAGTGAGAGAAAGGGGGGAGAGAGGGAGGGGGGCTGAGAGAGAAAGGCAGAGAAGGGGGAGAGAGAGAACGACAGAAGGACACTACTCACCGTGATGTATGTGTTGGCCAGCTGAACCCAGCCAAAGAGGTCCAACAGCCGGTAGATGCTGGCCACTTTGCAGCGCATCAATCTTTCCCCCTTGACCAAGGCCAAAGACTCAGTGGCTCGCAAGTCATTGATCGGTGTCACCATTGTCACCCCTGTTTGTGGACAGAGTAAGATGAAAAGAGTTACCAGCCTTCTAGGTCACCAGTGAGCTCGTTCGGCAGCAAATTTACGTCTTGCGCGGATTTCCGACAAAGCGACTTCGAACTCCTTTTCCAATCCCTCACTGCTGCGTACCCCTCCCAACTTTGCCCTCCCTTCCAGCCCCTGTAACCGTTCGAGATCTCGGCACTCCTGATTTTAACATCGGCGGCCATGACTTCAGCTGCCTAGGGGCCCCGCAAAGCTCTGGAATCCACCCCTCCCCCACTTAATACCGCTCTGTCATCCTTTAATAGCCCCTTAAAACCAGCTTCTTTTGACCAAATCTTGGTGATGGACGTTCTACGGTGTGCCTTGGGAATGTTGCACGACGTTTGACCTACGTGGGGAGATCTTGGAAGAATGAGGGGAGATTTTGTAGAAACATATAAGACTATGAAGGGAATCGATAAGATAGAAGCGGGGAAGTTGTTTCCACTGGCGGGTGAAAATAGAACTGGGGGACATGGCCTCGAAATAAGGGGAAGCAGATTTCGGACTGAGTTGAGGAGGAACTTCTTCACACGAAGGGTTGTGAATCTGTGGAATTCTCCGCCCAGCTGAGGCTACCTCATTGAATGTTTCTAAGGCAAGAATAGGTAAATTTGTGAACATTAAAGGACTATAAGAACAAGAGTTCCACAGATTCACAACCCTTTGTGCAAAGAAATTCCTCCTCAACTCAGTCCTAAATCTGCTCCCCCTTATTTTAAGGCTATGCCCCCTATTTCTAGTTTCACCTACGAGTGGAAACAACTTCCCTGCTTCTATCTTATCGATTCCCTTCATAATCTTAGATGTTTCTATAAGATCCTCCCTCATTCTTCTGAGTTCCAATGAGTATAGCCTCAATGTCTCCTCATAATCAATCCCTCTCAACTCCGGAATCAACCTAGTGAATCTCCTCTGCACCCCCTCCAGCGCCAGTCTATCCTTTCTCAAGTAAGGAGACCAAAATTGTACACAGTAACTCCGGGTGTGGCCTCACCAGCACCTTATACAGCTGCAACATAACCTCACTATTTTTAAACTCCATCCCTCCAGCAACGAAGGACAAAATTCCATTTGCCTTCTTCATTCCCTGCTGCTCCTGCAAACCAACTCCTTGAGATTCTTGCACAAGGACACCCAGGTCCCTCTGCACAGCAGCAGGCTGCGATATTTTACCATTTAAATAATAATCCATTTTGCGATTATTCCAACCAAAATGGATGATCTCACATTTACCAACGTTGTACTCCATCTGCCAGACTCACTCAGACTACCTATATGACTTTGCAGACTTTTAGCGCCCTCTGCACACTTTGCTCTTCCACCCATCTTAGTGTCATCTGCGAATTTTGACACACGACACTTGGTCCCCAATTCCAAATCAACTATGTAAATTATTAACAATTGTGGTCCCAGCACTGATCCCTGAGGCACACCACTAGTCACTGACCGCCAATTAGAAAAACACCCATTTACCCCTACTCTTTGCTTTCTGTTGGTTAAACAATCCTTTATCACTAAGACATGACCCGTAACACCCTGCACCTTTATCTTACGTAGAAATCTTTGGTGCCTTGTCAAATGCCTTCCGGAAATCCGGATATACCACATCTACAGGTTCCCCACTGTCCACTGTACGTGTAATGTTCTCAAAGAATTCCGCCAGATTAATCAAACATGACCTGCCCTTCAAGAACTAATGCTGCGATTTACCAATTTATATGAGGTCTCCTTGATGATAGATTCAAGCATTTTCCCGACTACAGGGCTAAAATTAACCAGCCTAGAGTTACCATCTTTTTTAAACTGTAGTGTCACTTTCGCTGTTTTCCAATCTGCGAGAACCACCCTAGAATCCAGCGAATGTTGCTAAATTACCACATTTGCTATTTCTTGGAATTAAGAGTTATGGTGAGCGGGTGGGTAAGTGGAATTGTGTCCAAGAAAAGATCAGCCATGATCTTATTGAGTGGTGGAGCAGGCTCGAGATAGCCTACTCCTTCTCCGAGATCTTACGTTCCCACGATCGAGGCGCTATTTAAATGCAGCCGTCGCTAAACTCTCAAGAGAGCGGTTGGGTCAGTAGGCTCGAGGGGGTTTTGAGACCGGTCTGTCTGCGTGGGAAAGCGGTGGAGGGGGATGTGACTTCGGAGGGAAGGGGAATCCAGATGGAGGAAAAGGTTCGTGTGAAATGCGGGGCAGGGTTCTTACCGGGTGGAGACGTGGGAAGCGCGAGAGGAGCGCTAGTCATAAAATCCACGATTTGCCGCAGGGCCCAGAGGTTGCTTGAGTCGTTCCCTTTCTTCATCTGTTCCTGGATCAAGCTTTCCAATTCGTCTCTGAAAGCCTAACGGCACACAGAGAGAGAGAGAGAGAGAGAGAGTAAGCAAGAGGCCTCATTACCTCATACCTGGCCTAGGCCGCAAAATTGACACAAATCAGGTGAATCAGAAAAAAAATGTCGCATCAGATTATTCAACCCCGTGGCCTTATTGGTGGGATCGATCAATTCGAAAGGGGAAATCATGCCGGACAAATCTATTGGGATGCCTTGAGGATTTTTGATTTGAGTAGTCAACGCAGAATCCCAAAAGTAGGGGAGTCTAAAACTAGAGGGCATAGGTTTAAGTTGAGACTTCCTGGGATGCTAACGGGATTTAATGGTCTGAGTTGTGAGGGGAGACTGGATAGACCGGGACTTTTTTTCCCCAGGAGGCTGAGGGGTCTATAAAATAATGAAGGCCACACATCAGCTAGATAGTCAACATCTTTCCCCAAAGGTAGGGGAGTCTAAAATTAAAGACCAGGAATGAAGAATCTACTGGTGACCATTGTCGATTGTCGGAAAAACCCATCTGGTTCACTTTAGGGAAGGAAATCTGCTGTCCTCACCCAGTCTGGCCTACATGTGACTCCACAGCAAAGAGTTGACTCTAAAATCCTGTCGGGCAACTAGGAATGGGCAATAAATATTGGCCCAGACAGCGACTCCCATTCTCCCTCCTGTTGCCCGTGGCTTTTGCTCCCTTTTCCAATCAAGACCCTATCTATCTTTGTCTTAAATACACTCAATGACCCGGCCTCCTCTGTAGCAATGAGTTCCACAGATTCCCCAAACCCTCTGGCTGAAGAAATTCCTCCTCATCTCGGTTCTAACGGATCGTCCCTTTACTCTGAGGCTGTGTCCCTCGGATCTGAGTCTCTCCGACTAATAGAAACATCTCCCCCACGTCCACTCTATCCAGGACTTCTAAGTATTCTGTAATTTTCAGAATAAAGGGGAGTTTTTTGAAGGAGGAATTTTTTTCTCTCAGAGAGAGTGGGTGAATCTTCGGGATTCTTAACCCCAGGAAGGCCGAGGCCTTGAACATATCCAAGGCTGAGATCGATGAGTTTTTAATCAGTCGGGGAATTAAAGGTTACGGAGACAATGCAGGACAGTGGATTGGTGAAAGTTTTGACGTTTGTTTATTATTGTCACAAGTTAGATTGACATTAACACTGCAAAGAAGTTACTGTGAGACTCTTCAATACTCCAGCGCTTGTTCAGGTACACTGAGGGAGAATTTAGCAATTGACCTGTATGTCTCTCGGACTGTGGGAGGAAAGCAGAGCAGTTCGACACTGAGGGGCAATTTAGCTTGGCCAATCCACCTAACCTGCACATCTTTGGACACTAAGGGGCAATTTAGCATGGCCAATCCACCTAACCTGCACATCTTTGGACACTAAGGGGCGATTTAGCATGGCCAATCCACCTA
>JAGIQG010000031.1:25650208-25658912 GCA_024679065.1 Sphyrna mokarran | reverse complement strand
ACACACACACACACACACACACACACACACACACACACACATCCATTAAGGCTGCACTTGGAATATAGTGTTCAATTCTGGTCGCCACACTGCCAGAAGGATGTGGAAGCTTTGGAGAGGGTACAGAAAGATTTACAGGATGTTACTTGGTATGGAAGGCATTGGCTATGAGGAAAGGCTGGAGAAACTTGGTTTGTTCTCACTGGAGGTTGAGGAGAGGCCTGATAGAAGTCTACAAGATTAAGAGAGGCACGGACAGAGTGGATAGCTTTTTCCCCAGGGTGGAGGAGTCAATTACTAGCGGGGCACAGGTTTAAGGTGCGAGGGGCAAGGTTTAAAGGAGATGTACGAGGCAGTTTTTTACACAGAGGATGGTGGGTGCCTGGAATTCGCTGCCGGGGGAGGTAATGGAAGCGGATGCGGTAGAGACTTTTAAGGGGTGTCTTGACAAACACATGACTAGGATGGGAACAGAGGGATATGGTCCCCGGAAGGGTAGGGGGGTTTAATTCAGTCGGGCAGGTCTATGGTCGGTAGGTCAGACTTGTACGGGGCCGAAGGGCTGTTCTAATGCTGTCTTTTTTTTGTTCTTGATGAAGTGTCTGCGTCAGTAGATCGTAGCCGATGGATGTGAGGCCGGAAGAAGAACAGGACTGGAGAGGCCAAGTAAATGACAGCTACTGCTCAGATGGAGGGTAGATAATTGTGCCGGGGGTTTGTCCATCCTAGTTCCCTACGGTCTATGATTGCACGTTTGCCTCTTCGGTGTTTCTATTCAATCTTACCCTTATTAGTTTGTGTCGTCGGATGATGAGGCGTCGGGTTCTAGCGGCACCATGTTCCGGGTTTGAGATATTCAAGTGATTCACTTAGGCATGTGATGTTGCGGTGACACGATACGGGAGAGTTCGGATACACGAGGCAAATTGTGTGCACAAGAACAGTAATGTGGTGGGTATAATTTGATACCCTAGTTATGAGATATTGAGTGAACATGAAGAAAGATTGACGTAGCAATGTTATATTGTTGCACCTGGCTGAACTTAGTGTGTTAGGTGATCAGCGAGGCTATAGGATCTAGAGGAGACATCTACCTCGCACAGTACCTGTAAGTGAGAGAGCAGTCATGAAACTTAAAAAAAGGAGGGCACACATTAACTCTGTACACTGACCAAGACACAATCTCAGCCAGGCGAGGTCAACCAGGTCAGCATCAAGTTGCCTCCCTTTGGGCAGGTAGGATTATCCCAAACAGTTTAAAATCCTGAGACACAATGATTCCTAATCCCCGGTCATTTGACTCCCAAAGCTTTGAAGTGTTGACAGTAATTTATAGTCGATGAGTAAGAGAAGGCGTCGCCACCTCAATCCTATAGATAACGGTATTTAAGGGGGTCACTAAATGTCTCATACATTAAGGGGCAATTGAGCATTGCCAATCACCTAAAACCTGATATCTTGGACCCTAAGGGGCAATTTAGCATGGGCCATCCACCTAACCTGCACAATCGTTGGAACACTAAGGGCATTTAGCAGCATGGCCCAATCCACCTCACCTGCACATCTTTAGACACTAATGGACTAAGTTTGAGCATGGCCAATCCACCTTAACCGCACATCTTTGGACAGTAAGGGGCATTTTATAGCATGGCCAATCAAAAAACTAAAAAAAAAAACCCTTTACATCTTTGGACAGTAAGGGCAAATTTATCTGGCCATCCCACGAACCCTAACAGCTTTGATGGACACTAAGGGGCAATTAGCATGGCCAAGTCCACCCTAACCATCACATCTTTAGACCTAAGGGGACATTTAGCTGGCCAATCCCCTACCCTACACTCTTTGGCACATACGGGCAATTAGGCGTGGCGAATCCCCCTAACCTTGCACATCTTTTGGCCTGTGGAAAATGAACAACGAAACCAGGAGTCGCCAGGCGGAAACGCTCACCGCAGACTGACACACGGGGTCGTAGATATGTACCCCTCCAACACAGACAGTGAGCTGAGGCTGGTAGATATATCGAACGCCAATATCCTTGGCACTGTGACGCAAGCAGTGCCTACGATGGTTTGGGGGTATAGGGGGGAGAGCATGAAACACAGACGACACACACTACGAGTTACACCGACAACACACACAACACACCCACACCGGCTAACGACAGGGTTTAGATACTACACTACAATGGACACTCACCGACGACGGCATGCATTAGACACAGGCTATGCATAGTTCGAGGGATAATCCTAATTGGTAACATGAAATCAGGAATAATTTCACGTGATAAACGGGAGAGCACGGAAAGATCCGGAATTACCTTCTTCACCCGCAGAAACGCTTTGCTGCGAATGTTTATACAAAACGGAAGGGTGATTGTGCCGTTCGCAGAGCCGTTGATGCACAGCTAACAGATCCGACAAGCACTTGATGATTCCACACTACGCCACCAGGCTCCACCTCAACCATCTTCTTTTTTCCTTCTCGTTGATTGAGGGACAATTGGATGGGGGGGGAGAGCGGAGGTCAGGGGTAGGGGGGGGGGGGGGGAAGGGGTGGGGGGGGGGAGGGAAGGTGGGGGATTTGGGCGTTTGGTGGGGAGGGAGGTGGGGAGGGGGGGTAGGAGGGGTCTGTACGGGAGGTGGGGGGGGGCAGGTGGGGGGGGGGGGGAGGGAGGAAAAAGGTGGCGATGGCAAAGAGATGTGGAAGGGAAAGATGGGGGGGGGAGAGGGAGTGGGGTTGGAGCGGGTTGGGCTGAGGGGTTGGGCGGCGAGGTGGGAGGGAGGGTGGATGGGGGGGATTTACGGAGGGAGAGTGGTGCGCCCTATTTCAGATCTTGGTGGACTTGGTCAAGTAGACCCTTGATGGCTTAGGTGGTGTAATTATTTCGGCTAGAGCTATGAATCCGAGAATTCAGTAGCTATGGTTTTTATGGGACGTTTGGGACGCCTCGGGTTCGATTCTGGGGCCACAGTAGGTATGTGTGACCATGTTGAATTCAATCGTGGAAACATCTGAAGGAAAACCGTTGTCGGTTTCCCTTCGGAGGAATGAAATCTGCCGTTACTTGTACCCCGTCATGGTGGCCTACACGTGACTCCATAGAGCCACAGCGATGTGGTTGAGCTCTCAACTGCCCTCTGAGTGGCCTTGTGCTAGCCAGCTCAGCTCAGGGGGAAACAGGTGTTAGTTCTTTGAGGATAAGGTCGGGTTGGGGCCGAAGGGCAGTGCAGGTGTTTGGCACTGCTGTCTGGGACCGTGGTTTTTGATTCCCCACTTTGATCACTGTCTGTGTGGAATTCTGCACGCTCTCCGGTGTGGCCGTGTCTGCGTGGGTTTCCTCCGGGTGCTGTCCGGTTTTCCTGTGCCCACCGTCCGAAAAGCGTGCTGGTTAGACGGTTTGGGCCATGCTGACTGATCCTTAGTGGTACAAAGATGTGAGTGATATGGCTACGCGAAATTGTCCCGTAGGTATCAGGGAGTTAGCAGAGTTAGATGGGTTTATGGGTCGGTACAGTGGACTCGATTGACCAAATGGCCTCGCTGCCGCACTAAATGGATCGTGATGGGTTCTACGACGGGCCTGTTCCGTCTTGGATATTCCTCTTTCAACTCTTTGCCCTTCAGAATATATTGGCAAATTTAGAGAGAAGGTGTTTGTTGGCCAAAGATGGACACATTTATTTCTGAGAGTTCAATTGACTTAGGCGTAGAGGCTAGAAGGGGCACGTGCTGATGGCAGTGAGTATGCCACTTTGGCTAGTAAATGCTTAACGGCTCTGGGGACAGGTTGAACCCCAGGCGACGGCAGCTATATTTGAGATTTAATTTATAAAAATCTGGGACAAAAGACAGCCCAGGTATCACGAATACTATCATCGAGGCTTAAATAAAAACCGATCCGGTTTTCCCTTTAGGGTAATGAAATCTGCTGTCCTTATGGTGGGTTGCCCCGTTCTGTTGCTACACTTTACTCCAGAGCACACAGCGGTGGGGTTGTACTCTCAACTGTGCCCTTACCGTCCCAGCCCAGCTGCTTTGCTCCACCTGCGGCGCTTGTAGTCCTCCGCTCCTGGTGCGGTAGCTCGTTGAAGGGGTTTGGCGGCTCGGGTTCCTTCTTGGTCTCCTGTGGCTCCCCCTCCGGGCTCAGGATTTGGTCCTCTGCAGACTGGGAAGAAACAATTCGGAGCGTCAGCAGGGGTTCTGCGAGAGCAAAGCATCTCCCTCCTCCCCTCTCTCACCCCTCCCCGTCCCTCAACACATACACACGCACACGCACACGCACGCACACACATACACGCACACACACGCACACACACACACATGCATACCAGCGAATACACGTGCTGCACACACAGACACAGACACATACACACAAGCGCGCACACACACACACGTGCGCACACACACACGCACACACACACACGGCAACCACACACACACGCACACACTAGACACACGACTCATCACCCCAAGCGCGCACAACACACACACCACAACGTGCGCACACACACACACACGCACAACGCCCACACACGCACACACACACATAACGCACACACAACGCCACACCCACGCACACACACAGCACGCAGAGCGGCACGCACACGCACACACACGCACGCACACGCACGCACGCACACGCACGCACGCACACACACGCACCTCCCTATCCCCAGTAGAAATAGTCGAGAGCTTTAACTTTCCAGATGTTCAGATCACCAACAACCTGTCCTGGATCCCCCCCTGCCAACGCCGCCACTATAGTTAAGAAAGACCCACCAACACTTCTACTTTCTCAGGAGGCTAAGGAAATGTCTGCTGTGACTCACCAATTTTTACAGATGGCACCACAGAAAGCACTCTTCTGAAAGCAGAAAGCAGCTTGGTGTGGCTTCTGTCCGCCCAAGACCGCAAGGAACTACAAAGGGCTGTGAATGTAGCCCAATCCATCACACAAACCAGCCTCCCATCCATTGACCCAGTCTACACTTCCTGCTGCCTCGGGGGAAAAGCAGCCGGCATAATCAAGGACCCCCATGCACCCCGGATATTCTCTCTTCCACCTTCTTCCATCAGGTACCAACCTGAGGTCACGTACCAACCAACTCAAGAACAACTTCTTCCCTGCTGCCATCAGACTTTTGTATGGACCTACCATAAAATAAGTTGATCTTTTTCTGCACCCCAACTCTGACTATAACACTACATTTTGCACTCTCTCCTTTCCTTCTCCCTTATGTGGTCTATGAATGGTATGCTTTGTCTGCACAGGAAACACTACTTTTCACTGTATCCTAATACATGTGACAATAATAAATCAAACAATACTTTTCACTGTATCCCAGTACCTGTGATAATAATAAATCAAACAATACTTTTCACTGTATCTCAATACACGTGATAATAATAAATCAAACAATACTTTTCACTGTATCCCAATACATGTGACAATAATAAATCAAACAATACTTTTCACTGTATCCCAGTACACGTGATAATAATAAATCAAACAATACTTTTCACTGTATCCCAATACACGTGACAATAATAAATCAAAATAAAATTGAATCAAATAAATCAAATCAAATAAATCAAAATCAAACCAAATTAAAATGAAACCAAATTAAATAAAAATCAAATGAAATAAAAATCAAATAGACCAAATTAGAAAACAAAATCAAATCAAAATTTAATAAAAAATAAAATTAAATTAAAATCAAGTGAAATAAAAATCAGATAAATTATAGCGAATAAATCAAATGAAATGAAATCAAAATCAAAGGAAATCAACGTCAAATAAATCAAATCAAATTTAAATGAAATCACCGTCAAATAAATCAAATTCAAATCAAATCAAGATCAAATAAATCAAATCAAATTTAAATGAAATCACCGTCAAATAAATCAAATTCAAATCAAATCAAGATCAAATAAATCAAATCAAGAGCTGTGGACAATATTGGTGAACGTGGTGACCTTGTCAAACCATTCAGCCCATTGGGCCTGATACTACCCCTTTGCCCCAGTCTCTGCACAGAGAGAGCTATCGAACAGTTAGTGACTGATTGGGGGGATGTGGGAGGTGCTGTTGGTGATTACTCACCGGGCTGCGACTCTTCTCTGAGATGACACTGGCCAGTAACTGTGACTGCGGTCCCGCCGACTTCATATCCTGCCGGTTCTGCTCACGGATCTGAAAACAAAACAACAGTCTTCAGGTGTAGGAGTGACACGGTGACATTTCAAACACAGCCGGCGACCTGGCTTAGTAAAAAGATACGGTGGCACTGTGGTTGGCACTGGTGCCTCCCAGTGCCAGGGACTCGGGTTTGATTCCAATCTCAGGGACTGCCTGTCTCTGTCTCTGATCTGGTGTTGTCAGACTTCTTACTCTCTCTGTCTGTCTCATTGTCTCTCTGTCTCTTGTTCTCTGTCCCTCCCTCTCTGACTCTCTTTCTCTGCCTCTGTGTCTTTGTCTGTGTCTTTTTGTCTCTCTCTGCATCCCTCCTCTGTCTATCTCTGTCTGTCTCTCTGTCTATCTGTCTGTCTCTCTGTCTAACTCTGTCTGTCTCTCTGTCTATCTCTGTCTGTCTCTCTGTCTATCTCTGTTGCACTCTCACTCTCTCCCTCCATCCCTGTCTCTTTCTGTCTTCCTCTCTCACTCTGTCTCTGTGTCACTTTCTCTGTCTCCATCTCTCTCTCTCTTTATGTCTCTACTCTATCTTTCTCTGTCTCTCTTTCCATCTGTTTCCATTCTCTTCCTTACTCTCTCCCTCCACTGTTTTACTCTCTCTCTCTCCCTGTCCCTCCTGCTTCTGTCTGTCTGTCTGTCTGTCTCTCTGTGTCTCTTTTGCTGTCTTCCCATTTCTCTCTCTTTCCATATCTTGCTCTTACGTACTCTCTCTCTCCACACCCTCATCCCTCTTGCTGTCTCTCTCTCTCTCTCTTTCTCTCTTCCTCTCTATCTCTCTCTATTTCTCTCTCTAACTCTCTTTTGCTCCCTCTGCTGTCTCTCTCTCTCTCTCTCTCCATTTCTTTCACTAACTCTCTGTTTTTCCCATCCCCAATGTCTCTCTCTCTCTCTCTTTCTCCCTTCTGCCATCTATCTGATTCTCTCATACTATCTCACTCTGTCTCTCTCTCTCTGTCTTTCTCTCTCTCTCTCTCTCTTTGTCTTTCTCTGTTTCTCACTCTGTCTGTCTTTCTCTGTCTTTCTCTCTCTCTCTCTGTCTCTCTCCCCGTCTTTCTCTTTCTCTCTCTCTCTCTCTCTCTGTCTCTCTCTCTGTCTCTCTCTCTGTCTCTCTCTCTCTCTCCCCGTCTTTCTCTTTCTCTGTCTCTCTCTGTCTCTCTCTCTCCGTCTGTCTCTCTCTCTGCCTTTCTGTCTCTGTCTCTCTGTCTCTCTCTCTCTCTCTCGGTCACCCTCATTCTGTATTTAGCTGAGAACCTCACTCCCTCGTTGGTGGTGTGTGTCTGTGTGTGTGTGTGTGTGTTGAAACCTCCTCCATCGCACTCCGTGCAGGGCTCTGCAGAAACTTACTTTATTGCGTGTTTCCAGCACTTCTCGGGGGTCAGTGAAGAGAGGCACAAACTGGTTAGATGTTTCGATCTTGATTGGAGTCCCACTGCTGGATTTTGTCACCTCGTCGGCCTTCAGCCACTGTGTGGAGTCAACACAAAGACACGTCACTGTTATCCCCACAGGGCAAGACTGCCACTCACTGCACACTGGCACAACACCCAGGCATGGCACACTGCCAGAGCAAGAACAGTGCACTGGCACAACAGAGAGGTCACTGGAACAGTGCACTGGAACATTACACAGAGATCACTGGCACAGTGCACTGGAACAGTGCACTAGAACATTACACAGAGATCACTGGCATAGTGTACTGACTCATTACAGAGAGATCACTGGCACAGTGCACTGACTCATTACACAGAGATCACTGGGACAGTGCACTGGAACATTACACAGAGATCACTGGGACAGCGTACTGGAACGTTACACAGAGATCACTGGGACAGTGAAATGGCTCATTGCACAGAAATCACTGGGACAGTGCACTGGCTCATTACACAGAGATCACTGGCACAGTGCACTGGAACATTACACAGAGATCACTGGCACAGTGCATTGGAACATTACACAGAGATCACTGGCACAGTGCACTGGAACATTACACAGAGATCACTGGGACAGTGCATTGGAACATTATACAGAGATCACTGGGATAGTGCATTGGAACATTACACAGAGATCACTGGGACAGTGCATTGGAACATTACACAGAGATCACTGGGACAGTGCACTGGAACATTACACAGAGATCACTGGCACAGTGCACTGGAACATTACACAGAGATCACTGGCACAGTGCACTGGAACATTACACAGAGATCACTGGCACAGTGAAATGGCATGTTACATTAAAAAATTCAAATTTCAATGAGAATATTTTCATTCAGCCCTTCCTCGCCTGTTACACAGGAATAGCAGGAGGCCCATTCAGCCCCTAATGAGGCTATTTCACAGGAACAGCAGGAGGCCATTCACTCTCTCTCTCTCTCTAGCCGAACCTCTCTCTCTCTGTCCTAACTGTGGGAGGAGATGGAATGGAAGGATAGCTATCTGAGTGAAGTCTTTGCACGGTCAGTTCTAAAACCCTTCAGAGAGAATCCAACAGCACAGTGAAGAGGAAGA
>JAGIQG010000031.1:25515208-25640208 GCA_024679065.1 Sphyrna mokarran | reverse complement strand
AAACTCTCTGGCTGAAGGAATTCACAGGATCGTAGAAACCCTACAGTGTAGAAGGAGGCCATTCGGCCCACTGAGTTTGCACCGACCACTATCCCACTCAGGCCCGATTCCCGTGACCCCGTGCATTTACCCTGCCGATCCCCCTTGTCACTCGGCTCAATTTAGCGCGATCAATCCACCTAACCTGCACACCTTTCGGACTGTGGGAGGAAACCGGAGCACCCCGGAGGAAACCCACGCAGACACGGGGAGGACGTGCAGACTCCACACAGAGGGTGACCCAAGCCAGGAATCGAACCCTGGAACCTGGCGCTGTGAGGCAGCAGTGCTAGTGCACTGTGCCTCATCTCGGTTCTGAAGGGTCATCCCTTTACTCTGAGGCTGCCCGCCTCGGATCCGAGTCTCTAATGGGAATATCTTCCCCACGTTCCACTCTATCCAGGGCCTCTCAGTATCCTGTAAGTTTCAATGAGATTCCCCCCCTCATCCCTCACCCATCGAGTACAGAGCCAGAGTCCTCAAACACTCCTCACACTTCAAGCCTTTCATTCCAGGGATCATTCTTGTGAACCTCCTCCAGATCCTCTCCAAGGCTGTTTAATCCTTCCTTAGATACGGAACCCAAAGCAGCTTACAGTATTCCAAATGGGGGCTGACCAGAGCCTTATCCAGCTTCAAGCCTGCCTCAACAAAGCAGAGGACGGAATCATTGGGAAAAGTGTAGAGGTCACGTTAACGGGGTTAACTCAATCAGGCTAGTGTCCCGAAGCCCAACCACGGTATATATACATAGATTTATAGAAACCCCACAGTGCAGAAGAGGCCATTTGGCCCACTGAGTCTGCATCAATTCTCTACAGAGTATCTTATGCTAGGCCCTATCCCCACAACCCCAACATTTCCCTCGGCCAATCCACCTAACCTGCACATATTTGGACACTAAGAGGCAATTTAGCATGGCCAATCCACCTAACCTGTACATCTTTGGACACTAAGGGGCAATTTAGCATGGCCAATCCACCTAACTGGTACATCTTTGGACACTAAGGCAATTTAGCATGGCCAATCCACCTAACCTGCACATCTTTGGACACTAAGAGGCAATTTAGCATGGCCAATCCCCCTGCACATCTTTGGACGCTAAGGAGCAATTTAGCATGGCAAATTCACCTAATCTACACATCTTTGGACACTAAGAGGCAATTTAGCATGGCCAATCCACCTAACCTGCACATCTTTGGACACTAAGGGGCAATTTAGCATGGCCAATTCACTCAATCTACACATCTTTGGACACTAAGAGGCAATTTAGCATGGCCAATCCAGCTAACCTGCACATATTTGGACACTAAGGGTCAAATTAGCATGGGTAATCCACATAGTCTACACATCTTTGGAGGAAACCAGAGCACCTGGAGGAGACCCACGCAGAGATGGGGAGAACATGCAAACTCCGCACAGACAGTGAGCAGAGGCTGGGGATTGAACCGGGGTCCCTGGTGCTGTGAGGGAGCAGTGATAACCAATCGATGAGGAAAGTAAAGTTGCAAGGACGTGGGGATGGAGTGAGGGCAGAGTGGAACTGACTGGATTTGGTCGACCGGGAGCTAGTACGTACTCAATGAATGGCTGTATGAGAAGTAGGAATCCAGGATCGATTGGCCAAGCCATCCTCTCGAGCCCCCTACCACCCTCCCAAGCCTCTAAACGCCGACACAGTGAATACGACCCAGAGACGTGACCTTACCGTAGTCTTGGCCCTGGGGCTGCTGGGGGTCCCCTGGGGCTCGTCGCCCATGTTGACCCTCAGGTAGGTATTGGGAGAGTTGAGCCACCTGGTCTTTTCCTGCTGCTGCTTCTGGCTGTGGTGTCGGAGGGAGGAGGGAAGGAGGAGGTCTTCATCGAAGGTGAAGGAGGTGACTGTGGCGGGGATCTCCACCTCTCTCTTGTGCTTGACCTTCTCCTGGACGATAGGGTGACGGTAAGCGTAGCCGGTGCGGTAACCCTGAGGCCGGATCCAAATAAACTAGGTCAACTACTTCATACATCTCCAGAGACGTTGAAAATGACCGATGTTCCGCTACTATTACCTGCTTCTTTTTATTCATTTGTGGGACATGGGCATCGCTGGCTGGGCCAGCATTTATTGCCCATCCCTAGTTGCCCTTGGAGGGCAGTTGAGAGTCAACCACATTTCTGTGACTCTGGGGTCACACGTCTGGGGTAAGGATGGCAGATTTCACAGGGAAATTTCACAGTAACTTCATTGCGGTGTTAAGCCTTACTTCTGATTAATATAATGTTTATTTATTTATTAGATTTCCTTCCCTAAAGAGAGCCAAATGGGTTTTTCTGACAATGGTTTCATGGTCATTCTTAATTACAGGTATTTTTATTATTGAATTCAAATTCCATCATCTGCGGTTTCGGGATTCGAACCCAGGTCCCCAGAACATTCGCTGAGGATTAATAGTCTAGCGATAATATCATGAGGCCATTGTCTCCCCTTAGTCCAATCTCAAATGATCTACCTCCCTGAAGCTTGCATGTTGTAAGAACATTCAAAAAATTCTACGGGGTTGGTACGGTCTCGTGATATTATCATAGAACCCCTTTAGTGCAGAAGGAGGCCATTCACCCATCGAGTCTGCGCTGACCACAATCCCATCCAGGCCCTACTCCCACAGCATTATAAATTCACCCTGTTAATCCCCCTGATACTAGGGACAATTTAGCATGGCCAATCCTCCTAATCTATACATCTTTGGACACCAAGTGACAATTTAGCATGGCCAATCCACCTAACCTGCACATCTTTGGACTGTAAGGGGCAATTTAGCATAGCCAATCCATCTAATCTATACATCTTTGGATACTAAAGGGCAATTTAGCGTGGCCAATCCACCTAACCCACACTTCTTTGGACACTAAGGGGCAATTTAGTATAGCCAATCCCCCTAACCTGCACATCTTTGGACATTAAGGAGCAATTTAGCATGGCCAATCCACCTAACCTGCACATCTTTGGATACTAAAGGGCAATTTAGAATGGCCAATCCACCTAACCCACACTTCCTTGGACACTAAGGGGCAATTTAGCATGGCCAATCCACTTAACCTGCACATCTTTCGACACTAAGGGACAATTTAGCATGGCCAATTCACCTAACCTGCACATCGTTGGCACTTTGGACACCAGTGACAATTTAGCGTGGCCAATCCACCTAACCTGCACATCTTTGGACTGTAAGGGGCAATTTAGCATAGCCAATCCATCTAATCTATACATCTTTGGATACTAAAGGGCAATTTAGCGTGGCCAATCCACCTAACCCACACTTCTTTGGACACTAAGGGGCAATTTAGTATAGCCAATCCCCCTAACCTGCACATCTTTGGACATTAAGGAGCAATTTAGCATGGCCAATCCACCTAACCTGCACATCTTTGGATACTAAAGGGCAATTTAGAATGGCCAATCCACCTAACCCACACTTCCTTGGACACTAAGGGGCAATTTAGCATGGCCAATCCACTTAACCTGCACATCTTTCGACACTAAGGGACAATTTAGCATGGCCAATTCACCTAACCTGCACATCGTTGGGACTTTGGGAGGAAACCGGAGCATCTAGAGGTAACCCACTCAGACACATGGAGAATGTGCAGGCTCCATATAGTCAGTGATCAGAGGCCGGGAATTGAACCCGGCTCCTAGCACTGTGAGGCTGTAGAGCTAACTGTCCACAGTGCCACCAAGCTGACTTTCCACATATTCAAACAAATTCAGAAAACCTGACCACTTTGCTCAGGCATCCTCCAGACTTCCTGGCACCAAGCTCACGGACCAAAAAACCTGAAACCACGTGCCACCTTTCTTAAGATAATAAATACTTCCTAATAACATTTATTAATCACAGTTCTTAATAAAATTGGTAATAGTTGTTAATAACAGTTGGTGTACGCTAGATTTGCCAGCTCCTGCGCAGCTCTCTTGTGCGTACCGCATCTCCTCATGCAAATTCGCTCCCTGGCAGTGAGGAGCAATCGAGCGCTTCAATGCGAGCGCCAATCCACTCACCAGGTTGTCCAGCATCCTCATCAGAGCCTCGAACTCATGCTCACCCACTCGACTCTTCTGCATGGGTCCAAAGGTGTTGCCTGCCCAGCCCACCGAGCCCATCTCGTGGGGCTTGAACTGGTCCCGGTCCAAAAGGTGGACGTTGTCCACTCCACCAGCGCTGGAGAGGCACGCCACCTGCAAACAAGAAGCGAGGGGTTAAACGTTGCCATCTGCAAGGAGCACGTCGCCATGGAGGGATTTCTCAAATACAATTGTGATGATACTGTGCCTTTAAGAAAGGCATTTTAATCTTGTTTCTCTGCAGGTTTGTGTTGGTGCTGTGATGTCTGTAACTGGTGGCTTCTAATTGTTCCTGTAGCAATGTACTAGACATCATGTTTATCGTTAGTCTGGCCTAATGCTGTGTCCTGACATTTTAATTCTCTTTGAAGATTCCTGGGTGGAGGTGTTTTGGAGATTATTGACACTTTATGTCCTGTAGTTAGGGGCAGCTATGCTTCAATTTTAGTTTTAATTTTGCTGTTTCTCTAGGACCTGGTGGGAGAAAGTACTGTCTGTCTGTCTCTCTTTTTCTCTCTCCCGAGAACCGTTTCCAATAACCAATTCGCAGCAGGTGTTCAAAAAGTGCAAAATCTGGCATCAAGTGAGCATACTTGCTTTTTGTGCTAAGTTTGAAGATGGGTGTATATCTGTGAGCTGGTATTTAACTTGGAACAACAGGGATAGCTAGCTGATAATGAGTCATGCCTGATTCTTGTAATTGGTAGAAGTTATGCTAATTCTTTTTGTTATGTTTTAACATAACAAATTAGACATTGATAAAATGTCTTAAATAAACATTGATAAAAGCTCCCTAGTGGGTCATTTGAATCATATCTGGGGTGAAGGACTTTATGGTCACTCTAAAGCTAAAATCATTTTATTTATTAAAGTTTATTTATCAATGTCAGAAACAGTCTTACATTAACATTGCAATGAAGTTACTGTGAAAATCCCTAGTCGCTGCACTCCGGAGCCTGTTCGAATTACCGTCTGTCGGACTGTGAGATGAAACTGGAGCACCCGGAGGAAACCCACGCAGACACGGGGAGAACGTGCAGACCCCAGACAGATAGTGATGCAAGCCGGGAATCGAACCCAGCTCTCTGGCGCTGTGAAGCAGCAGCGCTACCCACTGTGCCATCAAAGGTAAAAATAGGATCTAGGGTAACTTCATAAAAACACCGGGGAGATTCTGGCCTGGGTGTTAACAACTGGGGGTTCTATACGGGATTAAAATCGATATTCGTTATTTGGTTTGGGATAATTAGACTGCGCATAGGGTGAAGAAATTATAGAATCCCTACAATGCAGAATGAGGCCATTTGGATCATCGAGTCTGCACTGAGCACAAACCCTCTCAGGCCCCAATCCCACACCCCAACACATTTACCCACCAATCCCTCTAACCACAAATCACGGGAATCTAAGGGGCAGTTTTTAGCATGGCCAATCAACCTAACCCCCGTATCCTTCGACTTCCAATCAACCTAACCCCCACATCTTTGGACTTCCAATCAACCTAATTCCCACATCCTTGGACTTCCAATCAACCTCACTCCCACATCCTTGGACTTCCAATCAACCTAACTCCCACATCCTTGGACTTCCAATCAACCTAACTCCCACATCCTTGGACTTCCAATCAACCTAACTCCCACATCCTTGGACTTCCAATCAACCTAACTCCCACATCCTTGCACTTCCAATCAACCTAACTTTGTTTTTCCCACATCCTTGGACTTCAATCAACCTAACTCCCACATCCTTGGACTCAATCCTAATCCCACATCCTTGACTTAATCAACCTAACTCACATCCTTGGACTTAATACCTACCCCATATCCTTGGACTTCATCACCTACTCCCCTCCTTGGACTTCAATCAACTAATCCCCACATCCTTGACTTCATCAACCTAACCCCCATCCTTGCCTTCCAATCACTACTCCCACATCTTTGGATTTCTAATCAACCTAATTCCCACATCCTTGGACTTCCAATCAACCTAACTCCCACATCCTTGGACTTCCAATCAACCTAATCCCCACATCCTTAGACTTCCAATCAACCTAACCCCCACATCCTTGCACTTCCAATCAACCTAACCCCCATATCCTTGGACTTCCAATCAACCTAACTCCCATATCCTTGGACTTCCAATCAACCTAACTCCCACATCCTTGGACTTCCAATCAACCTAACTCCCACATCCTTGCACTTCCAATCAACTTAACTCCCACATCCTTGCACTTCCAATCAACCTAACTCCCACATCCTTGGACTTCCAATCAACCTAACTCCCACATCCTTGCACTTCCAATCAACCTAACTCCCACATCCTTGCACTTCCAATCAACCTAACTCCCACATCCTTGCACTTCCAATCAACCTAACCCCCATATCCTTGGACTTCCAATCAACCTAACTCCCACATCGTTGGACTTCCAATCAACCTAACTCCCACATCCTTGCACTTCCAATCAACCTAACTCCCACATCCTTGCACTTCCAATCAACCTAACTCCCACATCCTTGCACTTCCAATCAACCTAACTCCCACATCCTTGCACTTCCAATCAACCTAACTCCCACATCCTTGCACTTCCAATCAACCTAACTCCCACATCTTTGGACTTCCAATCAACCTAACTCCCACATCCTTGGACTTCCAATCAACCTAACTCCCACATACTTGGACTTCCAATCAACCTAACTCCCCCATCCTTGTTCTTCCAATCAACTTAACCCTGATATCCTTGGACTTCCAATCAACCGAACTCCCACATCCTTGCACTTCCAATCAACCTAACTCCCACATCCTTGCACTTCCAATCAACCTAACTCCCACATCCTTGCACTTCCAATCAACCTAACTCCCACATCCTTGCACTTCCAATCAACCTAACTCCCACATCCTTGCACTTCCAATCAACCTAACTCCCACATCCTTGCACTTCCAATCAACCTAACTCCCACATCCTTGTTCTTCCAATCAACCTAACTCCCACATCCTTGTTCTTCCAATCAACCTAACCCGTCTATTTTTTTCTTTCAGATTCAGTTAAAACAGGGGGTCCCTCGTGTAAGAATGGCTCTTTCAGAGGCGAATGGTTTCCATTTTGATTGCTTGGTAATGATTGTTAATGGCTAAGCTGAGGGAGTGAATGCAGAGCAACGTTTGGGCCTAGTTTTCCCCCTTGAGGGGGAACCAGGGGACAGAGTTTCGGAATAAAGGGTGGGAAGGTAAGTGGTGAGGAAGACACAAAGAATCTACAGCGGGATACAGGTAGGATAAGTGAGTGGACTAAAACTTGGAAGATAGAATTTTTTTTAACTCATTCGAGGGACATGGATGTCACTGGTTTGCCCCAGCATTCATTTCCCGTCCTTGGTTTTGTGGCGGTGAGCCGCCATCTTGAATCTCTGTAGTCCTCAGGCGGCGTGGCGGTTAGCACTGCTGCCTCACAGCGCTAGAGGCCCGGATTCAATTCCCAGCTTGGTTCACTGTCTGAGCAAGTTCTCCCTGTGTCTGCGCAGGTTTCCTCTGGGTGCTCCAGTTTCCTCCCACAGCCCGGAAGACATAGAACATAGAACATTACAGCGCAGTACAGGCCCTTCGGCCCTCGATGTTGCGCCAGCCAGTGGACCCTCTAACCTAAACTATTCCAATATCATCCATATGCCTATCCACCGAACATTTGAATGCCCCCAAAGTAGGCGAGTCCACAACTGCTGCAGGCAGGGCATTCCACACTCTCACCACCCTCTGTGTGAAGAACCTGCCTCTGACATCCGTCCTATAACTACCACGACGTGGGGAGCTACATTGATTGGCCATGCTAAATTGCCCCTTAATGTCCCAAAGATGTGTAGTTTCAGCAGATTGGCCGTGCTAAATTGCCACTTAGTGTCAGGAGAATTAGCGGGGTAAATATGTGGGATTACAGGGTTACGGCCTGGGTGGGATTGATGTCGGTGCGGGTTTGATGGGCTGAATGGCCTCCTGTAGTGATTCCTGGGATGGTGGGATTGTCGTACGAGGCGGGATTGGGTCGACTGGACCGGTATTCTCTGGAGTTAAGAAGAATGAGACAGGATCTCAATGGGAGATATAAAATTCTGACAGAGTTGGACAGACCAGATACAGGGATGTTGCTTCTCTTGAACAAGAGATCAAGTTGAGGATACGTGAGAGGCCACTTAGGACTGAGGCAAGGAATATGGAAACTAGGGGATCTTCAGATGATCGTTGGTTATAGGTATAGTGCCGGAAGACTGGAGGATAGCGAATGTGGTCCCATTGTTCAAGAAGGGGAATAGAGACTTTCCTGGAATTATAGACCGGTGAGTCTTACTTCTGTTGTGGGCAAAGTATTGGAAAGAATTATTAGGGATAGGATTTATAGTTATTTAGAGAGAAACGAATTGATTGGGGATAGTCAGCATGGTTTTGTGAAGGTAGGTCGTGCCTTACTAACCTTATTGAGTTTTTTGAAAAAGTGACCAAAGAGGTGGATGGGGGTAAGGCAGTTGATGTGGTATATATGGACTTTGGTAAGGCGTTCGATAAGGTGGCCCATGGAAGGCTTCTGCAGAAAATGCAGATGTATGGGATCGAGGGTGATTTAGCTAATTGGATTAGGAATTGGCTAGCAGATAGAAGACAGAGGGTGGTGGTTGATGGGAGATATTCATCTTGGAGTTCGGTGACAAGTGGTGTACCTCAGGGGTCTGTTTTGGGCCCCTGCTGTTTGTAATTTTTATAAATGATCTGGATGAGGGTATTGAAGGATGGATTAGTAAATTTGCAGATGACACTAAAGTCGGTGGAGTGGTAGATGTGAAGAGGGGTGTTATAGTTTGCAGAGAGACTTGGACAAGTTGCAGAGCTGGGCCGAGAGGTGGCAAATGGAGTTTAATGTGGAAAAGTGTGAGGTAATGCACTATGGCAGAAATAATAAATGTGTAGCGTATAGGGCAAATGGTAGGATTCTTAGTAGTCTAGATGAACAGAGGGATCTTGGTGTGTATGTGCATAGATCCCTGAAAGTAGGCAGTCAAGTCGAGAAGGTTGTTAAGACGGCATATGGAGTCTTAGCTTTTATTGGTAGGGGGATTGAATTTCGGAGCCGCAACGTCATGTTGCAACTGTACAAAACTCTAGTGCGGCCGCACTTGGAGTATTGTGTACATTCTGGTCCCCGCATTATAAGAAAGATGTGGAGACATTGGAGAGGGTACAGAGGAGGTTTACCAGGATGTTGCCTGGTATGGAAGGCAGGTCTTATGAAGAGAGGCTGAGAGATTTGAGGTTGTTTCGTTAGAAAGAAGGCGGCTAAGAGGAGACCTTATTGAAACATATAAGATGATTAGAGGTTTAGATAGGGTGGACAGTGATAGCCTTTTTCCTAGGATGGAGAAAGCTAGCACGAGGGGACATAGCTTTAAATTAAGGGGTGGTAGTTATAGGACGGATGTCAGAGTAGGTTCTTTACCCAGAGGGTGGTAAGGGTATGGAATGCCCTGCCTGCTGTAGTTGTAGATGCGCCAAGTTTGGTGGCGTTTAAGAGGTTAGTAGATAAGTTTATGGATGAAAAGGGAATGGTTTAGGTTAGAGGGTCATTGCTTTTTCTTAATTGGTCGGCGCAACATCGAGGGCCGAAGGGCCTGTTCTGCGTTGTTATGTTCTATGTTCTAAATTGAGGATACAGGAGAGGCCACTTAGGACTGAGGTGAGGAATGTGGAAACTAGGGGATCTTCACACATATAAACTTTAATACTTTAGATTTGTGGAAGCTATTGAGACGGTGCAGAGGAGATTTACAAGGATGTTGCCTGGACTAGGGGGCAGGCCTTATGGAGATAGGTTGAGGGAGCTGGGACTCTTCTCCCTGGGAGAGACGAAGGTTGAGAGGCGACCTGATAGAGGTTTGAGAGGAATAGATAGGGTGGATTCTCGGAGGCTATTTCCCAGGGCTGAAATGGTTGCTACAAGAGGACACAGGTTTAAGGTGCTGGGGGGCAAGTACAGAGGAGATGTTAGAGGCAAGTTTTTCACTCAGAGGGTGAATGGAATCAGCTGCCGTCGGCGGTGGTAGAGGTGAACTCGCTGGGGTCTGACCTCTGGATGAGTACATGGGATTTAATGGGATTTGGAGTTACAGATAGTTCTACGGCCTGGTAGCTATAGATATGATCGGCCCAACTTGTGGGCCGAAGGGCCTGTTTGTGCTGTAGTGTTCTACATTGTAAACTTATCAAGGGGTATGGAGAGAGAGAGAGAGAAAGTGTTGGGGTAAGATGATGGGATAGAGGATGAACCATGAAGGGCCTTTTCCAGACCCTATTTTCTGTCCTCGGATTGGCGATGAGCAGAATCGTTGGGGTTTGAAGGGTACCTGTATCTCGCAGGCTGACTGAAGGTGGTAGATTTTGTAGAACGCTTCTTCCACGGTTTCGCTGAGGGCTATCACCCCGTGGTTCCTTAACAGCAGAACCTAAAACACAAGAGGGGAAGTACAAAGTCAACACTCCAGCGCACTTCCGTGACTGACGCTCCCCCCCACACCCAATCACCAGGACAGATGGAATTCTGAGAGACTCCGAATTCCCAAGAGACGGAACTCCAGAAGAGGAGAAAACTGGGAATTCTCGGGGAAATGAAACTGGGGACACTGAGAGTAGTGGAAAGCAGGATTTTCAGAGAGACAAAACTTGGGGATTCCGGGAGGGAGGGAAACTGGGACCTCCGAGAGCCCCCAGTTGCTGTCCCATTGCGAGGGACGGTGCAGAATTTAAGGAGGGAGGGTTGGCTGGAGAATTGAGGGGTGGGGGGGGGGTTCCTACACATTTCATCTTGGGATGGCAATAGCCCAGTCACAATTCCCGGGTCATTGGCTGGAGGCCAGGGCAATGTGGGGAGGTGCCAATCAGGTTAGCCTGCTTGGGCATTGGGTGGGAAAGCTGGAGGTGGGTGGGTGGGCGAGGGGTGGGCACACTGGAAGCCAATTTACCTATCTTGTGGGGGGGTGGAGGGGGGTGGAGGGGCAACATTGACCGAAGAGGGATTTCTATCTTCCTTTTCGTCCCGGGGGGGGCCGCCATTGTCTACGCTTCCCGCTGCCTCGGGGGGGAAAAGCAGCCAGCACAACCAAGGATCCCCGCGCGCCACCGGCTATTCTCTCTTTCACCTTCTTCCGTTGGGGAAAGAGGAAGTGTGAGGTCACGGAGCGACTGACTCCAAAAACAGCTTCTTCCCCGCTGCTGTCAGGCTTTTGAACGGACCTTAACCTCGCGCTGAGTTGGCCTTTCTCTACGCCCCCAGCCGTGGCTGTGACATTCTGCACTCTCTCCTTTCCTTCTCTATGAACAGTATGCTTTGTCTGCATAGCGCGCAAGAAGCATTGTATCCTAATACATGAGACAAAATGGATCAAATCTAATCAAAGTCAAAGACTCTACACTGATTGTCTCATGCACGGGTCACTGAGATGCGCAGGAGATATTTTCCCCTTTCCAAATTAATACATCAGATCTCAAGACATGAATGTGTGCGATACCTTACAGGTGGGGCCCAGGCACTTCTGTAGTTGGATTCTATCTTCCTCTTCATCCAGGGCTCCATTATATTCATAGTAGGCCACGTCTCCAATCAGCAAGGCCTCGTGGGATAGGGGTAAGATGCCACACTTCATGGCGGACACCTAGGGGGGGAAAAGGGGAAAGAGAAAATCCTCAGGGACTGTTGCAGGGGCCTTTTAACCGAGCACAACTTCACATAACCAGACCGTGCTTTGGTCCACCTTATTGTCTAACGAGGGGCATACACGTGATGAGTCGTGAGAGGATTTTTTTTCGAGAGTATCCTAGTGCTTCACGTCGTTAGTGTACGCTTGACCTGGACCATTTGATGGGCAACACGACAGCTCAGTGACTATCGCTGTGCAGATACATGGATTTGGGGCCTGTGTCTGTGGGAGTTTGCACATTCTCCACGTGTTCGCGTGGGTTTTCTCTGGGCGCTCCAGTTTCCTCCCATATCCCAAAGATGTGCTCTTAGGCTAATTGGCAAAACAAATTCTCCCTAAATTGTCTCAAATTTGGTTTTAAACATAGATGGGGATCACAGGTAGAGGTGGGAACATCGGGGTGGCGGCGCGGGCTCGTTGGGCCGAAGGGCCTGTTTCCCATGCTGTTTTGTTCTTTGTCACAGAGATATCTCAAACAGCTATTTTAGTGCAAGCTATATAGTACAGAGACAGAGTTCACAGTCAAGCCAGAGGACGCAATGTAGAAATTTGGGCGGCACGGTGTGGTTAGCCACTGCTGCCTCACAGCACCAGGTTCCTGGGTTCGATTCCTGGCTCAGGTCACCGTCTGTGTGGGGTTTGTCCATTTCTTCTCATATCTGCGTGGGTTTCCTCTGGGTGCTCCAGTTTCCTCCAGAGGTGCGTGGGTTGTGTGGATTGGCCATTTCAATTGCTCTTTAGCATCGGGGGATTAGAAGGGTAAATACATGGGGTTACAGGGATAGGGCCTGGTCGGGATTGTTGTTGGTGCAGATTTGTGGGCCGAATGCCCTCCTTCTGCACTGCAGGGATTCTACAATTCTATAAACAGATTCAATTACGAAGATTATGAGGAGTATAGATAGAGGAAACAGGGTTAAGCTTTTTCCTAGGATGGACTTGAATAGCACGAGGGGTCACGGGCTTAGGGTGAGGGGGGTAAGGTATAGTTTGGATGCCAGAGGGAGTTTTCTCACACAGAGGGTGGTGGGGGTATGGAATGCGCTGCCAAATAAAGTGGTGGAGGCAGGTACTCTGGAGTTATTTAAGAAATATAAATGTAGTTGTGGAGAACACTGGGATACAGGGTTGTAAACTGGAAAGTATTGAAGTAGATAAGGAGGATGTGCTAGATATTCTTCAGGGTTTGAAGTTAGATAAGTCCCCTGGGCCGGACGGGATTTACCCTAGGATTCTCTGGGAGGTGAGAGAGGTGATTGCAGAGCCTCTGGCTCTGATCTTCAGGTCGTCGTTGGTTACGGGTATGAGTTCCGGAAGGAGACTGGAGGATAGCGAATGTGGTCCCATTGTTCAAGAAGGGGAAGAGACTTCCTGGGAATTATAGATGGAGATGAGTCTTACTTCTGTTGTGGGCCAAAGTATTGGAAAGAATTATTAGGGATAGGATTTATAGTTATTTAGAGAGAAATCGAATTGATTGGGGATAGTCAGCATGGTTTTGTGAAGGGTAGGTCGTGCCTTACTAATCTATTGAGTTTTTTGAAAAAGTGACTAAAGAGGTGGATGGGGGTAAGGCAGGGATGTGGTATATATGGACTTTAGTAAGGCTTTCGATAAGGTGGCCCATGGAAGGCTTCTGCAGAAAATGCAGATGTATGGAATAGAGGGTGATTTAGCTAATTGATAGGAATTGGCTAGCTGATAGAAGACAGAGGGTGGTGGTTGATGGGAAATTATTCATCATGGAGTTCGGTTACAAGTGGTGTACCTCAGGGGTCTGTTTTGGGGCCCCTGCTGTTTGTAATTTTTATAAATGATCTGGATGAGGGTAATGAGGGATGGATCAGTAAATTTGCAGATGACACTAAAGTCGGTGGAGTGGTAGATAGTGAAGAGGGGTGTTATAGTTTGCAGAGAGACTTGGACAAGTTGCAGAGCTGGGCTGAGAGGTGGCAAATGGAGTTTAATGCGCAAAAGTGTCAGGTAATTCACTTTGGCAGGAATAACAAATGTGTGGAGTATAGGGCTAATGGTAGAACTCTTAATAGTGTTGATGAACAGAGGGATCTTGGTGTATATGTGCATAGATCCCTGAAAGTTGGCAATCAAGTCGACAAGGTTGTTAAGAAGGCATATGGAGTCTTAGCTTTTATTGGTAGGGGGAGTGAATTTCGGAGCCACAACGTCATGTTGCAACTGTACAAAACTCTAGTGCGGCCGCACTTGGAGTATTGTGTACAGTTCTGGTCTCCGCATTATAAGAAAGATGTGGAGGCATTGGAGAGGGTACAGAGGAGGTTTACCAGGATGTGCCTGGTATGGAGGGCAGGTCTTATGAAGAGAGGTTGAGGGATTTGAGGTTGTTTTCGTTAGAAAGGAGGCGGCTAAGAGGGGATCTTATTGAAGCATATAAGATGATTAGACGTTTAGATAGGGTGGACAGTGATAGCCTTTTTCCTAGGATGGAGAAAGCTAGCATGAGGGGACATAGCTTTAAATTAAGGGGTGGTAGTTATAGGACGGATGTCAGAGGTAGGTTCTTTACCCAGAGGGTGATAAGGGTATGGAATGCCCTGCCTGCTGCAGTTGTAGATGCGCCAAGTTTGGCGGCGTTTAAGAAGTTAGTAGATAAGTTTATGGATGAAAAGGGAATGGTTTAGGTTAGAGGGTCATTGCTTTTTCTTAATTGGTCGAAGCAACATCAAAGGCCGAAGGGCCTGTTCTGCGCTGTAATGTTCTATGTAAGAAATACTTAGATGGGCACATGAACAGAATGGGAATGGAGGGGTATAGAAAACTGATTTAAAATAGGGATCATGAGCCTTGGGAGTCTCTGGGAAGTGTGTAAATAGATGATGATATTGATGTACTTGTTTTTATCCTACAGGTGCTTTGGTCCACCTTGTTGTCTAACGAGGGGCATACACGCGATGGGTCGTGAGAGGGCTGCTCTTGGATTTTTTTTTCGAGAGTATCCTAGTGCTTCACGTCGTTAGTGTACGCTTGACCTGGACCATTTGATGGGCAACACGACAGCTCAGTGACTATCGCTGTGCTGTGCAGATACATGGATTTGGGCCTATGTCTGTGAGAGTTTGCGCATTCTCTCCGTGCTTGCGTGGGTTTTCTCCGGGTGCTCCGGTTTCCTCCCACATCCCAAAGATGTGCTCTTAGGCTAAGTGGCAAAACAAATTCTCCCTAAATTATCTCAAATTTGGTTCTAATGCATAGATTTGTAAACATGGGGATCACGGGTAGAGGTGGGAACATCGGAGTGGCGGCGCGGGCTCGTTGGGCCAAATGGCCTGTTTCCCGTGCTGTTTTGTTCTTTGTTCTAATTAGCATAAGCCAATCAAAGTACAGTAAGAAGTCTCCCAGGTTAAAGTCCAATAGGTTTACTTGGTAGCTTTGAGAAAGCTTGTGATTCCAAATAAACCTGTTGGACTTTAACCTGGTGTTGCGAGACTTCTCACTGTGCCTGCCCCTGTCCAATGTCAGCATCTCCACATCATGGTTAACCAAAGTATAGGAGCTATCTCTATCCACTCACAGTCATTCGTTAAGGTTACATCATTCAGATCTTAAAACCAATCACAGTTACCTTACACTTGCTCCATCGTCGCAAAAAACTTAATCTATCATTGTGACAAGTAAGGCTCACATTAACACTGCAATGAAGTTACTGTGAAAACCCCCTAGTTGCCACTCTCTGGCTCCTGTTCAGGTACACTGAGGGAGAATGTAGCAGCTAACCAGCAAGCGGGAGCAAACAGAAAGAAGGCACACAGACAGCGACCCAAGCCTGGAATCGAACCCACATCCCTGCCGCTGAGAGGATGAGAGGCAGCAGTGCTAACCACCGTGCGCCTGTGTCTGTGCGTATCACTCCCGTTTTCCAGTTACCGATGTCTGATTTAATGAATTTGCTCAGACTAATTGCCTTGGTGCTTATCTCTGAAGGCTGTTACAAGAAGGACTCTTTCTTTTCAGAGCAAATTTGTATAATTTTTTTAAAACATGTGTGATTATTAAACCTTTCAGAGGTGAACACATTTATATCGCGAGGGGCTGGAGTGAAACCAAGTCAGCTCCTATCTCTGGGGGTAACGCAGATATCAAGGACAAATAATCGCAATGATATAGCAGGACATATAGTCAATTGTGAAGGACATCTTGTTGATGCACAAGATGCCATGATTGAGATACAAGGGCTTCCCACCGCAGGAAGGAATCTGGATTCAGGATGACTGAATAGAAGTGACGTCGATTGAACTGATAGCACTAAGACAGTGCTGACCGTTTTGACACAGCGTTCAGTAGCACAGTGCAAGTAAGAAACCAATGTTGGAAGTACTCACCGCGGCAGTAGCCGGAGTATGCAAGTGGATAATACACCGGACATCGGGCCGGGCTGCATAGATCGCCGAATGTAGGCTGAATCCAGCGCAGTCCACGGGCAGATTGCTGCTGCCCTGGTTGACCACACCTCCCAGGATGTTCACTTTGACCTGTGGATGATCGAAAGACCATTAGAGGGGCAAATCTTTCAGTGTCTCAAAGATGCGAGGTTGGGGAGGTAGGGAGGAGCAGAACAAGGGCACAGAATGGGAGTGTGAAGCAATTGTTGCGAAGTTGAATTTATGAAAATGTGAAGAATGTAAAGAAAAAGCTAGAAGAACAAAACGTTGCGTGGTCCCATTCAAATCTGGCTTTGTTTCAGTCCTTCTGGGCTTAGGATGCAAAGTATACAAAGAATCCAGACAGAAACATTTGCATCTAAAGCAAGACAGCGGGATTGCCTTGGTAACAGGCTTCGGGCATTTGAATGGTTGAATTTTGCCCAATTAATTGAAAGCAAGCACTCAGCTACCAAGAACTACAAGATTTGAATCTGATGGTGTTGAAAAAATCAGACCAATCCTGGTGTGGGAAAATTGATAAGTTACCACGGGTATAAAAAACAGGGCAAAGAGCAAAACAGTAACTGCCATCTCTTAAGCCAAGAGGAAGAGAGCAGCTCTCCATCCTGTCTCTACCCAGTAAAGGGTATTAAATTTAAAAGAACTTACAGATAGAAGGAATCCATAGAAGAACTCCGAAAAGTTTCTGAAAGTCACAAAATCTGGTTGTACTTTTTCTTAAGAGTGACGGAATTCTATTATTACATATTTTTTGTTAATGAATGAGTTTTGTATTTTGTATTTATTGTATTTTGTATTTATTGTATTTATTTATTTTGTTTGGTTTGTTACTTGTTTAGTTGAAGTTCCTGGTTAGTTAAATAAATAAATTGTTGAGTGGTCTTTTGAAAGTGTGTTTCAGGTATTTGTGTTAGTTAACTACTAAATGTCATTGAAGAACAGTTCACACTTTCCCACACTTCTTTAATAGATTACAAGGCAAGGTATTCCTCTTTGGAGATTCAGTGTTACATCTGAAAGAACAACCCCTGTATCATCACACAATGTTAAGAACTAGCAAGATCAAAGGGAGGTGTGATGATACTGTGCCTTTAAGAAATGAATTTCAATCATGTCTCTGTGAAGGTTTTTCCCAGCAACACTGAGCATTTTATTGGCACTGTTTTGTTTGATGCTGACATTCTCTAACTGTTACTAAAGCAATACAATGGACATCATGTTACTTTTAATCTAGCCGAATGCAGTGTCCTGGGGTTTTATAATCCTTTTGGAATTGCTGAGTGGAGCATAATTGACAGGTCAGGGGGATCTTTTTTCTCCCCACAGAAAAGTCCAAGGATTCAGTTTCATTTTTCACAGATGCTATTTGGACATGAGACAGAAAGTAGTGTCTCTCATTTCCCCCCCCCCCTCCCCCTCTCTCTCTCTGGAAGTTGGAAATTTTGCTGTTTGTCAGTTGCTAGCAAGCAGCTGCTGGAGATAGGCAGTGTCTCTATCTCTCTCCTGAAAGTTCCAGGACTGGGGAGCCTCAGTTTTAATCCAACATTCAAAGGAGCAATTCACAGCAGGTGTTAAAAAGCTGCAAAATCCAGCGTCACGTGGGCACACTTGCTTTTTGTGCTAAGACAAGAAAGCGGTGTATGTTTGTGGGTGTGGTTTAACTTTGAACAGGACAGATAGATCGATTTTAAGGTTTATAATATGGGCCTTCATCAGTCAGAACAACGAGTGTAGAAGTTATGCTGCAGTTGTACAGGACATTGGTGAGGCTGCTCCTGGAGTATTGTGTTCAGTCTTGGTCACCTTGTTAAAGGAATTATATTAAACTGGAGAGAGTGCAGAGGGGATTTACAAGGATGTGGCCAGGACTTAAGGGACTGAGTTATAGGGAGAGATTGGACAGGTTAGTATTTTTTCTTTGGAGCGTAGAAGACTGAAGGATGATCTTATAGAGATATATAAGATTGTGAGAAGCATGGATAATGCCTTTTTCCCAGGCTTGGGGAAATCCAGAAGGCATAAGCTTAAGTTAAAGAGAGGAAAGAATTAATACAAATCTGAGGAGCAACATTTTTACACAGAAGGTGTCGGACTGAGCTATCGGAAAAAATGGTTGAGGCGTGGACATTAACGAAATTTAAAAGGCACTTGGACAGAAAAATGGATGTGAAAGGTTTAGAGAGATATGCACCAAATGCAGGCAAAGAGGATTAACTTAGATGGGCTTTTTGTTTGGCAAAGACCAGTTTGGGCTAGAGGGATTGCCGTAAATTCTACGATCAGGTTGGATTCTTTTGTAATTGGTAAATGTTATGCTAAATCTTTTTATTCTATGCTCTCTGTGTTCTTAAATAAACTTTGTTTGATAAAAGCTCCCTAGGGGGTCACTTAAATCATACCTGGAGTGAAACATTTTATGTTCACTCATGGCGAAAGTTAAGCTTAGGATCTAGGCTAACTTCAGAAAACACTTTGGGTCCGGGTCTTAGCAGATGGGCCGAAGGCCTCGGGCCTGCAATCCAGGCGTGGCCTTGAAAGAGCAGGGAACGAGAGGGTGAGGGGAGGTGAAGGGTTGAGGCCCGAGGCCGTTGCTGAAGGTACTCACCAGGATGGAGGCAGAGACCTCTCCGTAGGACACTCCTTTGGGAATGATGAGAAAGTGGTCCTGTTCCTTGTTCACTCTGAGCTGGAGGCGAACACACACAGAGAAGGAGAGGTGAGACCACAAAGAAACAAACAGGGGTAGGCCATTCAGCCCCTCTGGCCTGCTCCGCCGTCCAACAGATTCATGGCTAATCTGCCGACATTCATGTACACTTTCCTGTCCCTTCCCTCCACCCCCGTAACATTTGACCCCTGTCCTCATCAAACCTAACTATCTATTTTAACCCCAATTGTGTACAGTTCTGGTCATCCTTTATAGAAAGGATATTATTAAAGAACAAAACAAAGCAGCATGGGAAACAGGCCCTTCGGCCCAACGAGCCCGCACTACCACTTCAATGTTCCCACCTCTACACGCGATCCCTGTCCATGTTTATAGATCTATGGATTAAAAACCAAATTTGAGACAATTTAGGGAGAATTTGTTTTGCCAATTAGCCTAAGAGCACATCTTTGGGATGTGGGAGGAAACCGGAGCAAGCACGGAGAGAATGCGCAAACTCCCACAGACACAGGCCCAAATCCATGTATCTGCACAGCACAGCGATAGTCACTGAGTTGTCATGTTGCCCATCAAATGGTCCAGGTCAAGCGTACACTAACGACGTGAAGCACTAGGACACTCTCGAAAAAAATCCAAGAGCAGCCCTCTCACGACCCATCGCGTGTATGCCCCTTGTTAGACAACAAGGTGGACCAAAGCACCTGTAGGATAAAAACAAGTACATCAATATCATCATCTATTTACACACTTCCCAGGCTCATGATGAGTAGAAAGAGTCCAGAAAAAGTTTACTAGGATGCTACTGGGACTTGATCGTTTGAGCTATAAGGAGAAGCTGGATAGATTGGGACGTTTTTCTCTGAAGCGAAGGAGGCTGAGGAGTGATTTTATAGAGGTCTGTAAAATAACGAGGGGCAGAGATCAGTTAGATAGTCAATATCTTTTCCCAAAGGTAGGGGAGTCTAAAACTACAGGGCATAGGTTTAAGGTGAGAGGGGAGAGATACAGAAGGACCCAGAGGGGCAATTTTTTCACACAGAGGATGGTGAGTGTCTGGAACAAACTGCCTGAGGTAGTAGTAGAGGCGGGTACAATTTTGTCTTTTAAAATGCATTTGGACAGTCACATGGGTAAGATGGGGATAGAGGCACCAAATGCACGCAACTGGGATTAGTTTAGTGGTTAAAAAAAAGAACAGCATGGACAATTTGGGCCGAAGAGCCTGTTTCCATGCTGTAAATGTCTATGGCTCTAACCACTCTTGCATGGCATCCAAGTTCCACCATCTCCCCACTCTCTTTTCCAGAATACCGTCCTTGGTCTTGGGCGGAATTGGATGTGCTTTTTCCAGATTCTTCATTTGCCGTCCCAGTTAGAATCTTCTTCTTTTTGGTTCACTCCGAAGGTTTCTGTACTCGCGATTCTACGTGACCCGTACCTTAACACGAAGGCAGTGGGTGGAGTGCGGAACATTAGTATGTCTGCAACAACATGGCTGCTGGCGGGTGGGCGGGGGAGGGGCGGCACACGGCACAGCCAGGCTGGCAAGGCCTCTTTCCCATCGGTCAACACTTCCACAGGAGTGGCTTTGGACATCCTTATCACCAGAAACAACATCACGCTAAAGACACCATTGGCAAATTGGCTACCATGAAGCCAAATAGTGTCACAAGTAAAAGATCAAATCTCACTTTTCATCATTTTGGCTCTGTGTCTGCAGTAACATCTGGAAGTTCAAAGATGTGCAGGTTAGGGGGATTGGCATGCTAAATTGTCCCTTAGTGTCCAAAGATGTGTGGGTTAGGTGGATTAGCCATGCTAAATTGCCCCTTAGTGTCCAAAGATGTGCAGGTTAGGTGGATTGGCCATGCTAAATTGTCCCTTAGTGTCCAAAGATGTGTAGGTTAGGTGGATTGGCCATGTTAAATTGTCCCTTAGAGACCAAAGATGTGCAGGTTAGGTGGATTGGCCATGCTAAATTGCCCTGAGTGTCCAAAGATGTGCAGGTTAGGTGGATTGGCCATGCTAAATTGCCCCTTAGTGTCCAAAGATGTGCAGGTTAGGTGGATTGGCCATGCTAAATTGCCCCTTAGTGTGCAAAGATGTGCAGGTTAGGTGGATTGGCCATGCTAAATTGCTCCTTAGTGTCCAAAGATGTGCAGGTTAGGTGGATTGGCCATACTAAATTGCCCTTAGTGTCCAAAGATGTGCAGGTTAGGTGGATTGGCCATGCTAAATGGCCCCTTAGTGTGCAAAATATGTGGATTAGGTGGATTGGCCATGCTAAATTCCCCCTTAGTGTGCAAAGATGTGCAGGTTAGGTGGATTGGCCATGCTAAATTGCTCCTTAGTGTCCAAAGATGTGCAGGTTAGGTGGATTGGCCGTGCTAAATTGTCCCTTAGTGTCCAAAGATATGTGGATTGGGTGGATTGGCCATGCTAAATTGCCCCTTAGCATCCAAAGATGTGCAGGTTAGGTGGATTGGCTATGTTAAATTGTCCCTGGGTGTCTAAATATTGTGGGTTAGGGTAGGTGTAGATTTGGGGGATTGGCAGGGGTTACGGGCATAGAGCAGGAGGGGGAGGACTCGGGTAAGATGATTGTTTGGAGGTTCGGTGCAGACTCGATGGGCTGAAAGGCCTCGGTTTGCACTGTTGGGCTTCTATGGTTCAAACCCAGTCCTTAAGTAGACAGATTGTCTGGCTCCCCAGACGGTGTGGGGGCCTGTCTGTGGGCAGTGTCTAGACGATTTAACGAACAGGATGTTATCGCTATTCTGTGAGAGATCTCAAGATGCGTGGAGAATAACGAAACATTTTAATGTAAAACTCCCAGTTCCACCTCAGAAGGTAGTCCCGAAGGGGAGGAATCACACAGTAAACACAGACATCAAGAGGGACACAGGAATAGAACACTGAACTTAGCAAGGGTCCCTCAGTGTACACAGCGTCATAGACACCCTATTCCACTGCCCCGATAAGGGGCAAGTTATTCAGCTCCTGATTCCAACCCCCACACAGCACAACTAAAACCCCGAACCCAAAACGGAGAGAGAGAGAGTGAGAGAAAGGGGGGAGAGAGGGAGGGGGGCTGAGAGAGAAAGGCAGAGAAGGGGGAGAGAGAGAACGACAGAAGGACACTACTCACCGTGATGTATGTGTTGGCCAGCTGAACCCAGCCAAAGAGGTCCAACAGCCGGTAGATGCTGGCCACTTTGCAGCGCATCAATCTTTCCCCCTTGACCAAGGCCAAAGACTCAGTGGCTCGCAAGTCATTGATCGGTGTCACCATTGTCACCCCTGTTTGTGGACAGAGTAAGATGAAAAGAGTTACCAGCCTTCTAGGTCACCAGTGAGCTCGTTCGGCAGCAAATTTACGTCTTGCGCGGATTTCCGACAAAGCGACTTCGAACTCCTTTTCCAATCCCTCACTGCTGCGTACCCCTCCCAACTTTGCCCTCCCTTCCAGCCCCTGTAACCGTTCGAGATCTCGGCACTCCTGATTTTAACATCGGCGGCCATGACTTCAGCTGCCTAGGGGCCCCGCAAAGCTCTGGAATCCACCCCTCCCCCACTTAATACCGCTCTGTCATCCTTTAATAGCCCCTTAAAACCAGCTTCTTTTGACCAAATCTTGGTGATGGACGTTCTACGGTGTGCCTTGGGAATGTTGCACGACGTTTGACCTACGTGGGGAGATCTTGGAAGAATGAGGGGAGATTTTGTAGAAACATATAAGACTATGAAGGGAATCGATAAGATAGAAGCGGGGAAGTTGTTTCCACTGGCGGGTGAAAATAGAACTGGGGGACATGGCCTCGAAATAAGGGGAAGCAGATTTCGGACTGAGTTGAGGAGGAACTTCTTCACACGAAGGGTTGTGAATCTGTGGAATTCTCCGCCCAGCTGAGGCTACCTCATTGAATGTTTCTAAGGCAAGAATAGGTAAATTTGTGAACATTAAAGGACTATAAGAACAAGAGTTCCACAGATTCACAACCCTTTGTGCAAAGAAATTCCTCCTCAACTCAGTCCTAAATCTGCTCCCCCTTATTTTAAGGCTATGCCCCCTATTTCTAGTTTCACCTACGAGTGGAAACAACTTCCCTGCTTCTATCTTATCGATTCCCTTCATAATCTTAGATGTTTCTATAAGATCCTCCCTCATTCTTCTGAGTTCCAATGAGTATAGCCTCAATGTCTCCTCATAATCAATCCCTCTCAACTCCGGAATCAACCTAGTGAATCTCCTCTGCACCCCCTCCAGCGCCAGTCTATCCTTTCTCAAGTAAGGAGACCAAAATTGTACACAGTAACTCCGGGTGTGGCCTCACCAGCACCTTATACAGCTGCAACATAACCTCACTATTTTTAAACTCCATCCCTCCAGCAACGAAGGACAAAATTCCATTTGCCTTCTTCATTCCCTGCTGCTCCTGCAAACCAACTCCTTGAGATTCTTGCACAAGGACACCCAGGTCCCTCTGCACAGCAGCAGGCTGCGATATTTTACCATTTAAATAATAATCCATTTTGCGATTATTCCAACCAAAATGGATGATCTCACATTTACCAACGTTGTACTCCATCTGCCAGACTCACTCAGACTACCTATATGACTTTGCAGACTTTTAGCGCCCTCTGCACACTTTGCTCTTCCACCCATCTTAGTGTCATCTGCGAATTTTGACACACGACACTTGGTCCCCAATTCCAAATCAACTATGTAAATTATTAACAATTGTGGTCCCAGCACTGATCCCTGAGGCACACCACTAGTCACTGACCGCCAATTAGAAAAACACCCATTTACCCCTACTCTTTGCTTTCTGTTGGTTAAACAATCCTTTATCACTAAGACATGACCCGTAACACCCTGCACCTTTATCTTACGTAGAAATCTTTGGTGCCTTGTCAAATGCCTTCCGGAAATCCGGATATACCACATCTACAGGTTCCCCACTGTCCACTGTACGTGTAATGTTCTCAAAGAATTCCGCCAGATTAATCAAACATGACCTGCCCTTCAAGAACTAATGCTGCGATTTACCAATTTATATGAGGTCTCCTTGATGATAGATTCAAGCATTTTCCCGACTACAGGGCTAAAATTAACCAGCCTAGAGTTACCATCTTTTTTAAACTGTAGTGTCACTTTCGCTGTTTTCCAATCTGCGAGAACCACCCTAGAATCCAGCGAATGTTGCTAAATTACCACATTTGCTATTTCTTGGAATTAAGAGTTATGGTGAGCGGGTGGGTAAGTGGAATTGTGTCCAAGAAAAGATCAGCCATGATCTTATTGAGTGGTGGAGCAGGCTCGAGATAGCCTACTCCTTCTCCGAGATCTTACGTTCCCACGATCGAGGCGCTATTTAAATGCAGCCGTCGCTAAACTCTCAAGAGAGCGGTTGGGTCAGTAGGCTCGAGGGGGTTTTGAGACCGGTCTGTCTGCGTGGGAAAGCGGTGGAGGGGGATGTGACTTCGGAGGGAAGGGGAATCCAGATGGAGGAAAAGGTTCGTGTGAAATGCGGGGCAGGGTTCTTACCGGGTGGAGACGTGGGAAGCGCGAGAGGAGCGCTAGTCATAAAATCCACGATTTGCCGCAGGGCCCAGAGGTTGCTTGAGTCGTTCCCTTTCTTCATCTGTTCCTGGATCAAGCTTTCCAATTCGTCTCTGAAAGCCTAACGGCACACAGAGAGAGAGAGAGAGAGAGAGAGTAAGCAAGAGGCCTCATTACCTCATACCTGGCCTAGGCCGCAAAATTGACACAAATCAGGTGAATCAGAAAAAAAATGTCGCATCAGATTATTCAACCCCGTGGCCTTATTGGTGGGATCGATCAATTCGAAAGGGGAAATCATGCCGGACAAATCTATTGGGATGCCTTGAGGATTTTTGATTTGAGTAGTCAACGCAGAATCCCAAAAGTAGGGGAGTCTAAAACTAGAGGGCATAGGTTTAAGTTGAGACTTCCTGGGATGCTAACGGGATTTAATGGTCTGAGTTGTGAGGGGAGACTGGATAGACCGGGACTTTTTTTCCCCAGGAGGCTGAGGGGTCTATAAAATAATGAAGGCCACACATCAGCTAGATAGTCAACATCTTTCCCCAAAGGTAGGGGAGTCTAAAATTAAAGACCAGGAATGAAGAATCTACTGGTGACCATTGTCGATTGTCGGAAAAACCCATCTGGTTCACTTTAGGGAAGGAAATCTGCTGTCCTCACCCAGTCTGGCCTACATGTGACTCCACAGCAAAGAGTTGACTCTAAAATCCTGTCGGGCAACTAGGAATGGGCAATAAATATTGGCCCAGACAGCGACTCCCATTCTCCCTCCTGTTGCCCGTGGCTTTTGCTCCCTTTTCCAATCAAGACCCTATCTATCTTTGTCTTAAATACACTCAATGACCCGGCCTCCTCTGTAGCAATGAGTTCCACAGATTCCCCAAACCCTCTGGCTGAAGAAATTCCTCCTCATCTCGGTTCTAACGGATCGTCCCTTTACTCTGAGGCTGTGTCCCTCGGATCTGAGTCTCTCCGACTAATAGAAACATCTCCCCCACGTCCACTCTATCCAGGACTTCTAAGTATTCTGTAATTTTCAGAATAAAGGGGAGTTTTTTGAAGGAGGAATTTTTTTCTCTCAGAGAGAGTGGGTGAATCTTCGGGATTCTTAACCCCAGGAAGGCCGAGGCCTTGAACATATCCAAGGCTGAGATCGATGAGTTTTTAATCAGTCGGGGAATTAAAGGTTACGGAGACAATGCAGGACAGTGGATTGGTGAAAGTTTTGACGTTTGTTTATTATTGTCACAAGTTAGATTGACATTAACACTGCAAAGAAGTTACTGTGAGACTCTTCAATACTCCAGCGCTTGTTCAGGTACACTGAGGGAGAATTTAGCAATTGACCTGTATGTCTCTCGGACTGTGGGAGGAAAGCAGAGCAGTTCGACACTGAGGGGCAATTTAGCTTGGCCAATCCACCTAACCTGCACATCTTTGGACACTAAGGGGCAATTTAGCATGGCCAATCCACCTAACCTGCACATCTTTGGACACTAAGGGGCAATTTAGCATGGCCAATCCACCTAACCTGCACATCTTTGGACACTAAGGGGCAATTTAGCATGGCCAATCCACCTAACCTGCACATCTTTGGACACTAAGGGACAATTTAGCATGGCCAATCCACCTAACCTGCACATCTTTGGACACTAAGGGGCAATTTAGCATGGCCAATCCACCTAACCTGCATATCTTTGGACACTCAGGGGCAATTTAGCATGGCCAATCTACCCTAACCGGCACATCTTTGGACAGTGAGGAGCAATTTAGCATGGCCAATCCACTTTACCTGCACATCTTTGGACACTAAGGGACAATTTAGCATGGCCAATCCACCTAACCTGCATATCTTTGGACACTCAGGGGCAATTTAGCATGGCCAATCCATCTAACCTGCACATCTCTACACACTAAGGAACAATTTAACATGGCCAATCCACCTAACCCGCACATCTTTGGACACTAAGGGACAATTTAGCATGGCCAATCCACCTAACCCACACTTCTTTGGACACTAAGGGACAATTTAGCATTGCCAATCCACCTAACCTGCACATCTTCGGACACTAAGGGGCAATTTAGCATGGCCAATCCACCTAACCTACACATTTGTGGACACTAAGGGACAATTTAGCATGGCCAATCCACCTAACCTACACATTTTTGGACACTAAGGGACAATTTAGCACAGCCAATCCACCTAACCTGCACATCTTTGGACACTAAGGGGCAATTAGTATGGCCAATCCACCTAACCTGCCAATCTTGGTCTCTAAGGGACAATTTAGCATGGCCAATCCACCTAACCTGCACATCCTTGGACATAAGCGGCAATTTAGCACAGCCAACCACCTAACCTGCACATCTTTGGACACTAAGGGGCAATTTAGTATGGCCAATCCACCTAACCTGCACATCTTTGGACACTAAGGGACATTAGCAAGGCCAATCCACCTAACCTGCACATCTTTGGACACTAAGGGACAATTTAGCATGGCCAATCCACCTAACCTGCACATCCTTGGCACTAAGCGGCAATTTAGCATGGCCAATCCACTAACCTGCTCACTTTGAACACTAAGGGGCAATTTACATGGCCAATCATCCTAACCTGCACATCTTTGGACACTAAGGGGCAATTTAGCATGGCCAATCCACCTAACCTGACACATCTTTGGACACTAAGGGGCAATTAGCATGGCCAATCCACCTAACCTGCACATCTTTGGACACTAAGGGGCAATTTAGCATGGCCAATCCACCTAACATACACATTTTTGGACACTAAGGGACAATTTAGCACGGCCAATCTGCCTAACCTGCACATCTTTCAGACTGTGGGAGGAAACTGGAGCACCCAGAGGAAACGGAGGGGGGGAGAATGTGCAGACTCTGCACGGGCAGTCACCCAAGACGGGAATTGAACCCAGGTCCTTTGCCTTGCGAGTAAGCAGTGCTAACCACTGTGCCACTAATTCACAGTGGCAGGCAGGTTCGAAGGGCTGAATGGTCTACTCCTGACCCCATTTGTTATGGTTTCATGGTGTTACCATCTGCGCTTGGGACAGAGGGGATGTCTCGAATCGTGGTGGGGAACGTTTACAGAACACCGTGCTCCCATCCAACACGAATTAGTGATGATGTGACGTCCAATACTCACCGGGCTCTGCAGGATAACAGTCACTCGCTTCTTCTGCTCCATCAGGTTGAAGTCCTGCCTCAGGGTGGGGGTCATGTTCCTCAGCCGCAAGTACTCGGGGTCATCCTCGGACACCCGGTCAAAGTAGCACTCCTTCCGGGCAGCGCTGGGTGGGGGCGACCCTGGCACCACCTCCTGGGCAACCTCCCCACTCATGGTTAGATTCTGCTCGTCTGCTGGCGAACTCTCCTAGGAAGGGAAGGCAAAAAGAACAGATCGTGAGTTTCTTTCCTCGTCCCAGCGGGTGCTTCCCGTTTCCCCGCCCTTCCCGCCTAGCCATGGGATTTTCCGTTCCTGTCACCTGCGAGGTGGCAGAGCTCGGCGGGACTGGAAAATCTCTCCATCAGCCAATAGTGAGTGGCCTCTGGAAGACGCAACACGGGACGGCGCCTGGAGGATTCGGGACAGCTTTATTGACAACCTTACAAAAACTCCACTCACAACTTTTGCTGAGCTAAGAACTGGAAATTTGCCCTCACCGGCGAAAAGAGACACCGCCTGTCGAAGTTTTTTGCCCTGCACTCATCAGAGCATGCGCAAAGAGTGGCAAATTTCAGACAATCGCAAAAATCCTACACTGGAGGAGGAAAAAGGCCCCAACAGGCCGGCAAGGTGGCTCAATCAACCAATCAGTTTTGTCCTGCGACGTAAAAAATTTGGTATTCTTGTATTTGTCTCGACGAGCGCAAAACAAAATAACTTTGGCGGGTTGGGGTGGAGTTGCGGGGAGCAATTCAGAACAATTTGCTGTGTCTCAAACAACAGGTATTAAGGCCAGCAAGCAAGTCATTGGCTGCTCTGTGATGGGAGAGAGAGACTGTCCTCCATGGGCAGCCACTTTGCCGCTCAGTCGCAAATTTGAACTCGCTCGCCAGACATGGGAGCAAATAAATTTTGATTGACAGTCCAGTGCAGTACCAATGAGGTGCTGCACTGCCGGAGGTGCTGTTTTATAACTGTTAGGATGCAAGACTAAACCCTAACTATTTTGGCATATGAGGAAAGAATGCTTCACTACTGACAAATCTGGGATTTTTAAAAATCAAAACGAGCTTTTCTCATCACACAGTTTAAGTGTAACTCTAACAAAATGACAAAGCTTAACTCTTAGCAGTTGAACAAGCTTTAAACATGAAACAAAACAACTCTAATTTCTAATTTACCATTATTTCAGTTCCAATTAGGCAACATTTTTCTTACAGACTTAAAACCCATTTTAAACACAGTTAGCAGTCACAAATACACTTGCTATAATGAACGTAGACAGCCTTGGAGTTTTCCGATAAATATGGAGATTTTGGAAGGTGACAAAACTCTCCTAACCTCACCCAAAACAGCCAAACTCCCTTCTGCAAAAAAAAACCCTGTTTCTTTCTGCGATAGATTCAGGACTGTACATAAACCACAACATCTCAAGACCCTGTCAATCACTCTAATCTGAAATCTCAGGGGAACTTAGGTTAACAAAAATACATTAACTCAACTTAACATTGCAAGGCTAAAATGAATAATTATCCTGCTCTCCCAATCTCTGAGCATTCCCTCCAAACATACTGACTGCCGATTGCATGAAGCTGACTTTTAAAATATTCTCCTTAAACAATAAAATAGATATGTCTATATTAAACGCATTGCTACCGTCACTTAATTGCAATGTTAAACTGATGTATAAGCACATTCAGACATCTTGAGATCAGGGAAGGTGCTATGGAAATGCAAAAACACTCTTTCTAAGCTTCCTATCTGAAAGAATACGCCCTTCGCCTTGTGGTTTGGAAGCATTTTCCAGGGTACTTTTGCCTCTCCTTGTAGTCTCTCACCTGAACTGGTGCACGTCAACCGAACTGTGGACGCAAATTCTACTATCATGACTTCCCCTTGCCTCCCACTGACATTCCCGATTTATACATACTCACTCCCTTTAAAAATATGTCGCTTTATCTGCTTGTAGAAACACAGGAATTAGGAGCAGAAGTTGGCTATTCAGCCCCTCGAACCTGCTCTGCCATTCAACAGATCAGGGCTGATCTCTCTCTCTGTGGTCTCAAATCCACCTCCCTATCTGTTTCCCATATCCCTTGAACCTAGTTCTTATTAAAACGTATCCATCTCCTTCTCGAAACCATTTAACCATTCCGATTCCCCCCTGCGCTACGGGGTTCCACAAATTCACCACCCTCTACAGGAAGTAGTTCCTCCTCATCTCGGTTTTAAATCTGCCGCCTCTCAACCCCTACCTGTCACCTCGACATTGTCCCACGGGCAGGAACGTTTGGTCTACATTTACTCAATCAATCCCTTTTAGAATTTCCTACACCCTCGATCGGATTCCCCTCTCATCTTTCTAAACTCCAGCGAGTCCAAGCCCAAACTTTTAATTGCTCCTTGTGCGTCAACCCTTCTATCCCCGGAATCAATCTGGTGAATCCCCTCTGAACTCCGAGGCATCCTTCCTTAAATAAGGAGACCCAAAAATTGGACACAGTTCTCCAGATGTGGTCTCACCAACACCCTGTACAAAGGCAATAACATTTTTCTACTTTTATATTCCTGTCCTCTTGCAATAAATGCCAACATCCCATCTGCCTTTTTTATTACATGTTGCACCTACACACCATGAGTCATGGACAAAGACGCCCAGATCCCTCTGCATTGACGCTTTTCAAATCTGCTTCCCATCTAGGTAATAACAAAGAACAAAGAACAAAACAGCACGGGAAACAGGCCCTTCAGGGCAACAAGCCCACGCCGCCACCCCGATGTTCCCACCTCTACCCGCGATCCCTGTCTATGTTTATAGATCTATGGATTAAAAACCAAATTTGAGACAATTTAGGGAGAATTTGATTTGCCAATCAGCCTAAGAGCACATCTTTGGGATGTGGGAGAAACCGGAGCACCCAGAAAAAAACCCACGCAAGCACGGGGAGAATGCGCAAACTCCCACAGACACAGGCCCCAAATCCGTGTATCTGCACAGCACAGCGATAGTCACTGAGCTGTCGTGTTGCCCATCAAATGGTCCAGGTCAAGCGTACACTAATGATGTGAAGCACTAGGATACTCTCGAAAAAAAATCCAAGAGCAGCCCTCTCACGACCCATCGCGTGTATGCCCCTCGTTAGACAACAAGGTGGACCAAAGCACCTGTAGGATAAAAACAAGTACATCAATATCATCATCTATTTACACACTTCCCAGGAACTCCAAAGGCTCATGATCCCTATTTTAAATCAGTTTTCTATACCCCTCCATTCCCATTCTGTTCATGTGCCCATTTAAGTATCTTTTTCCTTCTGATTTTCTTTCTCTGCCAAAAAATGGATAACGTCACACTTAATCTGCAAAATTTTGGCCTACTCTCCCATCTGTATCCATCTGTAAAATCTTTATCTCTTCTTCACTGCCCACTTTCCCGCCTATTTCAGCATTGTCCGCGTCATCTCTGGTAAAATATTCCTTGTCAGAAAGTCGCGCTGGTCGGAAATTTAGCCGCTAACATGCTTCCTACATCTAATCACCCAGAACTCGACCTCAGGCAATGTATCCGGTGACCAGTTGGTCCTACCTGTTGTTTATCCTCCACACAATCTTTCACACTCTCAAATAGTCCGCTCTGAATTCCCCACTTCACCACCCACCTTCCCGTGAGACCATTCCCCATTTCCCAAACTTTCCCGCCTAACTATAATCTTCCCTCGGCAAACAGTGTCTCCTTGGCAACTATAGTGTCCCCTCAGCAATTGGTGTTCTCTCGGCAACTGGTGTTCCCGTGGTAACTGGTGTTCCCTCAGCAACTGGTGTTCCCCTCAGCGACTGGTGTCTCCTTGACAATCAGTGACCCCTCGACAACCGGTGTCTCCCTGGCAACCGATGGCCCCTTGGCAACCAATGGCCCCTTGGCAACTGGTGTCTACTAATGGCGCCTTGGCAACTAATGGCTCCTTGGCAATTGGCATCTCCTCAGCAACTAGCATCCCTTAGCAACTGGTGTCCTCTTGGCAACTGCTGTCCTCTCAGTAAACAGCACCCCTTCTGCAACTTTCAGTCCTTTGGTAACTGCCTCCCCTTGGCACAGGCGTCCCCTTGGCAACTGGTGTCCCCTTGGTAACCAGTGTCTCCTTGGCAATCAACCTCCCCTTGGCAACCAATCTCTGCTTGGCAACCAACATCGCCTTGGCAAGCAGCATCTCCTATTCATTTTCGCCGCACAGTTTCTAAGCTACCTACATCTTTCCTAACCTGCAGGGAACGTGAAGCATCGCCCGACTTTAGTCTGAGTTCCGAATTTCCTTCTTCCATTCCCTCGGTCCCAGCAGTTGCTAAGTGGACTCTGGTTCCGAGGAGATTTTCTGGTCGCTGAGGAAATACCAGTTGCCGAGGAGACAGCGGTGGCATAGAGGCACCTGTTACTGGCTGTGCGTGAGAGTGCTGGAAAGTTGATGGTTGCCAAGATGACTTCAGTTTGCCGAGCACGAATGCCAATTACTGAGGGGCTACCGATTGCCGAGGGGAGTTTGGTTGCTGAGGGATCCTGGCTGCCCAAAGGACGCCGTTGCCAAAGGGATGCTGGTTGCCAAGGAGATGCAGGTTACTGAGGGGAGCCCAGTTGCCAAGGGGAGGCCAGTTTCCAAAGGGACGCTAGTTGCCAAGGAGATGCAGGTTACTGAGGGGAGGCCAGTTGCCTAGGGGAGGCCGGTTGCCAAGGAGAGGCCGGTTACTGAGGGGAGGCCGGTTGCCAAGGGGATGCTGGTAGCCGAGAGGACACTGATTGCCTAGGAATTACTGAGGGGACACCGCTTGCCAAGGGGATGCTATTTGTTGAAGGGACGCTAGTTGTTGGGGGGACAGTACACGTCCTTTTCCAGCTACCAGCTCTGGATGAAGGAAGCTAGTGGTATTATTGCGAGCTCATTAATCCAGAAACTCAGCTAATGTTCTAGAGGACCCGGGTTCAAATCCCGCCACGGTGGAATTTGAATTCAATAAAAAATATCTGGAATTAAGAATCTATTGATGAAATCATTGTCGGAAAAACCCATCTGGTTCCCTTTAGGGAAGGAAATCTGCCGTCTTTACCCCGGTCTGGCCTACATGTGACTCCAGGACCACAGCCAATGTGGTTGACTCTCAACTGCCCTCAGCAACTAGGGATGGGCAATAAATACCGACCCAGCCAGCGATGTCCATGAATTAGAGAAAAGTTGGTGTCTTCAAGTAAGTAAGTGAAAGAGGAATGAGAATATCATCAACAAAATAATTGCAGCAAACTTTGAGGATGGCACGGTGGTACAGAGTTAGCACTGCCATCTCACAGCACCTGGGACCTGGGTTCGATTCCCGCCTTGGGTCACTGTCTGTGAGGAGTCTGCACATTCTCCCCGTGTCTACGTGGGTTTCCTCCGGGTGCTCCGATTCCTCCCACAGTCCGGAAGACGTGCTGATTAGGTGCTAAATTCTCCCTCAACGTACCCGAACGGGTGGCAGAGTGTAGCAACTAGGGGATTTTCATAATAACTTCATCGCGGTGTTAATGTCAGCCTACTTGAGACACTAATAAATAAACTTGAACAGAAGTGAAATGATAATTGCCCCGTGTCTATTGGGAACGCAATCCCGTCGCGCATCATAGAAACTAAAAGCAGGAGGAGGCCCTTCTGCCCTTCAATCCTGCTCCCCCTTTCATTTTAATCACTAAATTCAATATCCTGATCACCCTTCCCTCCCATTTTCCTCAATCCCTTTAGCCCCAAGAGTGAAATCTAATTTCTTCTTGAAATCACACAACATTTTGGCCTCAACTACTTTCTGTGGGAGTGAATTCCACACATTCACCACCCTCTGGGTGAAGAAATTTCTCCTCACCTCAGTCCTAAGAGGTTTATCCCTTATCCTCAAACTCTGACCCCCTAGTTCAGGACTCTCCCACCATCGGGAACATTCTTTCTGAATCTACCCTGCCTCACCCTGTTAGAATTTTATACGTTTCTATGAGATCCCCTCTCTCTCTTCTAAACTCCGGTGAATATAATCCTAACCGACTGAGTCTCTCCTCGTGTGACAGACCTGCCATCCCAGGAATCAGCCTGGTAAACCTTCGCTGTACTCCCTCTGTAGCAAGGACCATCCTTCCTCAGATAAGGAGACCAAAACTGCACACAATACTCCAGATGTGGCCTCACCAACAGCAAAAAAAGATGTCCAGCCTTCCCAGTACCTGTTTAAATCGCAGTGAACCGTGGGGATTAGGGAAGTATGGGGACTTTGCCAGGAAAGGGATGGAGAAGGGGGGGAGTTTATCTCCAACATATGTTGCGCTGTCACACACACCATCTGTGCCTCCGCAAGGCGCACTGAGGGTTACGTTCTAGTTTTGGTTGGATCTCGACCTGTGATCGGGGGGGGGAGAAAAAAAGAATTGAACCGCCAAGATGAGCGGAAGAGGAGAGTTGGGTGAACTTAATGGGTCGCCAGGCCAGATTGTGTGGCGAAGATGGTATCGGTAAACCGTGATAATCAGTCTCGCTTCCGGCAACCAGTATCGGGGAGGAAGGCGGTGGTGGTGGTGCGGGGGGGGGGAGGGGGAGCGTGGTGGAAATCAGGATTTCAATTTGGTGATCAGCCATGAACGTAACGAGTGGGGGAACAGGTTCGAAGGGCCGAACAGCCTCCTCCTGCTTCCAGCTTCTATCATGAAGTCGCTCGGGATTGGAGGACAGCCGCTGAGATAAATTACAGCCACAAATGTTTTCTCAGAACTGGGGACTAACTACATCAGGTTGTAAGACCTCCAAGAAAGAAAGTGAAAATTGCAGAGGGAGAGAAGTAATCTTGATGACTAAAGATGAATCAGTGAAATGATAAGAAAGAGGAAATGATCATGAGTCTTGGGAGTTCCTGGGAAGTGTGTAAATAGATGATGATATTGATGTACTTGTTTTTATCCTACAGGTGCTTTGGTCCACCTTGTTGTCTAACAAGGGACATACACGCGATGGGTCGTGAGGGGACTGCTCTTGGATTTTTTTCGGGAGTATCCTAGTGCTTCACGTCGTTAGTGTACGCTTGACCCAGACCATTTGATGGGCAACACGACAGCTCAGTGACTATCGCTGTGCTGTGCGTATTTGGGTCCTGTGTCTGTGGGAGTTTGCGCATTCTCCCTGTGCTCGCGTGGGTTTTCTCCGGGCGCTCCGGTTTCTTCCCACGTCCCAAAGATGTGCTCTTAGGCTGATTGGCAAAACAAATTCTCCCTAAATTGTCTCAAATTTGGTTTTTAATCCATAGATCTATAAACATAGACGGGGATCGCGGGTAGAGGTGGGAACATCGGGGTGGCGGCGCGGGCTCGTTGGGCCGAAGGGTCTGTTTCCCGTGCTGTTTTGTTCTTTGTTCTTTGAATGCAGAACTGGCTCGGTCAGAGAAAGATGTCTCATAACCACCAGTTTGTGAGACTCACCTGGCAGAGGGGCAAACCCCGAAAGCAAGTGGATTTTGCTACCAAATACACATGTTGGACTTTAACCGGGTGTTGTGAGGCTTCTTACTGTGTTTACCCAAGTCCAATGCCAACATCTCCACATCATTGCCCGTAGGCTGGCAGTAGCTTTTCTGAATGGAAGTCTGTGATAGAAGTCTCCCAACGCCAGGTTAAAGTCCAACAGATTGATTTGGGGACAAAAGCCACCGGCCTTCGCAGCACTGCCCCTCCATCAGGTAAGTGGGAGCTGTGTCCGCAAAGTGTGGCACATAAAGACACAAACTCAATTTACAAAATAATGGTCGGAATGCGAGTCTTTACAGATAATCAAGGGACAGACAGCGTGAGTGGAGAGAGTGTTAAGCACAGGTTAAAAAGATGTGTATTGTCTCCGGTCAGGACAGTTAGTGAGATTTTGCAAGCCCAGGCGAGTCGTGGGGGTTACAGATAGTGTGTGACATGAACCCAAGATCCCGCTTGAGGCCATCCTCGTCTGTGCGGAACTTGGCTATCAGTCTCTGCTCAGTGACTCGGCTGGAGACAATACACATCTCTTTAACCTGTGCTTAACACTCTCTCCACTCATGCTGTCTGTACCTTTACGACTTGATTACCCGTAAAGACTCGCATTCCAACCATTATTTTGTAAATTGAGTTTCTGCCTTTCTATGCCCCATTTTGTGAACAGAATTCCCACTCACCTCATGAAGAGACATTCACAACACTTTGTAGTGCTACAAAAACTAGTGGCTCGCACTACCAAATAAACCTGTTGGACCTCTCACTGTGTAAACCAGCCTCCCGGCCTTGACACTTCCCGCTGCCTCAGGAAAAGTGTAATCACTGTGTTGACAGTACTTCCCCGGAGCGGAGAAGCTACGACATCTTCTCCAGAGATTTCAACCTTTCATTGATGATGATGAACATCTTGCTAGGGCCATCCCCACTTCAGACAACCGCACAACCTCAAACAGATCATTGTTCGCAGCAAACTACCCAACCTTCGGGAGAACAGTGACCACAATACCACACAACCCTGCCACAGCAACCTCTGCAAGACATGCCGGATCATCGACATGGATGACATCATCAAACGTGAGGATACCATTCACCAGGTACACGGTACATACTCTTGCAACTCGGCCAACGTTGTCTACCTAATACGTTGCAAGAAAGGATGTCCTGAAGCATGGTATATTGGGGAGACCATGCAGACACTACGACAGCGGATGAATGAACATCGCTTGACAATCGCCAGGCAAAACTGTTCCCTTCCTGTGGGCGAACGCTTCAGCCGTCACGGGCATTCGGCCTCCGACCTTCGGGTAAATGTTCTTCAAGGGGGCCTTCACGACACACGACAGCGCGGAGCCGCTGAGCAGAGACTGACAGCCAAGTTCTGCATACATGAGGACAGTCTCAACAGGGATCTTGGCTTCATGTCACACTATCTGTAACCTCCATGACTTGCCTGGGTTAGTAAAAAAACCTCACTTACTGTGCTGTCTGGAGACAATACACATCTCTCTAACCTGCGCTCAGTGCTCCGTCCACTCACATTGTTAGCCACTTTAAGACTTGAATAGCAGGTTAGGTGTAAGGATTTGCATTCTAATCAGTAATCTGTAAACTGTCTGTGCTGATATGTGTACTGTGCAGACCAGAACACCTCATTCATCTGACGAAGGCACAAAGCTTGCAAGTTTACTATCAAATAAATGGGTTGGATTTAAAATTGGTGTCGTCAGACCTCTTACTGAGTTGACAGTGAAACTGACAGTGTCCGAGAGGAAACATTCTGACTACATTCATTCCTGGGACATGGGTATCACCGGCTGGCAAGCATTTATTACCCATCCCTAATTTCCCGAGGGCAGTTGCTGAGGCTCTGGAGTCACACACAGGCCAGACCGGGGGAAGGACGCAGATTTCCTTCCCCGAAGGGAACCAGATGGGTTTTTCCGACGATGGTTTCATCAGTAGCTTCTTAATTCCAGATATTTTCTTATTGAGTTGAAATTTCACCATCGGCGGGATTCGAACCCGGGTCCCCCAGAACGTTAGCTGAGTTTCTGGATTCATGGTCTAACGATAACACCACTCGGCTATCGGCTCCTCAGAAGTGTTTGAGTTTCTCCTTCGCTATGAGTGCTGGTGGAGGGGGTGACTCTGGGCCTAGGCACCCGGTAATTAGCGCTCAGTGACGAGCTTACATAATGATTACAGTTCGTTACATCTGATAGTCACTCCACTGATTATAACAATTATACCGTCACTCCCTGGGATACTTCCTTTGTCGAGGGTTTGCGAATACAGGGGAGGATGCTACAGGAATGAACTCAGCTGTCTCACATGTTCATACTTCATTTCCAGAACAGATTGGTTTAAATACTACGCATTGGGGAAAAGGATGGAGGACCTTTGGACAGTGATCCTTCTTATCGATGTCCTTGCCACGCTTTTAGAAGTCTCGCAACACCAGGTTAAAATCCAACACGTTATTTCGAATCACGAACTTTCGGAGTGCTGTTCCTTCGTCATTTGAGTGAGTGAGGCCGTGATTCCAAATAAACCTGCTGGACTTCAACCTGTTGTTGTGAGACTTCTTCCTGTGCCCATCCCAGTACAACACCAGCATCTCATCCTGGTTTCCACACTTTGATTTGATTTGATATATTATTGTCACATGTATTGGGACACAGTGAAAAGTATTGTTTGATTTATTATTGTCACATGTATTGGGACACAGTGAAAAGTATTGTTTGATTTATTATTGTCACGTGTATTGGGATACAGTGAAAAGTATTGTTTGATTTATTATTGTCACATGTACTGGGATACAGTGAAAAGTATTGTTTGATTTATTATTGTCACATGTACTGGGATACAGTGAAAAGTATTGTTTGAGTTATTATTGTCACGTGTATTGGGATACAGTGAAAAGTATTGTTTGAGTTATTATTGTCACATGTACTGGGATACAGTGAAAAGTATTGTTTGATTTATTATTGTCACATGTACTGGGATACAGTGAAAAGTATTGTTTGATTTATTATTGTCAAATGTACTGGGATACAGTGAAAAGTATTGTTTGATTTATTATTGTCACATGTACTGGGATACAGTGAAAAGTATTGTTTGATTTATTACTGTCACATGTATTGGGATACAGTGAAAAGTATTGTTTGATTTATTATTGTCACATGTACTGGGATACAGTGAAAAGTATTGTTTGATTTATTATTGTCACATGTACTGGGATACAGTGAAAAGTATTGTTTGATTTATTATTGTCACATGTATTGGGATACAGTGAAAAGTATTGTTTGATTTATTATTGTCACATGTATTGGGATACAGTGAAAAGTATTGTTTATTATTGTCACATGTATTGGGATACATTATTATTTCTTGACCGCTATCCAGACAAAGCATGCTGTTCAGACAGTACATATGGGTGACAGGAAGGAGAGGGTACAGAATGTAGTGTTACAGTCCTAGCTAGGATGTAAGATCAACTTAATATAAGGGAGGTCCATTCAACAGTCTGATAGTAGCAGGGAAGATGTACTTTTACGGCTTGTTCATTTCCTCAGAGTTCTGTATCTTTTTCCTGATGGAAGAAGGCGGAAGAGAGAATGTCCGGGGTGCGTGGGATCCTTAATTCTGCTGGCTGCTTTTCTTGAGACGGCAGGAAATATAGGCAGAGACAACGGATGGGAGATTGGTATGAGTAATGAACTGGTCTACATTCACAACACTTTGTAGTTTCTTGCGGTCTTGGGCAAAGCAGGAGCCCATACCAACTCTGTCTGCTTGGCTTTCCTCTGGATGCTCCGGTTTCTTCCCACCGTCCAAAGATGTGCGAGTTAGCTGGACTGGCCAGGCTAAATTGTCCCTGAGTGTCAGGGTGACTCGCTAGGGTAAATGCATGGGGATAGGGCCTGGGGTTGGTGGCGGTTTGTACAGACTCAATGGGCCAAATGTCCTCTCTCTGTACCGTAGGATTCTATAAATCTACGATCTATAGTAAGAAGTCTGACGACACCAGGTTGAAATCCAACCGATTTATTTGATAGTAAACTCTGAGTTTACTATCAAATAAATCGGTTGGATTTAAACCTGCTGTTGTCAGACCTCTTACTGTGTTTACCCCAGTCCAACGCCGGCATCTCTACATCTATGATCTATAAGCTAGAATACAACCAATGATTTCCATGGTAAAAGTTGGTGACAGTCGTAGTGGACATGCCCAATTTCCTTAGCCTCTTGAGGAAGTTGGTGGGGCTTTCTTAACTATAGTGTCGGCACTGGGGGGACCAGGACAGGTTGTTGGTGATCTGGACACTTAGGAACTCGAAGCTCTCGATCCTTTCTACTTCATCCCCGTTGACATAGACAGGGACACGTTCTCCTTTACGCTTCCTGAAGTCGATAACAATCTCCTTCGTTGAGAGAAAGAGAGAGAGATTATTGTCATTGCACTAGCTCGCTGGGCTATCTCTTTCCTGCGGAGTGTGTAATGTTGTCATGCTTGCTTTCCCCTGGGTGAGGTACTATTTCGGGATCGCCCTCCAGGTGGTTAGCGTGATGCGCTTTACAGGAAATGAAAGCGGCGTGTTTGTCGGCTGTTTTCCTTCTTCAAATAAACTTCCCTTTTGATAAACAGCGAACAGACTTCCCTCGCTCGCCGTAGCCAGCCCCGCAAGGGTCACAGAGGTCACAATGGGGAGGTCGCCAAGCTGGAGGGGGAAGATAGAAGACAAACACAGGAAATGATGGCTTCCTCTCCTGTCACTGCCATTTGGCAATATGTGGGAAAGTCTGCTCAGGACGGTTGTTATACACACACACACACACAAACACAACTCTCTCCGACCTGGCCTCTATCTCCCACTCCATTTCCACACCTCTCTCCCCCGCCCACCTCCCGTCGCCCTGAACGTCAGCGTGAGCACCAGTCTGAGAGAAGGACGCTAGGTTTTGTGCACTCGCTGACTTAGAGCGGCCAACTCAACGGGATAACAGCCACGTCTTGTGCGAGCAGACAAGACCGTAGCGAAGACCAGGGGAACATGTGCCTCCATTGGCAGAGCTTATCACAGAATCCCAATAGTGCGGGAGGAGGCCGTTTGGCCCATTGAGCCCGCACCAACAATAATCCCACCCAGGGCCCTATTCCCATAACCCCACGTATTTACTCTGCTCATCCTCCAACACTAAGGGACAATTTAGCATGGCCAATTCACCCTAACCTGAACATCTTTGGACACTAAGGGGCAATTTATCATGGCCAATCCACCTAACCTGCACATCTTTGGACACTAAGGGGCAATTTATCATGGCCAATCCACCCTAACCTACACATCTTTGGACACTAAGGGACAATTTAGCACGGCCAATCCACCTAACCTGCACATCTTTGGTCACTAAGGGACAATTTAGCATGGCCAATCCACCTAACCTGCACATCTTTGGTCACTAAGGGACAATTTAGCATGGCCAATCCACCTAACCTGCACATCTTTGGTCACTAAGGGGCAATTTATCATGGCCAATCCACCCTAACCTACACATCTTTGGACACTAAGGGACAATTTAGCACGGCCAATCCACCTAACCTGCACATTTTTTGTCACTAAGGGGCAATTTAGCGTGGCCAATCCACCTAACCTGCACATCTTTGATCACTAAGGGGCAATTTAGCACGGCCAATCCACCTAACCTGCACATCTTTGGACTGTGGGAGGAAACCGGAGTACCCGGAAGAAACCCACGCAGACACGAGAAGAATGTGCAAACTCCACATAGACAGTGACCCGAGCCAGGAATCAAACCTGGGTCCCTGGCGCTGTGGAGCAGCAGTGCTAACCCACTGTGCTGCTGTGCCACCCGATAAGTGGCACTCGGTGTAGAGGGGACATGAGGAAGGACCTTTTTACACAGAGGGTGGTGAAATTCACCACCCGAGTGGAGGCAGAGACCCTAAACTCTTTTAAACAGCACCCGGATCTGCACCGTAAGCGCTTAAATTACAGGGCTAGGGACTAGGTGCAGGAAGGTAAGATTAGAAAAGGCAGCATGGGTTGTCCGTGGGTTGGCCTGGACAAGCTGGGCCAAATGGCCTCCTTCTGTGCTGTGGCTCTAAGTGCACAGCGCGAGTCCACAAAGAGTGAACAGGTGTTCCCCTTACTCTCCTTGTGACAGGCATCATGACCCTTCACAGAATCACAGATTGGCTACAGCAACAAGGAGGCCATCTTGGCTGTACTGCCTCTTTGACCAAGCACTTCATTAATAAGTTACATTAGACCCCCAACTATTTATTTTTGATTCTGAATTTGTGTGAGCAGTGGAAATTATTGAGAGTTTTGGGTTTCTAGGTGTCCAGATCACCAACAACCTGTCCTGGTCCCTTCCACGCCAACGCTATAGTTAAGAAAGTCCACCAAGGCCTCTATTTTCTCAGGAGGCTAAAGAAATTTAGCATGCCCGCTCCAACTCTTACCAACTTTTACAGATGCACCATAGAAAGCATCCTTTCTGGTTGTATCACAGCTCGGTATGGGCTCCTGCTCTGCCCAATACCACAAGAAACCACAAAGGGTTGTGAACGTAGCCCAATCCATCACACAAACCAGAGTCCATTGGCTCTGTCAACACTTCCCGCTGCCTCGGGAAAGCAGGCAGATAATTAAGGACCCCACGCGCCCCAGACATTCTCTCTTCCACCTTCTTCCGTTGGGAAAAAGATACAAAACTCTGAGGTCACGTACCAACCGACTCAAGAACAGCTTCTTCTCTGCTGCCGTCAGACTTTTGAATGGACCTTCTATATATTTTTCTCTACACCCTAGCTATGACTGTAACACTACGTTCTGCACTCCTTCCTTTCCTTCGCCCCTTTGTACTCTATGAACGGTATGCTTTGTCTCTATAGTATACAAGAAACAATATTTTTCACTGTGTCCCAGTACATGTGACAATAATAAATCAAACAATACTTTTCACTGTATCCCAATACATGTGACAATAATAAATCAAACAATACTTTTCACTGTATCCCAATACGCGTGACAATAATAAATCAAACAATACTTTTCACTGTATCCCAGTACATGTGACAATAATAAATCAAACAATACTTTTCACTGTATCCCAGTACGTGACAATAATAAATCAAACAATACTTTTCACTGTATCCCAGTACATTTGACAATAATAAATCAAACAATACTTTTCACTGTATCCCAGTACATGTGACAATAATAAATCAAACAATACTTTTCACTGTATCCCAGTACATGTGAGAATAGTAAATCAAATTAAATCACAAAATCACAGGCTCATAATCACCCAGGACAGGAGGTTCTGGTGAGTTCATTAATCTGGAGTCAGAAAGGAGACTTTGATAAGAGGATTATGGGGTGGCACAGAGGTTAGCACGACTGTCTCACAGCTCCAGGGATGCAAGTTCGATTCCCAGCTCGGGTCACTGTCTGTGTGGACTTTGCACAATCTCCCTGTGTCTGTGTGGGTTTTCTCCGGGTGCTCCAGTTTCCTTTCACAGTGCCAAGATGCGCGGGTTAGGCAGATTGGCCAAGATAAGCTGCCCATTAGTATCAGGGGGATTAGCAGGGTAAATATGTGGGGTTACGAGGATGGGGGTGGGATTATTGCTGGTGCGGGGTCAATGGGCTAAATGGCCAACTTCTGCATTATAGGGATGAGATGTACCTGTGTGCTATGTCAGGTTTTATCGATTACTAGGCCGAAGCCTGCAGGTCAAAGTTCTCACTCGCCGAAGGGGCTATTTTTCAGTGTGAATTCACAGCACAGCCTCTTCTGGGGAACCGGCCCTCTTCCCAGATTTATTGAACAGGAAGAGCATCTCTCAAATCGGATGTTATGTTTCCAGACTCCTCAGAATCGCTCCCTCTTGCCCTCGAGTCCCGAGTCACGGAAAGCAGGGCGCGGCTGTTGTTGTTGTGAAGCCTTTGGCCTACTCCGAACCGTTGCCAAGCCTGGGTGAAGCGGGAATAATAGACACCTGGGGGAACTCGGATGATTTCAGACAGATTGAGGCAATTATCCGAATCCCAGGAGGGCGTGTGCAGGCTGGCAAACACTTCTCCCCTCCCGTGACTGGCTCATTCCACGGGGGCACGGCTGGTGCTTGAGACGCCTGTGTATTGTTTACCCTGGCTTGTCCCTTTAAGTCTGTCAAGCTACCCCTCCCCCTTCCCACTTCAGATGTCACCTCATCTGAAGCTAAGTCTAGTGGGAACTCCGACACTGCAGCCCAGGTTAACTAGACTTCGAAACTCTTGAGTCCAAATCCAGAGGCTAACCCACGATTGGGGCAGGTAATAAGAACATAAGAAATTGGAGCAGGAGTAGGCCTTCCAGCCCTACGAGCTGCCCCGCCATTCAATAAGATCATGGCTGATCTGAAAGTGGTTCAGTTCCACTTACCCTCTTGCTCCCCATAACCCTTAATCCCCTTATTGATCAGAAATCTATCTACCTGTGACTTAAATCTATTCAGTGACGTAGCCTTCAATGGGCAGGGAATTCCAGAGACTCACCACCCTTTGAGAGAAGTTCCTTCTCAACTCCGATCTAAACTGTCCTCCCCGCCTTATTTTGAGGCTCTGCTCTCTCGTTCTGTTTTCTAAGCGGGAAGAATCTCTCTCTGTCTCTACCCTATCTAGCCCCTTCTTGTAAGTCTCTATAAGACTCCCCTCTAAACTCTAACAAGTACAGGCCCAGTCTATTCAATCTCTCCTCATAAGCTAACCCCCCTCATCTCCGGCATCAGCCTGGTGAACCTTTTCTGCACTCCCTCCAAGGCCAATATATCCTTCCGCAGATAAGGGAACCAAAACTGCACACAGTACTCCAGCCGTGGCCTCACTAGCACCCTGTACAGTTGCAACAAGACCTCCCTGCTTTTATATTCTATCCCCTCTGCGATAAAGGTCAACATCCCATTTGCCTTCTCGATCACCTGCTGCACCTACAGACTGGGTCTTTGCGAGTCATGCACAAGGATCCCCAGGGTGATCACCCCCAGGTAAATGGGCAACCAGATTAGCTCATTACAGACCCAAGTTCCAACCATTTGACAATGTTCTCCACCATTTGTTGACCAGGCATTTTTTTTTAAAGGTGATTTCTTTCCAGGACATGAGTGGGCCAACATCTATTGCCCATCCTTAGTTGCCCCTTTAGAGGGGTGATGGGTGAGCCGCCATCTTGAACCCCCTGAGGTGTAGGTGCTGCTAGGGAGGGAGCTCCAGGATTTTGGCCCAGTGAGTGTGTTTAAGTTGATTTCTTAGCGTCGCAAGTTGCCTGACATTAACACCTACAATGAAGGTACAGTGAAAATCCCCCAAGGCGCCATATGCCGGCACCTGTTTGGGTTACACTGAGGGAGAATTTAGCATCTAAGCAGCACGTCCTTCAGACTGTGGGAGGAAACCAGAGCACCCGGACACAGGGAGAATGTGCAGACTGCGCACAGTGACCCAAGCCGGGAATTGAACCCAGGTCCCTGGCACTATGAGGCAGCAGCGCTAACCGCTGTGCCACCATGAGATTAGGGAGGGAATTCCAGGATTTTGATCCAGCGACTGTCAAGGAATGGCCAATATATTTCCAAGTCAGGATGGTGAGGGGCTCGGAGGGGAACTTGCAGGTGATGGTGTTCCCCATGTGTCTGCTGCCCCTTGCCCTTCTAGGTGGTAGTGGGTTTGGAAGGTGCTGTCTAAGGATGAGTTGCTGCAGTGCATCTTGTAGATGGTACACACTGCTGCTACTGAGCGTTGGTGGTGGAGGGAGTGAATGTTTGTGGATGGGGTGCCGATCGAGCGGGGCCGTTTTGTCCTGGATGGTGTCGAGCTTCTTGAGTGCTGTTGCACCCATCCAGGCAAAGTTCGAAGCTTATTCATTAGTGTCACAAATAGGCAAATGAAGTTACTGTGAAAATCCCCCAGCTGCCACACTCTGACACCTGTTTGGGCACACTGAGGGAGAATTTAACCAGCACGTCTTTTGGACCTCATTTGGAATACTGCGTCCAGTTCTGGTCGCCCTACTACCGGAAGGATGTGGAGACTTTGGAGAGAGTGCAGAGGAGGTTTACCAGGATGCTGCCTGGTATGGAAGGTCTGAGTTACGAAGAGAGGTTAGGCAAATTGGGACTGTTTTCCTTAGAAAGGCGTAGACTTAGAGGAGATCTAATAGAGGCGTACAAGATTATGAGGGGTATAGATAGAGTAAACAGGGTTAAGCTTTTTCCTAGGATGGACTCAAATAGCACGAGGGGTCAGGGTGAGGGGCGTAAGGTATAATTTGGATGCTGGAGGGAGTTTTTTCACACAGAGGGTGGTGGGTGTATGGAATGCGCTGCCAAGTAAAGTGGTGGAGGCAGGTACTCTGGAGTTATTTAGGAAATACTTAGATGGGCACATGAACAGAATGGGAATGGAGGGGTATAGGAAATTGATTTAAAATAGGGATCATGAGCCTTGGGAATCCCTGGGAAGTGTGTAAATAGACGATGATATTGATGTACTTGTTTTTATCCTACAGGTGCTTTGGTCCACCTTGTTGTCTAACGAGGGGCATACACGCGATGGGTCGTGAGAGGGCTGCTCTTGGATTTTTTTTTGAGAGTATCCTAGTGCTTCACGTTGTTAGTGTATGCTTGACCTGGACCATCTGATGGGCAACACGACAGCTCAGTGACTATCGCTGTGCTGTGCAGATACATGGATTTTGGGCCTGTGTCTGTGGGAGTTTGCACATTCTCCCCGTGCTTGCGTGGGTTTTCTCCGGATGCTCCGGTTTCCTCCCACATCCCAAAGATGTGTTCTTAGGCTAATTGGCAAAACAAATTCTTCCTAAATTGTCTCAAATTTGGTTTTTAATCCATAGATCTATAAACATGGACAGGGATCACGGGTAGAGGTGGGAACATCGGGGTGGCGGTGCAGGCTGGTTGGGCTGAAGGGCCCGTTTCCCGTGCTGTTTTGTTCTTTGTTCTTTGACTGTGGGAGGAAACCGGAGCGCCCAGAGGAATTCCCACGCGGGAAGAAGTTTGCACAGACAGCGACCCAAGCCGGGAATTGAACCCGGGTCCCTGGCGCCACGAGGCAGCAGTGCTAACCATTGTGCCACCCTACTGCAGAGCGTTCCATGAGTTGGGGTGCTTTGTGTACATCCCCCAAGCAGGTTTTAAGTGTCATGAGGATCCCTGCCTCTGGCCATGCTTTCCCGTTACCCCCCGCCTCTGATTAAAAACCTCAAATTCCCTCTGAATCTCCTCTCTCAATCGCTCACCCTCAGATCTGGTTTGGAGGGAATGAAATGCTCCCGTACCCTCTATCAAGGCCTATCAACCTTTGCTTGATTCGTACAATATGGCACAGATTCATGGTGAGAGGGGGGAAGTTTAAGGGAGATGTGCGGAGTGACATTTTTCACGCAGAGAGTCGTGAGTGCCTGGAGCACGCTTCCAGAGGAGGTGATGGATGCAAGCGTACCCAGGGACCTTTTGTGTGGCCAACACGGTCCAGGGGTCGTGACCTCCTGGGCTTCCAAACTTTCACTTCCAGGTCAACGGCAAGATATGAATATTAATTAGGAACATTGCCATGCAGAGGGATCTGGGCGTCCAGGCCCACGGTTCCCTAAAAGTGGCAAACACAAGGTGATTAAGAAGGCACGTGACATGCTTGCCTTCATCAGCCGGGGTATTGAGTACCCCGTATTGAGAGTTGGCAGATCACGTTGCAGCTATAGAAAACTTTAGTTAGGCCGCATTTGGAGTATCGCGCGCAACTCTGGTCGTCCCACTATCAGAAGGACGTGGAAGCCTTGGAGAGGGTGCAAAGAAGGTTCACCAGGATGTTGCCTGGTCTCGAGGATGTCGGCTACGAGGGGATAAACTGGGATTGTTTTCACTGGAAAGACAAAGGGGAGGTCTGATAGAGGTCCACAAAACGACGGGAGGCCGAGACAGGGTGGATAATCAGAAGCTTTTTCCCCAGGGGTGGAAGGGTCAATTACAAAGGGGCACAGGTTCAAGGCGAGAGGGGGGGCAAGGTTTAAGGGAGATGTGCGGGAAGCGGGGGGGAGGTTTTTCGCACAGAGAGTGGAGTGTGCCTGGGAAGCAGAGGTGGTGGGAGTAGGCACATGAGCAACATTTAAGAGGCATCTGGATTCGTACATAATAGGGAGGGAATACAGAGATAGAGACTGAGGAACAGCAGACGGTTTTATTTGGGACATCATGATCAGTACAGGCTTGAAGGGCCGAAGGGCCCGTTCCTTGCTGGACTTCCCTTTGTTCTTTGTTTATATGAAGAAGGCGGACTTTGGCACTGACCAATGGCCTCAGGAGGGGCAGGCAGTTTGGAAACGGGCATTGGGAGAGGCAAAACAACTGGCTGTGGAGAATGAGGGCAAACTAAGGCCTATAAAGGCCTTTGGGGGCCTGCAGCCTTCTCTAAGGCAGAGATTGCCTTGCCAGGGTGGGGGCTCCTGAACTCTGACCCGGCGGTGATTAACCTGGGGACCACTAGAGGGGGAGAGTACCCAGGATGCCAGATGCAGATGAGTGAAGGGTTGACCAGGAACAGGACGGAGCAGGGTTCAAATCCTGGTGGCACAGTGGGTTAGCACTGCTGCTTACAGTGCCAGGGAGCCGGGTTCGATTCCCAGCTCGGGTCACTGTCCGTGTGGAGTCTGCATGTTCTCCCCGTGTCCGCATGGGTTTCCTGCGGGTGCTCCAGTTTCCTCCCACAGTCCAAAGATGTGCAGGTTAGGTGGATTGGCCATGTTAAATTGCCCTTAGCGTCCAAAGATGTGAGGGTTCGGTGGATTGGCCATGCTAAATTGCCGCTTAGTGTCCAAAGATGTGCAGGTTAGGTGGATTGGCCATGCTAAATTGTCCCTTAGTGTCCAAGGATGTGTAGGTTAGGTGGATTGGCCATGCTAAATTGCCCCTTAGTGTCCAAGGATGTGTAGGTTAGGTGGATTGGCCATGCTAAATTGCCCCTTAGTGTCCAAAGATGTGCAGGTTGGTGGATGGCCCATGCTAAATTGCCCCTTAGTGTCCAAGATGTGCAGGTTAGGTGGTTGGCCATGCTAAATTGCCCCTTAGTGTCCAAGATGTGCAGTTAGGTGGATTGGCCATGCTAAATTGCCCCTTAGTGTCCAAAGATGTGCAGGTTAGGTGGATTGGCCATGCTAAATTGCCCCTTAGTGTCCAAAGATGTGCAGGTTAGGTGGATTGGCCATGCTAAATTGCCCCTTAGTGTCCAAAGATGTGCAGGTTAGGTGGATTGGCCGTGCTAAATTGCCCCTTAGTGTTCTGGGATGCGTAGGTTTGTGAGGTTAAATGTGTGAGGTTATGAAAAGAGGGCACGGGTGGTATTGTCGTTGGTGCGGATTCAATGGGCCGAATGACTTCCTTCTGCACTGTTGAGGTTCTATGATTGAGAGCAGTCAATTTTGACAAATGGCTGCCCGTTGTGACTCTCACCTCATTCACTGACTACTTGTCCCTGGCTTGCCCTGTCTTGTAACACAGAAATATAGAAAGTAGGAGGAAGCCATTCGGCCCTTCGAGCCTGCTCTGTGTTGATCCAGGCTGACCATCAAATTCAGTATCCTGGTCCCCTCCTTCCCCCCTCCGCCCCAGTATCTCTCGATCCCAAGACTGAAATCTAATTTCTTCTTGAAATCACACAACGTTTTAGCCTCGACTACTTTCAGAGAGAGAGAGAATGAGAGAGAACGAGAGAGTGTGAGATACAGAGAGAGAAAGAGAGAGTGAGTGAAGAGAGAGAGGGGAGTGAATGAAAGAGGGAGAGAATGAGTAAGACAACAGGTGTATGTGACAGAATGAGAGACAGGGAGAGGGGAAATGGAGAGAGAGAGAGAGCGAGAGAAAAATAGAGTGGGAAGGGAGGGAGAGTGCGTGAGGGACAGAGAGTGGAAGTCGGGGTGGGGTGGTGTGAAGCCAGCATTAAGCTGCCACATTGAGCCTGTGTGGTGTTTATAATGAGAGAGGGGTTCACTGGCTGGCAGCGGTACCCCGGGGTGGGTGGCGACGGGAGGGCTGATCTTCCCCGGCTGCAGAGAGCTCCCAGGGTGGAGGCTGCTCGCTTTATCTCTACACAGCAGATCAGAGTCATTCTTCCCCCGCACTGTCACCCAGTAAACCACAACCGTCCCACCCCTCTGTCAGTGGTATTCGTCAACAACACCAGTCTGCATTTGTATAGCCTCTTCAAGATCGTCAAATCATAGATACAAACTGGAAGCAGGAAGGGAGCCTTCCAGCCTGTTCTACCATTCACTTTGATCACCAAATTCAATATCCTGATTCCCTCCCATATCCCTCGATCCCTTTAGCCCCAAGAGCGAAATCTAATTTCTTCTTGAAATCTCACAACGTTTTGGCTTCAACTACTTTCTGTGGGAGTGAATTCCACACATTCTCCACTCTCTGGGTGAAGAAATTTCTGTTCACCTCAATTCTAAAAGGTTTATCCCTTATCCTCAAACTCTGACCCCTAGTTCTGGACTCCCCCCACATTCTTTCTGAATCTACCCTGTCTAATCCTGTTTGAATTTTATAAGTTTCTATGAGATTCCCCTCTCACTCTTCTGAACCCCAGTGAATATAATCCTAACCGACTTAGTCTCTCCTCATTTCCATCCCAGGAAATTTCTCTTCACCTCAGTTCCGAAAGGTTTACCCTTTATCCCCAATCTACGACTCCTCCTACCCCGCTCCCAATTCTGGACTCTCCCACTATCGGGAACATTCTTTCTGAACCCAATCTGTCTAATCCCGAAGGACTAGAAGTGTAATCCCTCCAATATCTGACACATTGTCGGAAAAACCCATCTGGTTCACTAAAAATGCCCCTTTAGGGAAGGAAATCTGCCCTCCTTACCGCGGTCTGGCCTACGTGTGACTCCAGAGCCACAGCCAATGTGGTTGACTCTCAACTGCCCTCAGGTAACTAGGGATGGGCAATAAATGCTGGCGATGCTCATGTCCCACAAATGAGTGAAAACAACTGCACTAGGACCCAGATCCCTCTGCACTTCAGAGCTCTGCAATCTCTCACTATTAGGATAATAAGTTGCTGCCTATTTGCATTCAATTATCCAACAAAGGTTTGTGGAGGGGTTGTCAAATCCTGATGGCTAATAACCCCCCCCCCTCTTTAATTGCCCATCCCTAGTTGCCCCCTGGGAAAGACTTCAGGATGTACGTCTTTTTTTTTGAGTTAAAGTCGCTATTTAAATGGAGATAGTTATTGTTGTCTGTTACCAGCGACAGAGGAAATGAATTACTCCCCCAACAGGGTTTGACCTTTAACCTTTGGCTCCAGAGGTGAATGGGCAACTGGGGTCACGGTGTCGTGACTCCCTTCTGTTGTACAGAGACAGGAAGCGACCCATTCAGGCTATCCCATCCCACACCCCAAACATGATGAAAGGTCGGGTCATCCGTAAGCAACCCATAACAACACCCCGAGTACAGCTTAAGCCTTCACGATGCGTATGGGGTTACGGTGGACAAAATGGCCGCCTTCTACGCCAGTTCCGTCAGCATTTTCAACAGACCCGGAGAAAAAAACAAATTAAAATGCACTGAGAATCAAATCTTGTCCAAGAGGATGGGGGAGAAGGAAAATAGAATATTGACGCACGAGGAGGCCCTTCGGCCCTGCTCCGCCACCCATTTCAATCATGGCTGATCATCACATCCTAATTTCCCCCTCTTTCCCCATAATTCTTGATCCATGGGCAGGAGAGTGGTTAGCGCTGTTCCCTCACAGCGCCAGGGATCAATTCCGGCCTCGGGTCACTGTCTGTGTGGAGTTTGCACATTCTCCCCGTGTCTGCGTGGGTTTCCTCCGAGTGCTCCGGTTTCCTCCCACAATCCAAACGCGGGCTGGTTAGGTGCTGAATTCTCCCTCAGTGTAGCAGGCGCCGGTGTGTGGCAAGTAGGGGATATTCATAGGAACTTCATTGCAGTGTTAATGTAAACCCTACTTGTGATGGATAAAACCAAAAACCAAATTGGCCTCCTTCTGCACTATTGGGTTCGATGATTCTATTTACAGTTGCTGTTGTCACATCTCAAACAATGATGAGACAAGTACGGAATGAGATAGAGAATCTGGTGAACTGGTCCGGCAACAATAATCTGTCCCTCAATGTCAACAGAACAAAGGAATTTGTCATCGACATCAGTAGTGGAGGAAATGACCTCCTACATCAATGGGGAAGAAGTAGAAAGAATTGAGAGCTTCAAGTTGTAACATGTCCAGATCACAACAACCTCTCCTGGTCCCCACATCCCCCCCTCCCTGCCCCCCACACTGACACTATAGTTAAGAAAGCACCCGCCAACGCCTCTACTTTCTCAGAAGACTAAGGAAATTTGGCATGTCCGCTACAACTCCCGCCAGCTTTTACAGATGCACCATGGAAAGCATCCTTTCTGTTTGTATCGCAGCTCGGTGTGGACTCCTGCTCTGCCCAAGACCGCAAGGAACTACAAAAGATTTGTGAATGTAGCCCAGCCCGTCACGCAAACCAGCCGCCCATCCATTGACTCTGTCTACACTTCCCGCTGCCTCGGGGAAAAGCAGCCGGCATAATCAAGGACCCTACGCACCCTGGACATTGTGTCTTCCGCCTTCTTCCATCAGGAAAAAGAGACAAAAGTCTGACGTCACGTACCAACCGACTCAAGAACAGCTTCGTCCCCGCTGCTGTCAGACTTTTGAATGGACCCTACCTCGCATTAAGTTGATCTTTCTCTACACCCTAGCTATGACTGTAACATTACATTCTGCACTTTCTTGTTTCCTTCTCTATGAATGGTATGCTTTGTCTGTATAGCATGCAAGAAACAATACTTTTCACTGTATCCCAGTACACGTGACAATAATAAATCAAACAATACTTTTCACTGTATCCCGGTACATGTGACAATAATAAATCAAACAATACTTTTCACTGTGTCCCAATACATGTGACAATAATAAATCAAACAATACTTTTCACTGTATCCCAATACATGGGACAATAATAAATCAAACAATACTTTTCACTGTATCCCAGTACATGGGACAATAATAAATCAAACAATACTTTTCACTGTATCCCAATACATGTGACAATAATAAATCAAACAATACTTTTCACTGTATCCCAATACATGGGACAATAATAAATCAAACAATACTTTTCACTGTATCCCAGTACATGGGACAATAATAAATCAAACAACACTTTTCACTGTATCCCAATACACGTGACAATAATAAATCAAACAATACTTTTCACTGTATCCCAATACATGACAATAATAAATCAAACAATACTTTTCACTGTATCCCAATACATGTGACAATAATAAATCAAACAATACTTTTCACTGTATCCCAATACATGGGACAATAATAAATCAAACAACACTTTTCACTGTATCCCAATACTGTGACAATAATAAATCAAACAATACTTTTCACTGTATCCCATACATGGGACAATAATAAATCAAACAATACTTTTCACTGTATCCCAATACATGTGACAATAATAAATCAAACAATACTTTTCACTGTATCCCAATACATGTGACAATAATAAATCAAACAATACTTTTCACTGTATCCCAATACATGTGACAATAATAAATCAAACAATACTTTTCACTGTATCCCAGTACATGTGACAATAATAAATCAAACAATACTTTTCACTGTATCCCAATACACGTGACAATAATAAATCAAACAATACTTTTCACTGTATCCCAATACAATAATAAATCAAACAATACTTTTCACTGTATCCCAGTACATGTGACAATAATAAATCAAACAATACTTTTCACTGTATCCCAATACATGTGACAATAATAAATCAAACAATACTTTTCACTGTATCCCAGTACATGTGACAATAATAAATCAAACAATACTTTTCACTGTATCCCAATACATGTGACAATAATAAATCAAACAATACTTTTCACTGTATCCCATACATGTGACAATAATAAATCAAACAATACTTTTCACTGTATCCCAAACATGTGACAATAATAAATCAAACAATACTTTTCACTGTATCCCAATACACGTGACAATAATAAATCAAACAATACTTTTCACTGTATCCCAGTACATGTGACAATAATAAATCAAACAATACTTTTCACTGTATCCCAGTACATAGAACATAGAACATAGAACAATACAGCACAGAACAGGCCCTTCGGCCTTCGATGTTGTGCGACCAAAATAAAAAACAATGCCCCTCCAACTAACCATTCCCTTCTCTCATGTGACAATAATAAATCAAACAATACTTTTCACTGTATCCCAATACATGTGACAATAATAAATCAAACAATACTTTTCACTGTATCCCAATACATGTGACAATAATAAATCAAACAATACTTTTCACTGTAGCCCAGTACATGTCACAATAATAAATCAAATGAAGAATTTATTGCCTGCTGTACCTGCACGCTAGTCTTCAGTGACTGTTATACGAAGTCTCATTGCACATTTTGCTGTCCGAATTTAACGGCTAGTTTTGGACAGCGAGTGACTTCCCACACTCGGCAATAAGAGAAGCACTCCCAGTTCTGAGAGGGAGATAGAGAGAGCAGGGACAGTTTGCCTACCTGAGCATCCGAATGGTCTCCGCTGTTCTAGCCCCTGCCTGTTAGTCGTACAGTTGCTCCGGCACCCTTCGCTGTCAGCTACTGTGTCCGCGCAGGTCCCTGCTCTGAAGAACCTGCCGTTCGGAGAGATTGCAGTTCAGTCTTGATGCAACACAAGGCTGCCCCCACCCTCCTGGGAGAACCCGACTCCCCAGTCACCAGCTGGTGTTGGGCTGATATCAGCTCCTCGGGGCCCTCAGCCATCACGTGGCTTCCCTATCTTTGACAGCAGTAACTCTGGTTGGGAGCCCCATGGGCTGGTCCCGCCCCTGTCGTGAGTCCGCCTTCATCAGCCCAAATTGGAAAACTTCCAACTTCTTTCGCTCGCAAATCTCGTACACACATAGAAACACACAAATTAGCATTGCTGTGTCACTGCGCCAGAGACCTGGGTCTGATTCCTGGCTCGGGTCACTGTCTGTGCGGAGTTTTGCACGTTCTCCCCCATATCTGCGTGACTTTCCTCCTGGTGTTCCAGTTTCCCCCCACATTCTGAAAGATATGCAGGATTGACCATGCTAAATTGTCCCTTAGTGTCCAAAAATGTGTAGGTTAGGTTCATTGACCATGCTAAATGCCCCTTAGTGTCCGAAGATGTGTAGGTTAGGTGGATTGGCCATGCTAAATGCCCCTTAGTGTCCAAAGATGTGTAGGTTAGGTGGATTGGCCATGCTAAATGCCCCTTAGTGTCCAAAGATGTGTAGGTTAGGTGGATTGGCCATGCTAAATGCCCCTTAGTGTCCGAAGATGTGTAGGTTAGATGGATTGGCCATGCTAAATTGCCCCTTAGTGTCTGAAGATGTGTAGGTTAGGTGGATTGGCCATGCTAAATGCCCCTTAGTGTCTGAAGATGTGTAGGTTAGGTGGATTGGCCATGCTAAATTGCCCCTTAGTGTCTGAAGATGTGTAGGTTAGGTGGATTGGCCATGCTAAATTGTCCCTTAGTGTCCAAAAATGTGTAGGTTAGGTGGATTGGCCATGCTAAATTGCCCCTGAGTGTCCAAAGATGTGTAGGTTAGGTGGATTGGCTGTGCTAAATTGCCTCTTAGTGTCCATAGATGTGCAGGTTAGGTGGATTGGCCATGCTAAATTGCCCTTGGTGTCCAAAGAGGTGTAGGTTAGGTGGATTGGCCATGCTAAATTGCCTCTGAGTGTCCAAAGATGTGCAGGTTAGATGGATTGGCCATGCTAAATTTCCCCTTAGTGTCCAAAGTTGTGCAGGTTATGTGGATTGGCCATGCTAAATTGCCCCTGAGTGTCCAAAGAGGTGCAGGTTAGCTGGATTGGCCAAGCTAAATTGTCCCTTAGTGTCCAAAGATGTGCAGGTTAGGTGGATTGGCCATGCTAAATTGCCCCTTAGTGTCAGGTGGACTAACTCATGTAAATAAGTGGGGCTGTGCAGATGGGGCCTGGGTAGGATTGGGGTTGGTGCAGACTCAATGAGCCTTCTTCTGTGCTTTAGGATTCTATGATTCTGAACTGGAAGCAGGAGGGGGCCATTCGGCCCTTCCAGCTTGCTCCACCATTCATTTTGATCATTGGCTGATCATCACATTCAATACCCTGTCCCCCCTTTGCCCCTCGTACCCCTCGATCCCTTTAGCCCCAAGAGCGAAATCGAATGTCTTATTGAAATCACACAACGGGCGGAATTTTACCGTCTCGCCTGCCACGGGGAATCGGAGCAGGGGAGGGGTGGACGATGGGGAGGTCCATTGACCTCGGGCGGGGCATTCCTGTTTCGGGATGAGTAAAATCCTGCCCAACGTTTTGGCCTCGACTACTTTCTGTGGGAGTGAATTCCACACATTCTCCACCCTCTGGGTGAAGAAATTTCTCCTCATCTTGGTTCTAAAAGGTTTATCCCTTATCCTCAAACTGTGACAGCCCTCGGCTTTATTTAAGATTTTGTTTTATTTGTGTCATAAGTAGGCTTTCATTAGCTGTTCGGATTGAGGTTACTGTGAAAACCCCCCTGGTCGCCACAGTCTGGCGCCTGTTCGGGTGCACAGATAGTGACCCGAGCTGGGAATCGAACCCAGGACTCTGGTGCTGAGCAATGTTAAGCACTGTGCCAGCAAATATTGGCTTTGAAATGTAAGATACATTCGTTCATGATCCAGCACTCATTCACACACAGAAACATGGAAAGTAAATTGCCTCTTACTTGAGTAGGTTAGAGGGATTAGTTGGTAATATACGGGGATAGGGCCTGGGTAGGATTGTACTCAGTGCAGACTCGATGGGCCAAATGGCCTCTTTCTGCATTTCTAGAGGCAGGAGGAGGCTATTTGGCCCTTTGAGTCTACTCCAGCATTCATTTTGATCCTGGCTGTTCATCAACTTCAATATCCTGATCCCCCCATCCCCCTTCCCACCCTCAATTCCATTTAACCCTAAGAGCTGTGTGAAATTTCTTCTTGAAATCAGAGTCATGGGGGTAGGTTAGGGGGGAATTGAGGGGCTGAATGGCCTCCTTCCTCGTACATCCGCTTCCTAACAATAGCCCCCTCGCCAAGGGAAACAGAGTCCAATGTCAAAGAACAAAGAACAAAACAGCACGGGGAAACAGGCCCTTCGGCCCAACGAGCCCGCGCCGCCACCCCGATGTTCCCACCTCTACCTGCGATCCCTGTCCATGTTTATAGATCTATGGATTAAAAACCAAATTTGAGACAATCTACGGAGAATTTGTTTTGCCAATCAGCCTAAGAGCACATCTTTGGGATGTGGGAGGAAACCGGAGCACCTGGAGAAAACCCACGCAAGCACGGGGAGAATGCGCAAACTCCCACAGACACAGGCCCCAAATCCATGTATCTGCACAGCACAGCGATAGTCACTGAGCTGTCGTGTTGCCCATCAAATGGTCCAGGTCAAGCGTACACTAACGACGTGAAGCACTAGGATACTCTCGAAAAAAAAATCCAAGAGCAGCCCTCTCACGACCCATCGCGTGTACGTCCCTCGTTAGACAACAAGGCGGACCATGGTACCCGTAGGATATTTCAAGAAAGCCTACCCCAACACTTTCACGGTCAAGAGAATTCTTCACTCACCTGCCAACGTTCAGAGTCAGCAACGGTTTGAATCTGAAGAGAGAAAAGCCAGAAACAAATATTCAGGAATAGGCAAAATTGAAGGTCCCCCCACCCCTCAGAATCCAACGAAGCGTGTAAAGTACCCGAAGGTCAGAGGTCACAAAGGGATTGCGCGCCAAGAGTTTGGGAAGACATATTGGAACACAAGAAGATGGAAGATACCAGAGTCTGTGAATTCTATAACCCAGTTTGGTGTTTCCCCTCTCCCCAGCTGATAAACACCCTCGCTGTGTGCGTTTTTGATGGGGGTAACTAACTAATCTGATGCCCAGCTCACGTTACCCGCTAAATAAGTGCTCCCCCGCCGACCATGAACTCCGAAGAGAGAATTACCATCTGATAATACTCATCTCCTGACTCCCCCCGAAGCCTGTCCACCATCTACAAGGCACAACTTACATTCACAGAACCCATACAGCTCAGAAGTTTGGCCCATTGAGTCTGCGCTGACCATCCTATCTCCGTCGCACCAAATTTACCCTACTAATGCTCCCAAGTTGCTAAGGGGCAATTTAGCACGGCCAATGCACATCTTTGGACTACGGGTGGGAATCGGAGCACGCGGAGGAAACCCCACGCAGACACGGGGAGAACATGCAGACTCCATACAGGCAGTGTACCCGAGCCGGGATTCGAACCCGGGGTCCCTGGCTCTGTGAGGCAGCAGTGCTAACCCACTGTGCCGCCGCACCACTTGAAGATACTTATCCATTGCAATCTCCTTACAAGAAAAAGTTTCTCAACCAGAGGTTGCTATCCACATTGGCTCACATTTCCGTAGCTTTTCCACCGATCTGTTCTCCATTTACTTCCTTGTATCTCTACCTCCCTCTCTCTCTCTCTCTCTCTCATTTGCTCAGTTCCTCAATCAACAAAGCAAAAGTTGCCAGTCAGGACGTTACGAAAACGCTGCGACAGTTCGTTGCAAAACCCTTTCATCGCTGATAGGTGTGCAAAGCTGTGAGTTTCCTTCCAGCACCCATTGCTGAAGGCTTGGCCAAATGGCACGCCTGCCCCGTTACGCAAACAGAACTCCGCCTGTTTTGGAAATTTCAAGCCCCGAGGGTTACGGAGCCGGCACATCCAATTGTGGGGGGTGAGCGTGTTGTGGGAGGTCCGACACACACACACTGGGCACTTGTGGAGCATGGCATTGAACTGGGTGCTTTCGACGAAACATCCCTTGAAGCCTTTGGTTGTTGATTTGCCCAGAAACCTTTGTGTGGAAGGAATGAAAATCGACCATTCCTGCAAAGCGGATCCATTGATCCATTATCCAGATTGCTATTCCCCCATCCCTGTACCACCCGACACCCAAAATAGAGCCTACACTGCAAAAAAATGGCTGGTTTTTGCTTGGGAGTTGAGCTTTAGAAATGCCAGCCCTAGGGCGGGCACGGGTGGCACAGCGGTTAGCACTGCTGCCTCAAAGTGCCAGGGGCCCAGGTTCGATTCCCGGCTGGGGTCACTGCCCTGTGTAGAGTTTGCACGTTCTCCCCGTGTCTGCGTGGGTTTTCTCCGGGAGCTCTGGTTTCCTGTCACAGTCTAAAGATCAGGGTGGATTGGCCATGCTAAATTGCTCCTCAGTGTTAAGAGGTATCAGCACAGAGTCATAGAAGTTTACAGCATGGAAACAGGCCCTTCGGCCCACCTTGTCCATGCCGCCTTTATTTTTTAAGCCCCTAAGCTAGTCTCAATTGCCCGCACTTGGCCCATATCTCTCTATACCCATTGTATCCATGTAACTGTCCAAATGTTTTACAGAAGACAACATTGTACCCGCCTCTACTACTGCCACTGGCAGCTCGTTCCAGACACTCACCACCCTCTGTGTGAAAAAATTGCCCCTCTGGACACTTTTGTATCCCTCCCCTCTCACCTTAAACCTCCAGCTTTAGACTCCTTTATCTTTGGCAAATGATATTGACTATCTAGCTGATCTATGCAGCAGGGTGAAGCATTGCCAGAATCCTGAGTTCAATTCCTGCCTCGGGTCGCTGTCTGTGCGGAGTCTGCATGTTCTACCCCCCGTGTCTGCGTGGGTTTCCTCTGCGTGCTCCGGTTTGCTCCCACAGTCCAAGAGATGGACGGGTTGTGTTGACTGACCTTGCTAAATTGCCCTTCTTATTGTAGATTGGGGGGGAGGGGAGGATTAACAGGGTCAACGTATGGGGTTTCAGGGATAGGGCCTGGGTGGTCGGTGCAAGCTCGAAGGGCTGAATGGTCTACATCTGCACTATCAGGGATTCTATGATTTTTACCCTCAATGCTGCCCGTCCTGTTGTGTTTTTTTTTAATCCCCGGCCTTTGCTACTTTCAGTTCATGTTTGCCCTGTTATTTTCTTCGCGCTGTTGCCATGGAAAAGGGGTTGCCTTATGGGAAGAGTTCTAAGAATACACCGGTGGGATAGAGCCCGGGTACTGGAGGGTGGCGGTGAGCAGGGCAACGTCGGCATTTTGGAGCTGCTTTCCTTCAGAGTCTGGTTGGCAAGTTTAAGCCAAACGACAGCCCAGAATTGTCTGCAAAGACACAGAAGTCTCTTGCCTTCAAGAGCTTTCAGGAAAGGTCACCAAAACAGCAGGTAAAACGCGCGGCCTACCCTGAGGGCTGACACTGCCTGCAGCCTGTTTACTAGGCCGGCAGGCTCAGACTTGTGCTAGGCCTCAACATCCTCTCCCCAACTCCCAGTCATCTTTTACACGGCATTACAAAGCTCTCAGCCACCTCAGCCCAGCACCATGTGAGAGATATCCATCAATCTTCCGTGTCACTAATGGCTCACATCCTCGCTAAATTAAGAAAGCTTTTCCTTTTCGCCCCGCTCTCCTCAATTTTATCATCAGCATTCCAGTCTGGGAGTTATACCACAGGGATAATCCACCCTCGATGTTCAGTGGCATCACCATCGACCCCTGGACAAATGTATAGAATCCCTGCAGTTCTGAAGGAGGGCAATCGGCCCATCAAGCCTTTAACCAAGCTCTATCCCCCCATGTATTTACCCTGCTAATCCCCCTGACACTAAGGGGGCATTCTTCCAAGCACAGCGAATCAACCAAACCTGCATATCTTTTGAACTGTGGGAGGAAACTGTAGCACCCAAAGGAAACCCATGCAGAGAGAAGAATGTGCAAACTCTGTCACAGACAGTGACCCAAGCTGGGAATCAAACCCGGGTCCCTGCACTCTGAGGCAGGAGTGCTCATCACTGTGCCGTAGGGCACAGGAAGAATCTAACCACTGTCCATTGACATTCAATAGCATTACCAACACACCTTGACAATTCATAAAATCCCTACAGTGCTGGAAGAGGCCAGTTACCCCACTGAGTCTACAACAATGGTCAGAAACTTCCCATGTGTCTGCTGCCCTTGTCCTTCGAGGTAAACATAGCCCAGCCCATCACGCAAACCAGCCTCTCATCTATTGACTCCATCGACATATCCTGCTTATTATTGTCACATGTATTGGGATACAGTGAAAAGTATTGTTTGATTTATTATTGTCACATGTACTGGGATACAGTGAAAAGTATTGTTTGATTTATTATTGTCACATGTACTGGGATACAGTGAAAAGTATTGTTTGATTTATTATTGTCACATGTACTGGGATACAGTGAAAAGTATTGTTTGATTTATTATTGTCACATGTACTGGGATACAGTGAAAAGTATTGTTTGATTTATTATTGTCACATGTATTGGGATACAGTGAAAAGTATTGTTTGTTTATTATTGTCACATGTATTGGGATACAGTGAAAAGTATTGTTTGATTTATTATTGTCACATGTATTGGGATACAGTGATAAGTATTGTTTGATTTATTATTGTCACATGTATTGGGATACAGTGAAAAGTATTGTTTGATTTATTATTGTCACATGTATTGGGACACAGTGAAAAGTATTGTTTGATTTATTATTGTCACATGTACTGGGATACAGTGAAAAGTATTGTTTGATTTATTATTGTCACATGTATTGGGATACAGTGAAAAGTATTGTTTGATTTATTATTGTCCATGTACTGGGATACAGTGAAAAGTATTGTTTGATTTATTATTGTCACATGTATTGGATACAGTGAAAAGTATTGTTTGATTTATTATTGTCACATGTACTGGGATACAGTGAAAAGTATTGTTTGATTTATTATTGTCACATGTATTGGGATACAGTGAAAAGTATTGTTTGATTTATTATTGTCACATGTATTGGGATACAGTGAAAAGTATTGTTTGATTTATTATTGTCACATGTATTGGGATACAGTGAAAAGTATTGTTTGATTTATTATTGTCACATGTATTGGGATACAGTGAAAAGTATTGTTTGATTTATTATTGTCACATGTATTGGGATACAGTGAAAAGTATTGTTTGATTTATTATTGTCACATGTATTGGGATACAGTGAAAAGTATTGTTTGATTTATTATTGTCACATGTATTGGGATACAGTGAAAAGTATTGTTTGATTTATTATTGTCACATGTATTGGGATACAGTGAAAAGTATTGTTTGATTTATTATTGTCACATGTATTGGGATACAGTGAAAAGTATTGTTTGATTTATTATTGTCACATGTATTGGGATACAGTGAAAAGTATTGTTTGATTTATTATTGTCACATGTATTGGGATACAGTGAAAAGTATTGTTTGATTTATTATTGTCACGTGTATTGGGATACAGTGAAAAGTATTGTTTGATTTATTATTGTCACATGTATTGGGATACAGTGAAAAGTATTGTTTGATTTATTATTGTCACATGTATTGGGATACAGTGAAAAGTATTGTTTGATTTATTATTGTCACATGTATTGGGATACAGTGAAAAGTATTGTTTGATTTATTATTGTCACATGTATTGGGATACAGTGAAAAGTATTGTTTGATTTATTATTGTCACATGTATTGGGATACAGTGAAAAGTATTGTTTGATTTATTATTGTCACATGTATTGGGATACAGTGAAAAGTATTGTTTGATTTATTATTGTCACATGTATTGGGATACAGTGAAAAGTATTGTTTGATTTATTATTGTCACATGTATTGGGATACAGTGAAAAGTATTGTTTGATTTATTATTGTCACATTATTGGGATACAGTGAAAAGTATTGTTTGATTTATTATTGTCACATGTATTGGGATGAGTGAAAAGTATTGTTTGATTTATTATTGTCACGTGTATTGGGATACAGTGAAAAGTATTGTTTGATTTATTATTGTCACATGTATTGGGATACAGTGAAAAGTATTGTTTGATTTATTATTGTCACATGTATTGGGATACAGTGAAAAGTATTGTTTGATTTATTATTGTCACTTGTATTGGGATACAGTGAAAAGTATTGTTTGATTTATTATTGTCACATATATTGGGATACAGTGAAAAGTATTGTTTGATTTATTATTGTCACATGTATTGGGATACAGTGAAAAGTATTGTTTGATTTATTTGTTTGGGGAAGTATTGTTGATTTATTATTGTCACATGTATTGGGACACAGTGAAAAGTATTGTTTGATTTATTATTGTCACATGTATTGGGATACAGTGAAAAGTATTGTTTGATTTATTATTGTCACATTTACTGGGATACAGTGAAAAGTATTGTTTGATTTATTATTGTCACATGTATTGGGATAGAGTGAAAAGTATTGTTGCTTGCATCCTATAGAGACAATGCATACCTTTCTTAAAGTACATGGGGAAGCAGGCAAGGAGAGAGTGCCGAATGTAGTGTTACAGTCATAGCTAGGGTGTATTGAAAGATCAATTTAATGCGAGGTAGGTCCATTCAAAAGTCTGATGGCGGCAGGGAAGAAACTGTTCTTGAGTCGGTTGGTACGTGATTTGAGGCATTTGTATCTTTTTCCTGACGGAAGAAGATGGAAGAGAGAATGTCCAGGTGGCGCCCTTAATTATGTTGGATGCTCTACCCGAGGCAGCAGGAAGCGTAGACAGAGTCAAGAATGGGAGACTTTTTTGTGCGATGCACTAGCTGGAGTACCCTACTGGCACAGTTGTGCATATTTGATATTAATCTATTATGTCACGGAATAATAAAACATATACACAACTGTTTAAGTGGGACTTTAAAAGATCAAGAGAAGCTACTGACTGTAGAGGGCTGCCACAAGTCATCTGATTGCAATTTCTGGAAGACTCCAACATTAATCACAATGAAATCTTTCCAAGATCAACTCCTGAAGAATCTTACACCTGTCAATGTCGAGAACTACCTCAATGGGTTTACTGAAACTGGCTGAGCATCACCATTCACATTTCTATAAGACTGCCTCTTCAAAGAACAAAGAACAAAACAGCACGGGAAACAGGCCCTTCGGCCTAACGAGCCCGCGCCGCCACCCCGATGTTCCCACCTCTACCCGCGATCCCAGTCTATGTTTATAGATCTATGGAATAAAAACCAAATTTGAGACAATTTAGGGAGAATTTGTTTTGCCAATTAGCCTGAGAGCACATCGTTGGGATGTGGGAGGAAACCGGAGCACCCGGAGAAAACCCACACAAGCATGGGGAGAATGCGCAAACTCCCACAGACACAGGCCCAAATCCATGTATCTGCACAGCACAGCGATAGTCACTGAGCTGTCGTGTTGCCCATCAAATGGTCCAGGTCAAGCGTACACTAACGACGTGAAGCACTAGGATACTCTCGAAAAAAATCCAAGAGCAGCCCTCTCACGACCCATCGCGTGTATGTCCCTCGTTAGACAACAAGATGGACCAAAGCACCTGTAGGATAAAAACAAGTACATCAATATCATCATCTATTGACACACTTCCCAGGGACTCCCAAGGCTCATGATCCCTATTTTAAATCAGTTTTCTATATCCCTCCATTTCCATTCTGTTCATGTGCCCATCTAAGTATTTCTTAAATAACTCCAGAGTACCTGCCTCCACCACTTTACTTGGCAGTGCATTCCATACCCCCACCACCTTCTGTGTGAAAAAACTCTCTCTAGCATCCAAATTATACCTTACCCCTCCTCACCCTAAGCCCGTGACCCCTCGTGGTATTCGAGTCCATCCTAGGAAAAAGCTTTACCCTGTTTACTCTATCTATATCCCTCATAATCTTGTACACCTCTATTAGATCTCCTCTAAGTTTATGCCTTTCTAAGGAAAACAGTCCCAATTTGCCTAACCTCTCCTCATAACTCAGACCTTCCATACCAGCAGCATCCTGGTGAACCTCCTCTGCACTCTCTCCAGAGTCTCCACGTCCTTCCGGTAGTAAGGCGACCAGAACTGGACGCAGTATTCCAAATGAGGTCTAACCAACGTTTTATACAACTGCAACATTAAAGGCCAGCTCTTGTACTCTATACCCCTTCCTTCCAAGGCGAGCATACCATATGCTTTCTTCACAACCTTCTCTACCTACTCTGCCACCTTCAGAGACTTGTAGTGGAGACAGAAAGTCTACCAGGTCGATAGTTATCTTGATAAGTGATTTTCCTGTCTCATTGAGATAGATCATTGTGAAGTTAATGGTTGGAAACGTCACAGAATTTAATCACCTAAGTTCTAAATCGATAGCCACAGTCAGTCCAGACCTGAACTAATCAATTGCTTTCGGAAATCATTACAGAGAGAGGGGCCATGTGGCTAAAATAATCATTTTGCAACACGCAAGCTGCGGTGGTGTAATGCTATCGTCATCAGACTAAGGGGAGGCGATGGCCCAGTGCTATTATTGCTCGACTATTAACCCAGAAACTCAGCTAATTTTCTGGAGACCCGGGTTCGAATCCCACCACGGCAGATGGAATTTGAACTCAACAATAAAATATCTAGACTTAAGAATCTACTGATGACCCATTGTCGGAAAAAAACCCACCTGGTTCCCTTTAGGGAAGGAAATCTGCCATCCTTACCCAATCTGGCCTGCATGTGACTCCACAGCCACAGAAATGAGAAAGTGACCAGAGAGGTGGATGGGGGTAAGGCGGTTGATGTAGTATATATGGACTTTAGTAAGGCGTTTGATAAGGTGGCCCATGGAAGACTTCTACAGAAAATGCAGATGTGTGGAATAGAGGGTGATTTAGCTAATTGGATTAGGAATTGGCTGGCAGATAGAAGACAGAGGGTGGTGGTTGATGGGAGATATTCATCGTGGAGTTCGGTGACGAGTGGTGTGCCTCAGGGGTCTGTTTTGGGGCCCCTGCTGTTTGTAATTTTTATAAATGATCTGGATGAGGGTATTGAGGGATGGATCAGTAATTTGCAGATGATACTAAAGTTGGTGGAGTGGTAGATAGTGAAGAGGGGTGTTTTAGTTTACAGAGTGACTTGGACAAGTTGCAGAGCTGGGCCGAGAGGTGGCAAATGGAGTTTAATGTGGAAAAGTGTGAGGTAATGCACTTTGGCAGGAACAATAAATGTGTAGAGTATAGGGCTAATGGTAGGGCTCTTAATAGTGTTGAGGAACAGAAGGATCTTGGTGTATGTGTCAATAGATCCCTGAAAGTAGGCAGTCAAGTGGATAAAGTTGTTAAGAAGGCATGGAGTCTTAGCTTTTATTGGTAGGGGGATTGAATTTAGGAGCCGCAGCATCATGTTGCAACTGTACAAAACTCTAGTGCGGCCGCACTTGGAGTATTGTGTGCAGTTCTGGTCGCCACATTATAAGAAAGATGTGGAGGCATTGGAGAGGGTACAGAGGAGGTTTACCAGGATGTTGCCTGGTATGGAGGGCAGGTCCTATGAAGAGAGGTTGAAGGATTTGAGGTTGTTTTCGTTAGAAAGGAGGCGGCTAAGAGGGGATCTTATTGAAGCATATAAGATGATTAGAGGTTTAGATAGGGTGGACAGTGATAGCCTTTTTCCTAGGATGGAGAAAGCTAGCACGAGGGGACACAGCTTTAAATTAAGGGGTATGAGTTATAGGACGGATATCAGAGGTAGGTTCTTTACTCAAAGAGTGATTAGGGAGTGGAATGCCCTGCCTGCAGCTGTTGTAGGTGCGCCAAGTTTGGTGGCGTTTAAGAGGTTAATTGATAAGTATATGGAAGAGAAGGGAATGGTTTAGTTTGGAGGGGCATTGCTTTTTATTTTGGTCGGCACAACATCGAAGGCCGAAGGGCCTGTTCTGTGCTGTATTGTTCTATGTTCTATGTTCTAAATGTGGTTGAGTCTGGGGGTCCCAGATTCTCAAACCCTCCTTGACGTCCCCTTGGGAATGAACAGTGTAGGGGGCTGGAGGTTGCAGATGCATTTGTTGGCAATACTAGCTGTGTAGGGCAAGCCCACTTCTCCATGCGGTTTGACTCCCATTTCAACCCCCGCCACCCCAGATGACATACAGCGGGAACTTAATGTTGTCCAAGAGACCGACTCCTGAATCGTGAATTGGGGTGGTAAGTGGTTAGCACTACTGCCTCACCGTGCCAGGGACTCAGGTTCGATTCCTGGCCTCGGGTGACTGTGTAGAGTTTGCACATTCTCCCCGTGTCTGCATAGGCTTCCTGAGGGTGCTCCGGTTTCTCACACAAAGATATGCAGGTTAGGTAGATTGGCTGAATAGATTGTTCCTTACTGCCCAAAGGTGTGCAGGCTAGATGGATTGGCCATGCTAAATTGCCCCTTAGTGTCCAAAGAAGCACGGGTTAGGTGGATTGGCCATGCTAAATTGCCTCTTAGTGTCCAAAGAAGTGCGGATTAGGTGGATTAGCCATGCTAAATTGTCCCTTCGAGTCCAAAGATGTTGGGGTTAGGTGGATTGGCCATGCTAAATTGCCCCTTAGTGTCCAAAGATGTGCAGGTTAGGTGGATTGGCCATGCTAAATTGCCCCTTAGTTCAAAGATATGCAGGTTAGGTGGATTGGCCATGCTAAATTGCCCCTTAGTGTCCAAAGATGTGCAGGTTAGGTGGATTGGCCATGCTAAATTGCCCCTTAGTGTCCAAGGATGTGCAGGTTCAGTGGATTGGCCATGCGAAATTGCCCCTTAGTGTCTAAGATGTGCGGTTAGGTGGATTGGCCATGCTAAGTTGTCCCTTAGTGTCCAAAGATGTGCAGGTCAGGTGGATGGCCATGCTAAATTGCCTCTTAGTGTCCAAAGATGTGCAGGCAGTGGATTGGCCATGCTAAATTGCCTCTTAGTGTCCAAAGATGTGCAGGTTAGGTGGATTGGCCATGCTAAATTGCCCCTTGTGTCCAAAGATGTGCAGGTTCAGTGATTGGCCATGCTAAATTGCCCCTTAGTGTCCAAAGATGTGCAGGTTAGGTGGATTGGCCATGCTAAATTGTCCCTTAGTGTCCAAAGATGTGCAGGTTAGGTGGATTGGCCATGCTAAATTGCCCCTTAGTGTCCAAAGATGTGCAGGTTCAGTGGATTGGCCGTGCTAAATTGCCCCTTAGTGTCCAAAGATGTGCAGATTCAGTGGATTGGCCATTGCTAAATTGCCCCTTAGTGTCCAAAGATGTGCAGGTTCAGTGGATTGGCCATTGCTAAATTGCCCCGTAGTGTCCAAAGATGTGCAGGTTCAGTGGATTGGCCATTGCTAAATTGCCCCTTAGTGTCCAAAGATGTGCAGATTCAGTGGATTGGCCATTGCTAAATTGCCCCTTAGTGTCCAAAGATGTGCAGGTTAGGTGGATTGGCCATGCTAAATTGCCCCTTAGTGTCCAAAGATGTGCAGGTTCAGTGGATTGGCCGTGCTAAATTGCCCCTTAGTGTCCAAAGATGTGCAGATTCAGTGGATTGGCCATGCTACTTAGTGTCAAGATGTGCAGTTAGTGTTGGCATGCAAATTGCCCCTTAGTGTCCAAAGATGTCAGGTTAGGTGGATGGCCTGCTAAATTGCCCCTTAGTGTCCAAAGATGTCAGTTAGGTGGATTGCCATGCTAAATTGCCCTTAGTGTCCAAAGATGTGCAGGTTAGGTGGATTGGCCATGCTAATTGCCTCTTAGTGTCCAAAGATGTGCAGGTTAGGTGGATTGGCCATGCTAAATTGCCTCTTAGTGTCCAAAGATGTGCAGGTTAGGTGGATTGCCATGCTAAATTGCCCCTTAGTTGTCCAAAGATGTGCAGATTCAGTGGATTGGCCATGCTAAATTGCCCCTTAGTGTCCAAAGATGTTAGTTAGGTGGATTGGCCATGCTAAATTGCCCCTTAGTGTCCAAGATGTGCAGGTTAGGTGGATTGGCATGCTAAATTGCCCTTAGTGTCCAAAGATGTGCAGGTTCAGTGGTTGGCCGTGCTAAATTGCCCCTTAGTGTCCAAAGATGTGCAATTCAGTGGATTGGCCATGCTAAATTGCCCTTAGTGTCCAAAGATGTGCAGTCAGTGGATTGGCCATGCTAAATTGCCCGTATGTCCAAAGATGTGCAGTTCAGTGATGGCCTGCTAATGCCCTTAGTGTCCAAAGATGTGCAGGTTCAGTGGATGGCCATTGCTAAATTGCCCTTAGTGTCCAAGATGTGCAGGTTAGGTGATTGGCCATGCTAAATTGCCCTTAGTGTCCAAAGATGTGCAGGTTCATTGATTGGCCTTGCTAAATTGCCCCTTAGTGTCCAAGATGTGCAGATTCAGTGGATTGGCCATGCTAAATTGCCCCTTAGTGTCCAAAGATGTGCAGGTTAGGTGATTGGCCATGCCAAATTGCCCCTTAGTGTCCAAAGATGTGCAGATTAGGTGGATTGGCCATGCTAAATTGCCCCTTAGTGTCCAAAGATGTGCAGGTTAGGTGGATTGGCCTTGCTAAGTTGTCCATTGTATGAGGGGGAATTATCAGGTAAATGTGTGGGGTTACGGGCATAGGTTCTGGTCGGGATTGTGGTCGGTGCAGACTGAATGGCCTCTTTCTGTGCTGCTGGGATTCTATGATAAGAAATTTCTCCTCACCTGAGTCTTTACCCCTTATCCTCAAACCCTAGTTCTGGACTCTCCCACGATTCTTTCTGAATCTACCCTGTCTAACGCTGTTAGAAATTTTATCTGTTTCTATGAGATTCCCCTCTCACTCTTTGAAACTCCAGTGAATATAATCCTAAAGTGACTCAGTCTCTCCTCATATGACATCCCAGGAATCAGGGTGGTAAACCTTGCCCAAGCTTCGCCAACGCGCTCCCGAATAGAGGCAGAGCTTTGTGTTCTGCTCTTTGACAGTCAGAATGTGGTGATGTTAGCACACAGCACTTTTTTTCTGAAGCTGTGAACTCAGAGGGCCGGCCATCAGTTCGACCCCCTCGCTGTATGTGAGCCTGCGATTGTTCCGTGCGCTTTCGATGTGATAACGTGTGCAAGTTTTCCCACTGTGTAGGAGCAGTCAGCACTTATTCCCCAGCTCAGCTTTGGACGCGTTGCAAGCGGGTGGCACAATCCCAGCTATCTGTATTTGTCCTAAACGCTGCAGTCAGTGGGCACACAAAGTGCTGCGTCAAACTTGTGCAGAATTATTCCCTGTGCAATAATCTCAGCCGCTTTGTTGAATAAAAAACCCTCAGGGAGGGAGAGAGGCGGGTGCAGGGAGAGATGGAAGAAAAGGAGAGAGAGAGAGAAAGAGGGACAGTGAGAGAGAGAGAGATAGTAGGTATGGATAGAGAAAGTTACACACACAGAGATGGAGAGAGAGGGAAATGGAGGGATGAGGCCAGAGAGAGAGAGAGAGAGGACGAGAGAGAGAGATAAGGATGGAGGAAGACAGAAAGACACGGATGAGGAAGAGAGAGGAAGGAAGGGAGAGAGAGAGAGAGGGGCTGGCAGAGAAAGAGAAAGAGAGGAAATGTGAGAAAGAGAGGAAGAGGGAGGGCGGGAGAAAGAGAGAAAGAGAAGAAGGGAGAGAGAGAGAGAAAGAGACAGAGAGAGAGAGAGAGAGACAGAGGCAGAGCGAGAGAGACAGAGGCAGAGAGAGATGGGGAGGCAGTATGTGAGAGAGTGAGAGAGAGAGTGATAGAGGAATGAAGGGAGAGAGGGAGCTAGGGATGGGGAGAGAGGGATGGGGAGGGAGGTGTATGGATAAGGGGGGCAAAGAGAGAGAGTGAGAGAGAGAGAGAGAGAGAGACAGGGGATGGGGGAGAGAGAGGTACAAATGGGGGAGAGAGGTCAATCCACCTAACCTGCACATCTTTGATACAAAAGAGCAATTTAGCATGGCCAATCCACCTAACCTGCACATCTTTGGACCCTAAGGGACAATTTAGCACAGCCAATCCACCTAACCTGCACATCTTTGGACCCTAAGGGACAATTTAGCATGGCCAATCCACCTAACCTGCACATCTTTGTTCCCTAAGGGGCAATTTAGCATGGCAATCCACCTAACCTGCACATCTTTGGACCCTAAGGGACAATTTAGCATGGCCAATCCACTAACCTGCACATCTTTGGACCCTAAGGGACAATTTAGCATGGCCAATCCACCTAATCTACACATCTTTGGACCCTAAGGGACAATTTAGCATGGCCAATCACCTAACCTACACATCTTTGGACCTCTAAGGGACAATTTAGCACGCCAATCCACCTAACCTGCACATCTTTGGACCCTAAGGGACAATTTAGCATGGCCAATCCACCTAACCTGCACATCTTTGGACCCTAAGGGACAATTTAGCACAGCCAATCCACCTAACCTGCACATCTTTGGACCCTAAGGGACAATTTAGCATGGCCAATCCACCTAACCTGCACATCTTTGTTCCCTAAGGGGCAATTTAGCATGGCAATCCACCTAACCTGCATATCTTTGGACACTAAGGGACAATTTAGCATGGCCAATCCACCTAACCTGCACATCTTTGGACCCTAAGGGGCAATTTAGCATGGCAATCCACCTAACCTGCATATCTTTGGACCCTAAGGGACAATTTAGCATGGCCAATCCACCTAACCTACACATCTTTGGACACTAAGGGGCAATTTAGCGTGGCCAATCCACCTAATCTACACATCTTTCGGACTGTGGGAGAAAACCGGAGCACCCAGAGGAAATCCGCGCAGACATGGGGAGAACGTGCAGACTCCGCACAGACAGTGACCTGCGGTCTGGAATTGGAACTCGGGTCCCTGGCGCTGTGAGGCAGCAGTGCTTACCGTTGTGCCACCGTATTACAAATCTGCTTTGCACCCTCTGCCAGAGTACTTTTTGGTAATACGTTTGAGGTTGCTGTATCATTACTAAGCGTCAGGCATTGCCAGGGTGGGGGATGGGGGAAGTCTTGGAAGGTATGGTGCTAACACAGGTATGAGTGTGAGGTTAATTCTACACGGCATGTAGTGTTTTTTTTGTTGATATTTGAGATAAAGATACAGGGGGAAATTTGAGACAAATGGAAAAGTGCTTGGGTCGAATTTGTCCTTGATCTGCAAACTGAGCGTGAGCAAGCTTGAACAAGATCACTCATTTACACAGTACTGAGGGGTGATTAATCCCGGGGAGTGCGGGGGCGGGAGGCTGGACGGGGGCGAGATGCCAGCTGAGACCTCGCAATCTCTCTCAGAATCCAATGTGCTTCTGTTTAATCTCTGCCAACGGGGGCACCTCGCTATTAATAGACCCAGAACGCGAGAGTATGTTAATTTATGTACAGGCTTACACAGCATAATCCGCAGTCTGTCAGAAAAGGCTGTCGCTCTCCCAAGCAAGGGATGACGACTTTCAAAGTCCCCGGGGAGGGGAGCTGGAGAAAAAGGCACGGCTTGTCGAAGCTTTTCATCCGGGACTCATCAGGCTATTCTGCGGCGGAGGGAAAAATAATATCAGGCTTGGGAGAGGGCAGGATTTTGGAATGTTACATTTTCTGGAATTAACAAAGGGATAGTTTGATCCAGTGTTTTTGAGGTATTAAGGGTCATAGAGATGTGAGGTGGGTTTTATTGCCACGCTTGCCCCAAGATCGGGAGGTCCTGCCTGAGGTTCACGGCCCTTTGCATGGTCTGTCCCCACCTCCCACCTTCTCCGCGGGAAGGGAAAATTCTACCCGTAGAGTCATAGAGCACAGGAACAGGCCCTTCAGCCCAACCAGTCCATACTGACCATGCTGCCTTCCCAATTGCCCCGGTTTGGCCTATATGCCCCTAATCCTCTCCTGTCCGCATACTTACCCAAATGCGGTTTCAACGTCGCTATTGAACCTGCCTCAACTGCTTTCTCATTCCATACACAGCACCCTCTCCGTGAAGAAGTTCACAGGGTGGGAGAAATTGTACTGAGGACCCTCGGGTCTAGAGTCACAGAGGTCAACCGCACAGCGAAGGCCCTTCGGCCTATCACAGCTGTGCTGGTCAAAAAGTACATGGAAGTACATAGGAGGATGTGGGCCAAATGTGGGGGGGCGGGAATTGGTGCTAGCTGGGAGGACAGCACAGAGCAGTTGGGCCGAAGGGCCTGCTTTGTGCGTCCAGGACCCTTGTGAACATCGGCACGAAAGAAACAGCTCTCAAAACGCTACTCCCAAAATTAAACCCTTTTCTTAAATTGATTAGTAAAGCGCTCGAAACAAGTGTGTGAGGGGTTTCCTTTTTCCGGCTAAGATTCGTGCGATAATTTCGATCAAGGGATCGCGATTCCGGAGGCCACTCCGAACGGACAGCGCGTCAGAAGGGTGGCCCCAGGGAATCTGAGACGCCACGTTTTCAGTGCGAGACGTTGAGGGTTTTGTGTTGGGGGGTGGGGTGTTGGCAGAACGGGGGCAATCGCTCGAGCACGGGAACAGCGAGCCGGTTGTTTGGGCCCCTATTTCCTCCCAGCCGCTATTTTTTTGTCACCAGGGTATCCCTTTCCCAGCCGTTACCTCAGGAGGAGGCGATCTTTGTGTCGAGCGTCAGTCACGATCACAATGCCTGCCTGGTCACGCCGCGTCACGGCTAATTAATGCAAAGACCCCCATTTGTCTCAGTGGAGGCCCCCCCCCCCTTTCCCCTCTCCTCCTCTCGACATCAATACCTCGAGGATCTCCCCCGCCCCCCCCTTCCCCTGATCCTCCCCGCCCCGAGCCTTCCCCAGACAACAGATTGAAAACTTGACATCTTGCACTACCACACAATAACATTGTGTCTGGACTCCAGGGCTCAGCTGTCTTTTGCATACAGTCTGGATGATAATTGATGCTTCAAAGCCCCGTTCGCCAACTTGCAATACGTCCCTCCATTGTCCGCTCTCTCTCTTTGACTGAATATCTGTATCATCGAATCCCTACAGTGCAGACGGAGGCCATTCGGCCCATTCAATCCCATTCAAACCTCAGTCCCATCCCCATAACTCCACGTATTTACTCCCGTCCGCTTTCTCTGGGTGGCACGGTGGGTTAGCACCGCTGCTTCGCAGCGCCAGGGGACCCGGGTTTGATTCCCGGCTCGGGTCACTGCCTGTGGGGGGACTGCGCGTCCTCCCCGTGTCTGAGTGGGTTTCCTCCGGGTGCTCCGGTTTCCTCCCACAGTCCGAAAAGACGTGCGGGTTAGGTGGGCTGGCCACGCCAAATCACCCCTTGGTGTCAGGGGGACTAGCAAAGGTAAGTAAATGCGGGTAGGGCCAGAGTGGGATTGAGGTCAGTACCAACTTAATGGGTCGAATGGCCTCCTTCTGCACTGTACGGATTCTATGATTCTTCCATCGGGAAAAAGGTACAAAGTCTGACGTCACGTACCAACCAACTCAAGAACAGCTTCTTCGCTGCTGCCAACAGTTTTTGAATGGATCTATTTTATATTAAGTTGCTCTTTCTCTACACCCTATCTATGACTGTAACACTACATTCTGCACTCTCTCCTTTCCTTCTCTATGAACGGCATGCTTTGTCTGTATAGCACACAAAAAAAATTTCACTGTATCCCAATCCATGCGACAATAATAAATCAAATCTAGATGATTAGAGTGGCACAGTGGTTAGTTAGCACGGCTGCCTCACAGCGCCAGGGACCCGAGTTCGATTCCTGGTTTTGGCTCACTGTTTGTATGGAATTTGCACATTCTCCTCATGCCTGCGTGGGTTTTCCCCGGCTCTCTGGTTTCCTCCTACACTCAAAGATGCGCGGGTTAAGTTTGAGTGGCCATGCTAAATTGCCCCTTAGTGTCCACGGATGTGTGGGTTAGGTGCAACTTAGCATGGCCAATCCAGAGATGTGGCCTCACCAGAGATGTACAATTGCAGTAAAACATCCCTATCCCTACACTCAAATCCCCTTGCTATGAAGGCCAGCAGACCATTTGCCTTCTTTACTGCCTGCTGTACCTGTGCGCTTACTTTCAGTGACTGATGCACAAGGATTCCAAGGTCTCGCTGAGTGTCCACCTCTCTCAATTTACACCCATTCAAATAATAATCTGTCTTTCTATTATTGTGGACACAGGGGACAGGGGGGTGTGGGGGGTGAGAGAGGGAGAGGGGGCGAGAGAGGGGAGAGAGGGTGAGAAAGGCCAGGCAAGGAGGGCGGAGAGAGAGATGGGTGGGGGGGGGGCTAGAGACGGGGGCGGGGGGGGGTGAGAGAGGAGGGAGATGAGAGAGGGAGGGGGCGAGAAAGGCCAGGCAAGGAGGGCAGGAGAGAGATTGGGGGGGCTAGAGACGGGCAGGGGGTGAGAGAGGAGGGGGGATGAGAGAGGGAGAGGGGGCGAGAGAGGGAGAGGGGTGAGAGAGGGGAGGGGGGCGAGAGAGAGGGAGAGAGAGGGGGCGAGAGAGAGGGAGAGGGGGCGAGAGAGGGAGAGGGGGCGAGAGAGAGGGAGAGAGAGGGGGCGAGAGAGGGAGAGGGGGCGAGAGAGGGAGAGAGAGAGAGAGAGAGAGAGAGAGGAGAGAGGGAGAGAGGGGCGAGAGAGGGAGAGAGAGGGGGTGAGAGAGGGAGAGAGAGGGGGCGAGAGAGGGAGAGAGAGGGAGGAAAGAATGGGGCAAGAAAGGCCAGGCAAGGATTGCTAGAGAGGGATGGGGAGGGGGGCTAGAGACGGGGAGGGGGGGGGGGTAGTGAGAGGGGGGGGGGGGGGGCGAGAGAGGGAGAGAGGGTGAGAAAGGCCAGGCAAGGAGGGCGAGAGAGAGAGATGGGTGGGGGGGGGGGGGCTAGAGACGGGGGCGGGGGGGGGTGGAGAGGGAGGGAGATGAGAGAGAGGGAGAGGGTGGCGAGAAAGGCCAGGCAAGGAGGGCGGGAGAGAGACTGGGGGGGCTAGAGACGGCGGGGGGTGAGAGAGGGAGGGGGATGAGAGAGGGAGAGGGGCGAGAGAGGGAGAGGGGGTGAGAGGGGGAGAGAGGGAGAGGGGGGGAGAGAGAGGGAGAGAGGGGAGAGAGAGGAGAGAGGGGGGAGCGAGAGAGGGAGAGGGGGGAGAGAGGGAGAGGGGGCTGAGGAGAGAGAGAGAGCGGGAGAGAGAGGGGGCGAGAGGGGGTGAGGGGGTGGTCGGGGGAGGAGGGGGAGAGAGGGAGAGGGAGAGGGGGGAAAGTGGGGCGCAAGAAGGCCAGGCAAGGATTGCGAGAGAGGATGGGGAGGGGGCTAGAGACGGGGGGGGGGGGGGGGGGGGGTAGTGAGAGGGAGGGGGGGTGAGAAAAAGAAAGAGAGAGGGGAAGAGAGATAGAGAGGGGGCGAGAGAAAGAGAGGGATAGAGAGGGATGGGGGGGGTGAGAGAGGGAGAGAGTGGGGTGGCAAGGGAGGGAGAGGGCGAGAGCAGGAGAGAGAGGGTGAGAGAAAGGAAGAGTGCCAGAGAGAGAGAGAGAGAGAGTGAGGCTGAGCAGGCAAGAGGGAACACGGGGGCGAAAGTGCTAAGTTTCTCTCTCCATTCCATGGTGAATGTTATCAGGCAGAGGGAGCTGGATGAAGATCCCTACTCCGACATCGGAGTGGGCTTCGGTGTAAAATGGAAGCAGACACTCAACACTGGGGCTATATTCTAACTAGCACTGCCCAATCCGAGTCTCCTCCGTACTCACAGGGAACGTAGCAATCTTTGTGTCTGTTTTGGCCCTAACATCCTTCCTGTCAGTATAGCTTCTGGGTTGAAGGGTCACAGGTATCACTGTTTCTATTTAGAATCATACAGTCATAGAGGTTTACAGCATCAAAACAGGCCCTTCGGCCCAACTTTTCATGCCGCCTTTTTTTTAACCCCCAAGCTGTGGCCCATTTCCCTCTATACCCATCTTATAGAACAAAGAACAAAGAACAACACAGCACGGGAAACAGGCCCCTCGGCCCAACGAGCCCGCGCCGCCGTCCTAACATCTTAATGACATATAGAGACCAATATAGGGACAATTTGTTACCCAATCAGCCTAAGGGCACATTTTTGGGATGTGGGAGGAAACCGGAGCACCCGGAGAAAACCCACGCAACCACGGGGAGAACGCGCAAACTCCTGCAGACACAGGCCCAAATCCATGTGTCTGCACAGCAACAGCGATAGTCTCTGAGCTGTCATGTTGCCCATCTGATGGTCCAGTTTAAGCATACACTAACGACGTGAAGCACTAGGCCACTCCTGAAGTAACATCCAAGAGCAGCCCTCGCACGACCTGCCGAATGCATGCGCCTTGTTGGTCAACAAGGTGGACCGAATAGCCTGTGGAAACAAATAAAGTATTTAAACAGTCCTCCTATATCCCTCTATCTGCAGACCGCTCATGTGGCTGTCCAAGAGACCCTTAAACAACCCTAGCGTGCCTGCTCCCACCACCTTACTCGGTAGTGCATTCCACACCCCCACTACCCTTTGTGTGAAAAAATGCCCTCTAATATTAGTCTTATACATAGCTCCCCTCACCCTAAGGCCGTGGCCCCTCGTTCTATCCAATTCTAATGGTGGAAAAAGCTTACCACCATTTACTCTATCTATACCCCTCATAATCTTATATACGTCTAATAGATCCCCTCTCAGCCGACGTCTTTCAAGGGAAAACAATCCCAGTGCATTCAATCTTTCCTCATAAGACAGCCCTTCCATACCAGGCAGCATCCTGGTAAATCTCCTCTGCACTCTCTCCAGGGACTCCACATCCTTCCGGTAGTACGGCGACCAGAACTGGATACAGTACTCCAAGTGAGGCCTAACCAACGTTCTATACACTTGTAACATCAAACTCCTACTCTTGTATTCTATACCCCTTCCTATGAAGGCTAACATACCATACGCTTTCTTTATCACCCCCTCCACCTGTACTGACACCTTTAGAGACTTGTGAACCTGCACCCCCAGGTCTCTCTGCGTCTCTATACTCCGGATAGTTTTACCTTTTATCCTATAACTCCCCTCAATAAACAGACTATTAACTGTCTAAATGCTTTTTAAAAGACAAAATTGTACCCGCCTCTACTACTGCCTCAGGCAGCTCACTCACCAACCACTGTGTGAAAACATTGTCTTTCTGGACTCTTTTGTATCTCTCCCCTCTCACCTTAAACCTACGCCCTCTAGTTTTAGACTCCCCGACCTTTGGGAAAAGATATTGACTATCCAGCCAATCTATGCCCCTCATTATTTTTTATAAACCTTTATAAGATTGCCCCTAAACTCCTACGTGCCAGAGAAAAAAGTCCCAATCTATCCTGCCTCTCCTTACAAGTCAAATCTTCAAGCACCAGTAGCATCCTAGTAAGTCTTTTCTGAACTCTTTCTAGTCTAATAATATCCTTTCTCTAATAAGGTGACTAGAATTTCACGCAGTATTTCAAGTGTGGCCTTACCAATGCCTTGTACAACTTCAATAAGATGTCCCAACTCTTGTATTCAATGTTCTGACCAATGAAACCAAGCATTGCCGAATGCTTTCTTCACCACTCTGTCCACCTGTAACTCCACTTTCAAGGAGCAATGAACCTGTACCCCTCGATCTCTTTGTTCTGTAACTCTCCCCAACGCCCTGCCATTAACTGAGCAAGTTCTGCCCTGGCTCAATCTACCAAAATGCATCACCTCGCATTTATCTAAATTAAACTCCATCTGCCATTTGTCAGCCCACTGGCCCAATTGACCAAGATCCCATTGCAAACCTAGGTAACTTTCTTCACTGCGCACCAAGCCACCAATCTTGGGGTCATCTTTAAACTTACTAACCATGCCTTCAATATTCTTATCCAAATCATTAATGATGACAAATAACAGTGGACCCAGTACCGACCCTGAGGCACACCGCTGGTTACAGGCCTCCAGTTTGAAAAACATCCCTCTACAACCACCCTCTGGCTTCTGTCATCAAGCCAATTTTGTATTCATTTGGTTACTTCATCCTGGATCCCCTGAGATTTAACCTGATCCAACAACTTACCATGCGGTACCTTGTCAAAGGCCTTGCTAAAGTCCACATAAACAACATCAACTGCATTACCCTTATCTACCTTCTTGGTTACGCCTTCAAAAAACTCAATCAAATTTCTGAGACATGATTTTCCACTCACAAATTCATGCTGATTGTCCCTAATCAGTCCTTGCTTCTCTAAATCCCTTTAGATCCTGCATCTCAAAATATCTTCCAACAACTTACCCACCACAGATGTGAGGCTCACTGGCCTGCAGTTCCCAGGCTTTTCCCTGCATCCTTTTTACATAACATTTGCCAATCTCCAACGTTCAAGCACTTCACCCGTGACTATCGATGATTCAAATATTTCTGACAGGGGGCCTCCAATGTCCTCCCTAACCTCCCACAATGTCCTGGGATACACTTCATCAGGCCCCAGGGATTTATCTACTTTTAAGACTTCCTTTAGTCAAGAAAACTTTAGTCAAGAAAATTACAAATCGATGTTTTCACCACTGAGGCCTCTCTTTTCAAATATTCTTTAAAAAATTTGTTCCATTGATCTTTTAAGGGAATTACAAATGTTCTTGAATGTATTGTTTCCGGGTCAAAGGTTGCCCAGTCAGGGCCCAGACCCTCCTGCTCCATTTTTCGCCTTCCCTCCATCGTATTGTTAGCAACAGGCCTACAATTCCACCGTCCCGCCCCCATCACAACAACACAGCTTGCCAAAGGAGGTCCGAGGTATCGTCACAGCTCTGGCTGGTATTTGGGGTGGCACAGTGGCTCGGCATTGCTGTCTCGCAGCGCCAGGGACCCGGGTTCGATTCCTGGCTCGGGTCACTGTCTGTGTGGAGTCCACATATTCTCCCCATGTCTGTGTGGGTTTCCTCCGGTTTCCTCCCACAGTGAACCTGAACAGGCGCTGGACTGCGACAGCTCTGGGATTTTTATAGTAACTTCATTGCAGTGTTAATGTAAGCCTACTCGTGACGTGATCAAGCAAACACCTCAGTTGGGCAAGTGATAGATTTTATATGTATATATACATATAGACATCACAAAGGCACCACCATTGCCAAGTATTAGCAACACTGTTACCAAGCATCACCACCATCATTAAGTACCCCCATCACGCTCAACAAACATCCCATCAACAACCTCTTAGTGTCAACATTTCATTGAGAAATCCAACAGGAGTAAACATGCCAACATTGCAACTAAGAGCAGGCCAGAATTTTTTTGAAATTTGTTTACGGATTTGTATGTTAGGGGGATTGACCATGCTAAATTGACCCTTAGTGTCCAAAGATGTGTAGGTTAGGGGGATTGGCCATGCTAAATTGTCCCTTAGTGTCCAAAGATGTGTAGGTTAGGGGGATTGGCCATGCTAAATTGTTCCTTAGTGTCCAAAGACGTGTAGGTTAGGGGGATTGGCCATGCTAAATTGCCCCTTAGTGTCCAAAGATGTTTAGGTTAGGGGGATTGGCCATGCTAAATTGTCCCTTAGTGTCCAAAGATGTGTAGGTTCGGGGGATTGGCCATGCTAAATTGCCCCTTATGTCCAAAGATGTGCAGGTTAGAGGGAATTGACCATGCTAAATTGTTCTTTGTGTCCAAAGATGTATAGGTGAGATGGATTGGCCATGCTAAATTGCATCTTAGTGTCCAAAGATGTGCAGGTTAGAGAGAATTGGCCATGCTAAATTGTTCCTTAGTGTCCAAAGATGTGTAGGTGAGATGGATTGGCCATGCTAAATTGTTCCTTAGTGTCCAAAGATGTGTAGGTTAGGTGGATTGGCCATGCTAAATTGTTCCTTAGTGTCCAAAGATATGTAGGTAAGATGGATTGGCCATGCTAAATTGCATCTTAGTGTCCAAAGATGTGTGGGTTAGGTGGATTGGCCATGCTAAATTGTTCCTTAGTGTCCAAAGATGTGTAGGCGAGATGGATTGGCCATGCTAAATTGTTCCTTAGTGTCCAAAGATGTGTAGGTTAGGTGGATTGGCCATGCTAAATTGCCCCTAAATTGCCTCTCCACATAAGCAAACCCTCTCAATTCCGGAATCAAGCTAGTGAATCCCTGCGCTAGTCTATCCTTTCTCAAGTAAAGAGACCAAAACTGTACACAGTAACTCCAGGTATGGCCTCACCAGCACCTTATACATAACCTTGCTGTTCTTAAACTCCATCCCTCTCGCAATGAAGGACAAAATCCCATTTGCCTTCTTCATTCCCTGCTGCACCCACGCAGACATGGGGAGAATGTGCAGATCCACACACAGGCGACCCAAGCTGGGAATTGAACCCGGGTCCCTGGCGCCGTGGAGGCAGCAGTGCTAATCATCGTGCAGCAGGTGTTGTTAAGACTTTGCCGGAACAGGCGGCAAAGAAAACGCATCTTCTGGGAAATGGGGGGTTGGGCAAAGGTACACTTCCGACAACCCATTATTAAATTGAGAGGAAAGTTGGCGCTGTTATGAAAATAATTGTACAGCATTTCAACTGGATGCATGCCAAGCAACTCAGTAACATACCACAGCGGGGCACAGAGGTCTGAAACGGTGCCAGCTATTCCTACCTAGTGAGATTTCAGCAAGGCTAGGTATTGGGGGGAATGCCAAGTGCCTCTCTGCAGGGATGGCAGAATGGGAACACAGTCTTATGCTGGGAAAAGACAAGCCTGGGAATTCTTGATGCCGATAACACAAAGATGACACCAAGTTGGGTGGGGGAGGGTGAGCTGTGAGGAGGACACAGAGATGCTTCAGCGTGATTTGGACAGGCTGAGTGTGTGGGCAACTGCCTGGCAGATACAATATAATGTCAAGGATGCTAGAGGGAGTTTTTTTCGCACAGAGGGTGGTGGGGGTATGGAATGCGCTGCCAAGTAAAGTGCTGGAGGCAGGCACTCTGGAGTTATTTAAGAAATACTTAGATGGGCACATGAACAGAATGGGAATGGAGGGGTATAGAAAACTGATTTAAAATAGGGATCATGAGCCTTGGGAGTCCCTGGGAAGTGTGTAAATAGATGATGATGTTGATGTACTTGTTTTTATCCTACAGGTGCTTTGGTCCGCCTTGTTGTCTAACAAGGGGCATACACGCGATGGGTCGTGTGAGGGCTGCTCTTGGATTTTTTTCGAGAGTATCCTAGTGCTTCACGTCGTTAGTGTACGCTTGACCTGGACCATTTGACGGGCAACACGACAGCTCAGTGACTATCGCTGTGCTGTGCAGATACATGGATTTGGGGCCTGTGTCTGTGGGAGTTTGCGCATTCTCCCCGTGCTTGCGTGGGTTTTCTCCGTGTGCTCCGGTTTCCTCCCACGTCCCAACGATGTGCTCTTAGGCTAATTGGCAAAACAAATTCTCCCTAAATTGTCTCAAATTTGGTTTTGAATCCATAGATCTATAAACATAGACAGGGATCGCGGGTAGAGGTGGGAACATTGGGGTGGCGGCGCGGGATCCTTGGGCCGAAGGGCCTGTTTCCCGTGCTGTTTTGTTCTTTGTTCTTTAAATGTGAGGGTGGATAAATGTGAAATTATCCATTTTGATAGCAATAATAGAAAGACATTATTATTTGAATAGGTGCAAATTGAGAGAGGTGGATACTCAGCGAGATCTTGGTGTCCTTGTGCATCAGTCACTGAGAGTAAGCGTGCAGGTACAGCAGGCAGTAAAGAAGGCAAATGGTATGTTGTCTCCATAGCGAGAGGATTTGATTTTAGGGATAGGGATGTTTTGTACAGGGTGTTGGCGAGGCCACACCTGGAGTATTATGTGCGGTTTTGGTCTCCTTATCTGAGGAAGGATGGTCCTTGCTACAGAGGGAGTACAGCGAAGGTTTACCAGGCTGATTCCTGGGATGGCAGATCTGTCACACGAGGAGAGACTTAGTCCGTTAGGATTATATTCACTGGAGTTCAGAAGAGTGAGAGGGGATCTCATAGAAACTTATAAAATTCTAACAGGGTTAGACAGGGTAGATTCAGAAAGAATGTTCCTGATGGTGGGGGGAGTCCAGAATTAGGGGTCAGAGTTTGAGGATAAGGGGTAAATCTTTTTGAACTAAGGTGAGGAGAAATTTCTTCACCCAGATGGTGGTGAATGTGTAGAATTCACTCCCACAGAAAGTAATCGAGGCCAAAATGTTGTGTGATTTCAAAAAGAAATTAGATATAACTTGTGGGACTAAATGAATCGAGGGATATTGGTGGTGGGGGGGGGAGGGGGGAATCAGGATATTGAATTTGATGATCAGCCATGATCAAAATGAATGGCGGAGCAAGCTGGAAGGGCCGAATGGCCTCCTTCTGCTTCTGGTTTCTATCTTTCTGTGTAAACTCAAGTGACATTTGAAATAACATTGCCACAGAGATAAAAGTCTGTGACGTTGCTAAGCCCCAAGTCCAATTGATTGATACTAAATATCAAGATCTTGATGAGTAGGAGACAGTTTCAAAGTTTGTGGATGACACAGAACTTTGAAGTGTTGTAAACTGTGACTAGGGAACGTAGAACTTCACAAGGGCTTAGACACGTGCGTGGAGTGGGCAGATTAGGTTCATTTCAGGGAAGAAATTTATTCATTAGTGTCGGGAGTAGGCTTACATTAACACTGCAATGAAGTTACTGTGAAAATCCCCTACGTTGCCACACTCCTGTTCGGGTTACACTGAGGGAGAATTTAGCCCCTAACCAGCCCGTCTTTCAGACTGTGGGAGGAAACCCATGCAGACACGGGGAGAACACGCAGACTCTACACAGACAGTGATCCAAACCGGGAATCGAACCCGGGTCCTTGGCGCTGTGAGGCAGCCGTGCTAACCCACTGTGCCTCAGGGCTTGGGAGGCCACAGAGGATTTGGATATCATAACTAATACAGAAGCAAGACTAAGGGAATGACAGGTGGTTAGCACTGCTGCCTCACAGCGCGACAGCCAAAAGTTTGATTCCCGGCTTGGGTCACAGTCTGTGCGGAGTTTGCACATTCTCCCTATGTCTGTGTGGGTTTCCTCCAGGTGCTACGGTTTCCTCCCACAGCACAAAGATGTGTAGGTTAGGTGGATTGGCCATGCTAAATTGCTCCTTGGTGTCCAAAGATGTGCAGGTTAGGTGGATTGGCCATGATAAATTGCCCTTTAGTGTTCAAAGATGTGCAGGTTAGGTGGATTGGCCATGATAAATTGCCCCTTAGTGTTCAAAGATGTGCAGGTTAGGTGGATTGGCCATGATAAATTGCCCCTTAGTGTTCAAAGATGTGCAGGTTAGGTGGATTGGCCATGCTAAATTGTCCCTTAGTGTTCAAAGATGTGCAGGTTAGGTGGATTGGCCATGATAAATTGCCCCTTAGTGTTCAAAGATGTGAGGTTAGGTGGACTGACCATTCTAAATTGCCATTTAGTGTCCAAAGATGTGAAGGTTAGGTGGATTGGCCATTCTAAATTGCCCCTTAGTGTCCAAAGATGTGAAGGCTAGGTGGATTGGCCATTCTAAATTGCCCCTTAGTGTCCAAAGATGTGTAGGTTAGGTGAATTGGCCATTCTAATTGCCCCTTAGTGTCCAAAGATGTGAAGGCTAGGTGAATTGGCCATTCTAAATTGCCCCTTAGTGTCCAAAGATGCAGGCTAGGTGATTGGCCATTCTAAATTGCCCCTTAGTGTCCAAAGATGTGAAGGCTAGGTGAATTGGCCATGCTAAATTGCTCCTTAGTGTCCAAAGATGTGCAGGTTAGGTGGATTGGCTATGCTAAATTGCTCCTTAGTGTCCAAAGATGTGCGGGTTAGGTGGATTGGCCATGCTAAATTGCCCCATAGCAGCAGGGTAAGTATGTGGGGTTAAGGGGATAGGGCTTGGGTGGGATTTGTTCGGGTGAATGGCCTCCTTCTGCACTGTAGGAATTCTATGAGTGTACGAAGACTGGCAGTTCAATATTCTGTGGTGTGGAGTCAGGAGTGTGATGGAACACTCCCCATTTGCCTGGATGGGTACAGCTCCAACAACACTCGAGAAGCTCGACACCATCCAGGACAAAGCAGCCCCGCTCGATCGGCACCCCATCCACAAACATTCACTCCCTCCACCACTGACGCTCAGTAGCAGCAGTGTGTACCATCTACAAGATGCACCGCAGCAACTCATCCTTAGACAGCACCTTCCAAACCCACAACCTCTACCATCTAGAAGGACAAGGGGCAGCAAACACATGGGGAACACCACCATGATCAAGATCTCTTCCACTCAGCACCCTGATTTGGAAAAATATCGGCCGTTCCTTCGCAGTCGCTGGTTCAAAATCCTGGAATTCCCTCCCTAACAGCATTGTGGGTCAACCCACGGCACGGAGACTGTGGCGATTCAAGATGGCGGCTCACCACCACCTTCTCAAGGGGCAACTAGGGATGGGCAACAAATGCTCGGCCCAGCCAGCCATACCCATGTCCCACAAATAAACCTGTATAAAAAAAACTTGGAGAGGATATTCCTCGGGATTGTCCGCTGGAGTTAAGAAGGGGGATTGTACTATAGGCCCCCTGAATAGGTGGTAGAGGTGTGTACAATGACAACATTGAAAAGACACTTGGACAGATACATGGATGCGAAAGGTTTATAGGGATATGGGCCAAACACAGGCGATTTTTAAAATTCATCTGTGGGACATGGGTATCGCTGGGCTGGGCCAATATTTATTGCCCATCCCTAGTTGCCCTTGGAGGGCAGTTGAGAGTCAACCACATTTGCTGTGGCTCTGGAGTCACACGTAGGCCAGAACGGGGTAAGGATGGCAGATTTCCTTCCCTAAAGGGAACCGCATGGGTTTTTCCGACAACGGTTTCATCAGTAGATTCTTAATTCCAGATTTTTGTTTGTATCGAAATCAAATTTCACCATCTGTCGTGGCGGGATTCGAACCCGGATCCCCCGGAACATCAGTTGAGTTTCTGGGTTAATGAACTAGTGATAATGACTCCTCTACAGGAGGAATTCAGTGCAGGAAACCTGGTCAGCGTGGATGAGTTGGGCCGAAGGGCCTGTTTCCATGTTGTATATCTCTCCGATGCTATGGGACAATGTAACGTAGAACATAGAACACTACAGCACAAATAGGCCCTTCGACCCACGAGTTGCGCCGATCATGTCTGTACCTACCAAGCCACAGATCTATCTATAACCCCCTATCCCATTAGATCCCATATATTCATCCAGAAGTCTTTTAAAAGACCCCAGCGAGTTCGCCTCTACCACCACCGACGGCAGCCGATTCCATTCACTCACCACCCTCTGAGTGAAAAACTTACCCCTAACATCCCCTCTGTATTTGCTTCCCTGCACCTTAAATCTGTGTCCTCTCGTCGCGACCATTTCAGCCCAGGGAAATAGCCTCTGAGAATCTACCCTATCTACTCCTCTCAACATTTTATAAACCTCTATCAGGTCGCCTCTCAACCTATGTCTCTCCAGGGAGAAGAGTCCCAGCTCCCTCAACCTATCTTCATAAGGCCTGCCTCCCAATCCAGGCAGCATCCTTGTAAAAACATGAGGGATGGAGTTCTTAAGGGTCTGGAGGTGCAAAAGGACCTGGGTGTATCTGTGCCTAGATTGTTGAGTGTGGCAGAACAGGCCGAGGGAGTAATTAATAAAGTATATAGTGTCCTGGCTTTATTAACAGGGGACGGAGTACAAGAGCAAGAAGGTTATGCTGACCTTACACAAGACACGAGTTAGACCTCAGCTGGAACACTGTGTACAGTGGGTGCTACACTACAGGAAGGAGATGAACCCATTGGAGAGGGCGCAGAAGAGGTTTACAAGACCAGTTCCAGGGATGAGAAGCTTCAGTGGTGAGGATAGATTGGAATTGTTGGGATTGGAGAGGAGAAGGCTGAGAGGACATTTGATAGGAATCACAGAAGCCTACAGTGTAGAAGGAGGCCATTCGGCCCCTCAAGCCTGCACCAACAACAGTCCCACCCATGGACTTTCCCCATAACCCCATGCATTTACCCTCAACTAGTCCCCCGACACTAAGGAGCAATTTAGCATGGTCAATCCACCTAACCTGCACATCTTTGGATACTAAGGGGCAATTTAGCATGGCCAATCCACCTAACCTGCACATCTTTGGACACTAAGGAGCAATTTAGCATGGTCAATCCACCTAACCTGCACATCTTTGGATACTAAGGGGCAATTTAGCATGGTCAATCCACCTAACCTGCACATCTTTGGACACTAAGGGGCAATTTAGCACGGCCAATCCACCGAACCTGCACATCTTTGGACACTAAGGGGCAATTTAGCATGGCCAATCCCTCTAACCTACACATCTTTGGACACTAAGGGGCAATTTAGCATGGCTAATCCATCAAACCTGCTCATCCTTGGAGTGTGGGAGGAAACCGGAGCAATCGGAGGAAACTCACGCAGACACGGGGAGAACTCCACAGTGACCCAAGGCTGGAATCGAACCCGGGTCCCTGGCGCTGTGAGGCAGCAGCGCTAACCACTGTGTCACCGTCCTTGTGCATTACCAAACTGGATAACAGTGCCCACATTCTCAGGCCCTGTATCAACTGGGGTAGCCCCCAAAGACACCAGAGATCCATGGCAGCAATTTTGGGCCCTGCATCTAAGGAAGGATGTGCTGGCCTTGGAGAGGGTCCAGAGGAGATTCACCAGAATGATCCCAGGAATGAAAGACTTGATGTATGAGGAATGTTTGAGGACTCTGGGTGTGTACTCGGTGGAGTTTAGAAGGATGGCGGAGTTGGGGGGATTCTTATTGAAACTTACAGAATACTGAGAAGCCCTGGATAGAGTGGACGTGGAGAAGATGTTCCCATTAGTCGGAGAGACTCGGATCCGAGGGACACAGCCTCAGAATAAAGGGATGATCCTTTAGAACTGAGATGAGGAGGAATTTCTTCAGCCAGAGGGTTTGGGGAACCTGTGGGACTCATTGCCGCAGAGGAGGCCAGGTCACTGAGTGTATGCAATTCAAGTTCATTCATTAGTGTCACAAGTAGGCTTACATTACACTTCACTGAAATTACCATAAAAATCCCCGAGTCACCACACTTTTGGCTCTTGTTCGCGTTACACTGAGAGTGAATTTAGCATGGCCCACGCACCTAACCTGTACCACTTTGGATACTAAGGGGCAATTTAGCATGGCCAATCCACCTAACCTGCACATCTTTGGACACTAAGGGGCAATTTAGCATGGCCCACGCACCTAACCTGTACCACTTTGGACACTAAGGGGCAAATTAGCATGGCCAATCCACCTAACCTGCACATCTTTGGACACTAAGGGGCAAATTAGCATGGCCAATCCACCTAACCTGCACATCTTTGGACACTAAAGGGCAATTTAGCATGGCCAATCCACCCAACCTGCACATCTTTGGACACTAAAGGGCAATTTAGCATGGCCAATCCACCCAACCTGCACAACTTTCAGACTGTGGGAGGAAACCGGAGCACCCGGAGGAAACCCACAGAGACAAGGGGAGGACATGCAGACAAATGACCCGAGCCGGGAATCAAAACTGGGTCCCCGGCGCTGTGAGGCAGCAGTGCCAAGTGTGGCACCACCCAGAGACAGAGGTAGTTTATTGATTGATAAGGGGTTCAAAGATTAGGGGGAAGAGGCGGGGGAAATGGGGTGGATAAACTTATAGGCTGGGGGAGCAGACTTGATGGGCTGATGGCCCTAATTCTGCTGCTACATAGATCACAGTAAGAAATCTCAGGACACCCAGGTTAAAGTCTAACAGCTTTATTTGATAGCAAAAGACACCAGCTTTCGGAGCGTTGACCCTTCGTCAGGTGAGTGTTCACCATTCACAAAGAACAAAACAGCACGGGAAACAGGCCCTTCGGCCCAACGAGCCCGCGCCGCCACCCCGATGTTCCCACCTCTACCCGCGATCCCTGTCCATGTTTATAGATCTAATGGATTAAAAACCAAATTTGAGACAATTTAGGGAGAATTTGTTTTGCCAATTAGCCTAAGAGCACATCTTTGGGGGTGTGGGAAGAAACCGGAGCACCCGGAGAAAACCCACGCAAGCACAGGGAGAATGCGCACAGACATAGGCCCCAAATCCATGTATCCGCACAGCACAGCGATAGTCACTGAGCTGTCGTGTTGCTCATCAAATGGTCCGTCAGGGTCAAGCGTACACCTGACAAAGGGGCAGCGCTCAGAAAGCCAGTGGCGTTAGCCACCAAATAAACCTGTTGGACTTTAGCCTGGTTTGGTGAGGCTTCTTACTGTGTTTACCCCAGTCCGGCCTCGCCACACCACAGAACCCCTACAGCACAAGAAGGAGACCATCTGACTCGCCCAGTCTGCACACTGCCTTATCCCCGTGACTCCGCACGCCTTCTAAGAAGAAATCCCCGCTTTCTTAGCCAGGCCAGGCCCACCAGCCCAGCAATAATGACGAACCCACGCAGGCTCGGGAGAATTGCGCCACGCAATTCCAGCAAGGAATCTCGTGCCGGCGTGACTTAACAAACACGATGCTGGAACCTCGGGGGGTGGTTTTTGATATTTGAACAGGGAGGCGTCAGGAGAATCAGGAAGGCCCAATCTGACAAAACATTCCCAATCTGGCTCTAGGTAATCAAATCTCGCAAAAAAAAACCTGAAGTGGACGCTGGTATAGAGGTTGGATTAAAGATTCTGCCTCCTTTTCGCACCAAATTTTGTATTAAATTGAAATGGGCAAACCGCCTCGATAGAGAATTAAAATATTAACGTTTGCTCTGACGGTGTTTCGTAGGATGAGCTCGCTCTACTAATCCCATCCTCCGACCCGAACACAATAAACTGGCTGATTAACAGGTTGCAGTGCAATGAGTTGAAGGGATATCACGCCTTAGGGACCCCGCAGAGCTCTGTAAATAAACCCACTAAACAAAAGAAGGGGCTGCAGGGAGAGGGAGAGGGAGAGGGAGAGGGGAGGAGGGGAGGAGGGGAGGGGGGGAGGGAGGAGGGAGGAGGGAGAGGGGGAGGGGGGGGAGGAGGGGAGAGGGGGAGAGGGGGAGAGGGGAGGAGGGAGAGGGGAGGGAGAGGGGGAGGGAGAGGGAGGAGGGGGAAGAGGGAGGGGGGAGAGGGAGAGGGAGAGGAAGAGGGGGAGAGGGGGAGGGGGGAGGGGGAGGGAGGAAGGGAGGGGAGGGGGAGGAGAGGAGAGGGGAGGGGGAGGGGGAGGGGGAGGAGAGGAGGGGGGAGAGGAGGGGGGAGAGGGGGGGGAGGGAGGAGGGAGAGAGCGAGGGGGAGAGGGAGAGGGGGAGAGGGGGAGGGAGAGGAGGGGGGCGGGGGAGGTAGGAGGGAGGAGGGAGAGGGGGAGGGAGAGGGAGGAAGGGAGAGGGGGAGGGGGAGGGGAGAGGGGAGAGGGGAGAGGGGGAGAGAGGAGGGGGGAGAGGTGGGGAGGAGAGGGGGGGAGAGGAGGGGGGGAGAGGAGGGGGGGAGAGGAGGGGAGGGGGGGAGAGGGGGGAGGGGAGGGAGGAGGGAGAGAGTGAGGGGGAAGGGAGCGGGGGAGGGGGGAGGGGGAGGGAGATGAGGGGGGGAGAGGGGGGAGAGGAGGGGAGGGGAGGGAGGAGGGAGAGGGGGAGGGGGAGAGGGAGAGGCAGAGGGAGAGGGGGGGGAGAGGGGGGAGGGGGGGACGAGGGAGAGGGAGAGAGGGAGAGGGGGAGAGGAGAGGGGGAGAGGGGGAGAGGGAGAGGAGGGGGGAGAGGGGGGAGGGGAGGAGGGAAGGGAGGAGGGGGAGAGGGAGAGGGGAGGGGTGGGGTGGTTCGCCACGGTGTGACAACAGCAACGCCTCGCCGCCGGTTCTGCAGGAGCCGGAATCCATCTCTTCACTTTAACCCAGCCTCAATAAAATAGGACAAAACCTCTCCCCCCCCACCCAACCCCACCCCCTGCTCCACCGCTAGCGCACAAAGTTCGCAATCCCCACCCCTGTGAGAAGGATTCGGTTCCCATGGCAGCAGCTTGCTGTGTGTTGGGGTTTTTTTTAAAAGAAACATCAATTTGCTGGAGAGATAGATCACAGTTCCACCACCCCCCAACAACGCGCACACACACCTAATGCACACACCCTCCCCATACAAACACACACAGACACACCCACAGATACATGCACCCATGTGAACACACATACAAACACATCCCCATACAAACACACACACACCCCTACTCCAGTCTGAACGGGTCCGAATTTTTCACCATTGCTGGCAAATCTATTTCCTCTGTTAGTGTTTCTGTGTGAGTGAGTGAGTGAGTGTGAGAGAGGGAGTGTGTGAGAGAGTGTTAGAGAGAGTGAAGGAGTGTGTGGGTGAATGGGGGGGGGGAGGGAGAGAGTCTGTGTGTGTGTGTGAGTCTATGAGAGAAAGTATGAGTGAGTGACAGCGTGTGAGTAAGAGTGTGCGTATTAGTATATTAGTATACATGTTTGTGTGTGTGTGTGTTAGTGTGTGTCTGTTTGTGTGTGTCTGGGTTTCTGTGGGTGAGTATGTGTGGGTATTAGTGTCTGTGTTTCTGTGTGTGTGCATGATAGTGTGGGTGTGTGTTAGTGTGTATGTACATGGATGTATGTTAATGCGTACCTGAGTGTTTGTGTGTGTCTGTGTGAGGGTGTGTGTTTCTGTGTGTCTGGGCGAGGGTGCATGTTTCTGTGTGAGGGTGTGTGTTTCTGAGTGTCTGGGCGAGGGTGCATGTTTCTGTGTGAGGGTGTGTGTTTCTGAGTGTCTGGGCGAGGGTGCATGTTTCTGTGTGAGGGTGTGTGTTTCTGTGTGTCTGGGCGAGGGTGCATGTTTCTGTGTGAGGGTGTGTGTTTCTGAGTGTCTGGGCGAGGGTGCATGTTTCTGTGTGAGGGTGTGTGTTTCTGTGTGTCTGGGTGAGGGTGCATGTTTCTGTGTGAGGGTGTGTGTTTCTGAGTGTCTGGGCGAGGGTGCATGTTTCTGTGTGAGGGTGTGTGTTTCTGTGTGTCTGGGTGAGGGTACATGGGGATGTATATTTCAGTGTGTATGTATGTGTGTGTGTGTATTTAGGTGAGGGTGTGTCTGTGTGGGGGTGTATGTTTCAGTGTGTATCTGGGGGTGTGTGTATGTATCACTGTATATCTGGGTGTGTGCCGGGGGCGGGGTGCTCACCCTCTCCCGCTGCCCCACTCACAGGTACATTAACAGGCTGAGCTGGATGCCTCCCCCCCCTCCTCCTCCTCCTCTGCCGGCTCCCCCCAGTTAAATATCAGCAGCGAGTCAGGGCTGACTTACCTCCTCGGAGCTGGGCTGGACGCGGTGCCTGCTTCTGCTCAGGTCTCCGCCCTGGACATCAGTGTAGCTGTGCCGCTGCAGAGATGTGAATCATTGACTGTGTGTCTCTTTGCACCCCCACCCTCCCAGCACTGTATTCAGCAGCACGAAGGAGATGTATCTTCCAGCATCCTCTCTCTCTCTCACACACACACACACACAGAGCCCCCTACCAGCTGCGGGCACTGCCAGTGGGGGTTATAGCACCATCTCTGCCGGGTGCACCTGCAGTCTCACAGCCCCTGGACTCTGCAGACAAAGACTGAGAGCTCTCCCATTCTCTGCCTGAAATGCTTCAGTGTAAATCCACCCACCCTCCCTCTCTCTCTCTCTCTCTACCAGCCTCCCGGCGCCCTCTGTCGACCCTATCCCCTGCTTCCTGAAGCACTTGCAAATTACAGCAGCTTTTGCTCTGCAGCCCTGTGTCTCCTGTTGTAGGGGAGGTTTCACCCCACTACCATCCCCCTTTCCCCATTACAGCACAGACTCCCCCGTCCCCACAACACCCCCCAAGGTTAGGGGGAACGTAGAGCAGGCAGGCAGAGAGTCTGATAGAGAAAGGGGACAGATGGACAGGCAGAGACAACGGGACAAGACAGATAGAGGCAAGCTGGCCAGACACACAGACAGGGGCAATCAGACAGGGAAAGGAGTGGGGGAGAGAGAGAGAGAGAACCAGACACAGAGACAAGCAGACAATCAGACAGAGAGATATTCAGACAGATGGACTTACAGTTACATAGAAATAATCATACAGATAGATAATTAGAGAGAGATATCCAGACAGAGACAACCAGACATGTAGACTTACGGACAAACTTACAGACAGACATAAAGACGGTCAGATAGATGTTGGAAACTGAAGCTTAAAACAGAAAATGCTTTCAATTCTCCACTGAGATGCCGGCTGGGGTAAACACAGTAAGAAGTCTCACAACACCAGGGTTAAAGTCCAACAGGTTTATTTGACAGTAAACGCCACAAGGTTTTGCAAACGCTGTTCCTTCGTCAGGTGTGTGGAGAGTTACTGTCATTCCTCCACAGTAAGAAGTGTGACAACACCACATTTAAGTCCGACTGATTTATTTGATACTGAACTCACAAGTAAATGCACATCAAACCACATCAATCCTCCACAGGCCAGAGCTCACTGTGCAGAGAGAGAGTCAATTTCAGGTAAACCCTAAACTTTCAGCTGGGAATGTTACACCTGTAACAGGGTATCTGCTGCCCTTGTCCTTCTCGATGGTAAGATGTTGTGGGTTTGGAAGGTGCTGTGTAGGGATGAGTTGCTGCAGTGCATCTTGTAGATGGTACACACTGCTGCTACTGAGCGTCAGTGGCGGAGGGAATGAATGTTTGTAGATGGGGTGCCGATTGAGCGGGGCTGCTTTGTCCTGGATGGTGTCAAGCTTCTCGAGTGTTGTTGGGAGCCGCACCCATCCAGGCAAGTGGGGAGTGTTCCATCACACTCCTGACTCGTAGATGGTGGGACAGGCTTTGGAGGGGGGAGTCAGGAGGTGAGTTCCTCTCCGCGGGATTCCCAGCCTCCGACCTGCTCTGGTAGCCACTGTATTTTTACGGCTGGTCAATGGTAACCCCCAGCATGTTGACAGGGGATTCGTAGAACACTACAGCACAAACAGGCCCTTCGGCCCACAAGTTGTGCCGATCATATCTACACCTACCAGGCCATAGACCTATCTGTAACTCCCAATCCCATTACATTCCACGTACTCATCCAGAAGTCTCTTAAAAGACCCCAGCAAGTTCGCCTCTACCACCACCGATGGCAGCCAATTCCATTCACCCTCTGAGTGAAAAACTTACCTCTAACATCTCTTCTGTACTTGCCCCCCCCCCAGCACCTGTGTCCTCTCGTAGCGACCATTTCAGCCCTGGGAAATAGCCTCCGAGAATCCACCCTATCTATTCCTCTCAACATCTTATAAACCTCTATCAGGTCACCTACAGAACATCAAGGATTCAGAGATAGTAACACCATTGAATATCAAGGGGCAATGATTATATTTTCCCTTGTTCGGAGATGTCATTGCCTGGCACTTGCCTGGTCAGGGATTGAGACGACTGACCTCCAATCATCATAACCACAGTACTTTGTACCAGGTAACTCTGCAGCCAGCAGAAAGTTTGCTCCTGGATCCTCTCTGACTCCAGTCTTGCTCGGGCTCCTTGAAGCCAAGGGCTGTTACTCTCACTTCACCTCTGGAATCCAGCTCTTTTGTCCATGTTTGCACTTAGGCTGTAACGAGGTGAGGAGCTAAAGTTTTTTTTATTCATTCGTGGGACATGGGTGTCGCTGGCTGGGCCAGCATTTGTTGCCCACCCCTGGGTGCCCAAGGGCAGTTGAGAGTCAACCACATTGCTGCGGCTCTGGCAACACAGACCGGGTATCGACGGCAGATTTCCTTCCTCCCTCGATTTCATAGAACACAGAACACTGCAGCACAAACAGGCCCTTCGGCCCATGAGTTGCACCGATCACATCTATACCTACTAAGCCACAGACCTATCTATAACCCCCCCCATCCCATTAGTTCCCATGTACTCATCCAGAAGTCTTTTAAAAGACCCCAGCGAGTTTGCCTCTCCCACCACCGACGGCAGCCGATTCCATTCACTCACCACCCTCTGAGTGAAAAACTTATCCCTAACGTCCCCTTTGTATTTGCTTCCCCGCATCTCAAATCTCGTAGCGACCATTTCAGCCCTGGGAAATAGCCTCTGAGAATCCACCCTATCTATTCCTCTCAACGTTTTATAAACCTCTATCAGGTCACCTCTCAAGCTACGTCTCTCCAGAGAGAAGAGTCCCAGCTCCCTCAATCTATCTTCATAAGGCCTGCCTCCCAATCCAGGCAGCATCCTTGTAAATCTCCTCTGCACTCTTTCAATAGCTTCCACGTGCTAATTAATTTAATTCATCACTGTTACATATATTAGCGTACACTGAAAAGTATTGATCCTTGCACGCCAGACAGTCAAAGCATACTGTTCATAGAGAAGGTAAGAAGAGAGTGCAGAACATAGTGTTACAGTCATAGCTGGAATGTAGAGAATGATCAACTCAGTGGGAGGTAGATTCATTCAAAAGTCTGATGACAGCAGGGAAGGATGAGTTGATTGGTACCTTTTGCCTGACGGAAGAAGGTGGAAGAGAGTGTGTCCGGGGTACATGGCATTCTTGATTATGCTGGCTGCATTTCTGAGCTGGCAGGAAGTGTAGGCAGAGTCAATGGATGAGAGGCTGGCTCGCATGATGGACTAAGCTGTGTTCACAATACTTTGCTGCTTCTTGCGGTCTTGGGCAGAGCAGGAGCCACACCAAATTGCGATACAACCAGAAAGAATGCTCTCTTTGGTGCATCTGTAAAAGTTGTCGAGAGTTGTAGCTGACGTGCCAAATCTCCTTAGTCTCCTGAGAGGTATTGGTGGAGCATGGGTACGGGGGGGGGGGGGTTCCAGGATAGGACGTTCCTTAAAGGACATCAGTTTTTCCGACAATCGACAATGGTTTCACGGTCATCATTAGATTCTTAATTCCAGATTTTTTTTATTGAATTCAAATTTCACCTTGTACCGTGGTGGGACTTCGACCCAGGTCTCCAATGAGTCTCTGGATGACTAGTCCAGTCAGAACACCACAGTGTCTTCACCTTTCCCCAGTGACTCCGGCAAAATCCAGAGTGGGCATCAGTGAGCAGGTTATTGCTGAGTGAGTGCCGCTTCACCAGGCAAAACTGTTCCCTTCCTGTGGGCGATCACTTCAGCGGTCACGGGCATTCGGCCTCCGACCTTCGGGAAAAACGTTCTTCAAGGGGGCCTTCATGACACAAGACAGCGCAGAGCCGCTGAGCAGAGACTGATAGCCAAGTTCCACACACATGAGGACGGTCTTAACAGGGATCTTGGCTTCATGTCACACTTTCTGTAACCCCCATGACTTGCCTGGGTTGGCAAAAAAACCTCACTTACTGTGCTGTCTGGAGACAATACACATCTCTCTAACATGCGCTCAGTGCTCCGTCCACTCACATTGTTAGCCACTTTAAGACTTGAATAGCAGGTTAGGTGTAAGGATTCGCATTCTAATCTGTAAACTGTCTGTGCTGATATGTGTGCTTTTGGAGACCAGAACACCTCATTCGCCTGACAAAGGCTACAAAGGCCGAAAGCTCGCAAGTTTACTATCAAATGAATTGGTTGGGTTTAAAACTGATGTTGTCAGACCTCTTACTGAGTTTACGCCAGTCCAACGCCAGTATCTCTACATCATGAGTGCCGCTTGACAGCACTGTCCATAAATCCTTCCATCCCTTTACTGATGATCGAGGAAAGGTTTTAAGGGGACGCACTAGCCTAGTGGTATTATCACTAGACTATTAATTCAGAAACTCAGCGAATGATCCGGAGGAACCCGGGTTCGAATCCTTCCACGGCAGATGGTGGAATTTGAATTCAATACAAAATATCTGGAATTAAGAATCTACTGATGACCCATTGTCGGAAAAACCCACCCGGTTCCCTCCAGGGAAGGAAATCTGCCGTCTTTATCCAGTCTGGCCTACATGTGATTACAGAGCCATAGCAATGTGGTTGACTCTCAACTGCCCTCAGGCAACTAGGGATGGGCAATAAATACTGACCCACAAATGAATAAAAAATAAATGCAATCGAGTGGATTGAAGGGGCAGTAATTGGCCAGATTGGATTGGTCCTTTTTTTTGCATCTGGGTAAATTTCCACGTTACTGGGTAGATGCCAGTGTTGTTACAGTATTGGAACAACATGTTCTTTATCCATTCCACTGCACACAGAAACACATGGACAAGTTTAGCCATCAACTGAATGCAAAGTTAGAGGTGAACTGACACAGGGGAAAACGTGGAGGTTGGGCAAGTCAGCACTCTGAATGGAGCCAGAGAGTTGCCTTGCCAGCGGCGGTGAGGATACCAAGTGGTTTAAGAGTTGGTGCACAGGTTTAAAAGTGGTGCACAGAAACAATTCACCAACCTTGTTCTGTAACTGGTGGGCTGCACAGTGTTTAGCACTGCTGCCTCCCAGCACCAGCGACCGGCCTTGGGTCACTGTCTGTAGAGAGTCTGCATGTTCTCCCCATGCCTGCATGGGTTTCCTCCGGCCGCTCCAGTTTCTTTCCGCGCTCCCAAAGTGTGCGAATTGGGCTGGTTGACCATGCTAAATGAATCCTTAGGGGCCAAAGATGTGCAGGTTAGGTGGATTGGCTGTGCTAAATTGCCCATTAGTGTCGTGGGGGGGTGGGGGTAAGCAGGGTAGATACAGAAGGTTAAGGCCTGGATGGGAGTGTGGTCAGTGCAGACTTAACAGGCTGAATAGGCTCTTTCTGGGGATTTTAGCCACTGTGGGAATTCTGTAGAAGGTTGGTAATGCAGATGCAGCGTACAATAAAACAAAAGGCAAATTGTACGTCAGCACTTATTGCAACAGGGCTAGGATATAAAAGTAGAGAGGTGGGCGGCGCGGTGGTTAGCGCTGCTGCCTCACAGCGCCAGGGACTAGGGTTCGATTCCCGGTTTGGGTCACTATCTGTATGGAGTCTGCACGTTCTCCCCGTGTCTGCGTGGGTTTTCTCCCATACTCCAAAGACGTACAGGTTAGGTTGATTGTCGAAGCTAAATTGTCCTTTAGCATCCCGGGATGTATCTGTTAGAGGGATTAGCTAAGGGATAAAGGGGATAAGGACCTGGGTGAGATTGTTGTCAGTGATGGGCCAAATGGCCTCCTTCTGCACTGCAGGGATTCTATGAAGCGTTGTTGCAATTGTATAGGGTGTTGGTGAGACCACATCTGGAGAACTGTGTCCAGTTTTTGGGTCTCCTTATTTGAGGAGGGATGCGGTGGCATTGGAGGCAGTTCAGAGAAGGTTCACCAGATTGACTCTGGGGATGAAGGAGTTGATGCATAAGGAGAGATTAAACAGCTTATGCTCGATGGAGTTTCGGAGAATGACTGGGAATCTGATCCAAGTATATAAAATTCTAAAAGGGATCGATGAAGTAAATGTAGACCAAATGTTTTCTCTTACGGGGCAATCTTGAACAAGAGGTCACAGGTAGGGGTTGAGAAATGGTAGATTTAAAACTAAGATGAAGAGAAAGTATTTTTCACAGAAGTGGTGAATTTGTGGAACTCCCTGTCCCATTGCGCTGGGGGAGTGGGGGGGGGGGTGTCGGAATCATTAAATGGTTTCAAGAAGGAGATGGATATATTTCTGATTTTAAAAAAATGGGTTAAAGGGAGATGGGGAAGTGGATTTGAGACCAGGTAGAGATCAGCCAGGGAGAGCAGATTCAAAGGGCCGAATTTACCTACTTCTGCTCCCAATTCCTAAGTAAATTAAATAGTTATGCGAGGAAGGGAAATTGAGTCCTCTAAGCCTTCCCAACTCTGATTGTAACAGGCTTTCGTGTGTGAATTTAGTGAGGTATTTACTCACTATCTATACATCACTATTTACATGATTGCAAAAAAGGACACTTGTCTAGCAGGCTAGCCTGAGGGGACAGCGGGGGGGAGGCGAGTTAAAAAACCACATCTAAGATATAGAAATATTTAAAAGGGAACCCAAGCTTTAGAACACCACCACACACAGGTGTATTAGGGAATTACTTTTTTCGACAAATTAAAGTTGATAAAAAGAATTCACTATTTGTGTATACTTTGCTGGTGTCTTGTGTCCTCAAACATTTAGTTGTGTTGAAGCCTATTTAAAACCATAATGCCGGAGGCAATTTCATAGAATCCTTACAGTGCAGGAGGAGGCCATTCAGCCCATCAACTCTGCACTGACCACAATCTCACCCAGGGCCTTATTCCCATAATGCCACCTATTTATCTTGCTAATCCCCCCCGACATTAAGGTCAATTTAGCTTGGCCAGTTAATCTAACACATACGTCATTGGACCAGAGGTAACCCACACAGGCAGTGGGAGAATGTGCAAACTCCACACAGTGACCCGAGGCCGGAATTGAACCCGAGTCTTCTGATGCTGTGAGGCAGCGGTGCTAACCCACTGTGGCACCGTGCCGCCATGCTCTCATGAGATTTTCCACCTCTATTCAAGAGATAGACTTCTAGAAATATGCATGAGCGCTCCGGTACACTTCCAGCAAACCCCTTAGGGCAGTTTTTGACCTCAAAGAGCATGAAATTCCATGCCAGCATTGATGGTATTCCACTTTCCGGAAAACCAGTCCAATTGCAACGTCGGTCATCAGGTGACCTGTGGCAGCCATCTTAGGTCAGTGCCTGCGTTTGCTTTTCAACAATCCTTTTCAAACTGTGGGATATATTTTTGCTCAGCCGATAAAAATTAGAGATTATAATCTCTTGGGCACAAGTCACACCACTGTGGCAATTCTATGTACATACGTATATATACACACACACACGGAAAAAGAGACAGAAATTGAGAGAGATTGTATTAAAAATTCCCCTTGCTTGGAGAAAGGAAATAGCTAAACATCTCATGCATTAACTAAACCTGATTAGCTGGGATTATTGATGTGACTAATGCATTTGTTTGATAAAAAATAAAACTGACTGGAAGATAATTTTAGAAATGCGATCAATACTCACAATATTTTGAATGTTCCTACTGCTCAGATGCAAAAGGCGTTGTAAAGTTATTGCTACACTGCACATTTTGCCAGTGCGTAGCCCACGGGAAAATATTCAGATTTTGGACCCATTAAAATCACCAGCACCATCCGGGGAGCCCCTTTTCACCCTGTTCACCTTAGGCTAACAGCTCCGACAAGACAGCAAAGCCAAATAGGCAGCAAGAATAAATCTCTAGGTGCCCAAATCGCCAACAACCTGTTCTGGTCACCCCCCCCACCACGCCCAATGCTGACACTATAGTTAAGAAAGCCCATCAATGCCTCTATTTTCTCAGGAAGCTAAGGAAATTTGGCATGTCCGCTACGACTCCCACCAATTTTGACAGATGCATATAGAAGGCGTTCTTTCTGGTTGTGTCACAGCTTGGTATGGGCTCCTACCCTGACTTAGACTGCCAGAAAGTACAAAGGGTTGTGAATGTAGCCTAGTCCACTAATGCCTCCAGTTCAGAAAGTTGACCAACACCTCTAGTTAATAAAGGCCATCATCAACGCCTCTACTTTCTCAGAGGGCTAAGGAAATTCAGCATATCCACTACAACTCTCACCAGATGCACCATGGAAAGTATTCTTTCTGGTTGTATCACACAGCTTAGCATGGCTACTATTCTGACCAAGACTGCAAGAAAACTATAAAGAGCCGTGAACGTAGTCCAGTCCATCACACAAACCATTCTTCCATCGATTTGGAAGAGGGAACTGAATGCATTATCTTAAGTTTGTAGATAGTACAAAGTTGGGTGGGAGGGTGAGCTGTGAGGAGGATCAGAGATGCTTCAGTGTGATTTGCACAGGCTGAGTGTGTGGGCATCTGCCTGGCAGATGCAATATAATGTGGATAAATGTGAGATTATCCACTTTGGTAGCAATAATAGGAAGACAGATTATTATTTGAATGGGTGTAAATTGAGAGAGGTGGATACTCAGCGAGACTTTGGAGTCCTTGTGCTTCAGTCACTTAAAGTAAGCGCGCAGGTACAGCAGACAGTAAAGAAGGCAAATGGTATGTTGGCCTTCATAGCGAGAGGATTTGAGTATAAGAATAGGGATGTTTTACTGCAATTGTACAGGGCGTTGGTGAGGCCACACCTGAAGTATTGTGTGCAGTTTTGGTGTCCTTATCTGAGGAAGGATGTCCTTGCTGTAGAGGGAGTACAGCGAAGGTTTACCAGGCTGATTCCTGGGATGGCAGGTCTGTCACACGAGGAGAGACTAAGTCGGTTAGGATTATATTCACTGGCGTTTAGAAGAGTGAGAGGGGATCTCATAGAAACTTATAAAATTCTAACAGGGTAGATTCAGAAAGAATGTTCCCGATGATGAGGAAGGCCAGAACTAGAGGGTCATAGTTTAAAGATAAGGGGTAAACCTTTTATAACTGAGGTGAGGAGAAAGTTTTTATTAAATTCTGCCTCTATGTACCCAAACAGGTGCCAGAGTGTGGCGGCTAGGGGCTTTTCATAGCAACTTCATTGCAGTGTTAATGTGACACTGATAAAAATAAAACTTGAAACTAGGGATCATAGTTTGAGGATAAGGGGTAAACCTTTTAGGACTGAGATGGGGAGAAATTTCTTCACCCAGAGGATGGTGAATGTGTGGAATTCACTCCCACAGAGAGTAGTCGAGGCCAAAACGTTGTGTGATTTCAAGAAGAAATTAGATTTTGCTCTTGGGGCTAAAGGGATCGAGGGATGCGGGGAGGGGGGATCAGGATATTGAATTTGATGATCAGGCATGAATGGCAGAACAGGCTCGAAGGGCCGAATGGCCTCCTCCTGCTTCTACTTTCGATGTTTTAAATGATTAACCTTTGCAAAACTCAAGAGCCAAAGTCTCACTTTAATATCTTTTACACAGGAATGCCTGAAGTTTACAATTTAGCCTTCTGAATGAGCTGGAAGCCATTTTATACATTAGGTAGATTGCGGAGACTTCGCTCAATCGCACGGGCACTGGGATGAAAGCATCTGCAAGAAAATACACATTAGACATGAAGTTAGATGTATAGGTTACTTCCGTTGCAGCTTTCCCCAGAGTGATCGCCAAGGGAAGGTTAGCTCATGCGGCCCTGGGCAAACCCTACTGTCATTTGAGACTTTCTCTACGCTAAGACAGAGTGTGAGATGGATCAATTCGATTCATTGCTTTTAATAAGCTTTCTCCTGAACGTATCAAATGGATTTTAACCCTGAAAAGTGTGACGTGATGCATTCTGGATGGGGGCGAATGAGGCAAGGCAATACACAATGAACGGCAGGACACCAGGGAGCGCACAGGACATTGGGTTACAGGTCCGTTGATTCCCGAAGACAGCAGGACAGGTAGATAAGGTGGTTAAGAAGGCATATGGAGATACCTGTCTTTATTAGCCAAGGCATAGAATTTAAAGAGCAGGGAGGTTATTATATGAGGGTCGTGAGCATAGCCCATCCATCACTCAAACCAGCCTCCCAACTATTGACACCGTCTACACTTCCCGCTGCCTCGGAAAAGCAGCCGGCATAATCAAGGACCCCACACATTCTCTCTTCCACCTTCTTCTGCCGGGAAAAAGGTACAGAAGTCCGAGATCATGTACCAAGCAACTCTAGAACAGCTTTTTCCCTGCTGCCATTAGACTTTTGAATGGATCTACTTTGCACTGAGTTGATCTTTCTCTACACCGTAGCTATGACTGTAAAATTACATTCTGCACTCGCTCTCTTTCCTTTTCTATGAACAACATGCTTTGTCTGTATGCTGTGCAAGAAACAATACTTTTCACTGTATACTAAAATCTGACAATAATAAATCAAATCAAAATCAGCTGTATGGTAGCAGAAATCTGGGTTTGATTCCTGCTTGTGGTCACTGTCTGTGCAGAGTCTGCACATTCTCCCCATGCCTGCGTGGGTTTCCTCAACGTGCTCCAGTTCCCTCCCACAGTCCGAAAGGTTGGGTGCTAAATTCTCCCTTAGTGTAACCTGATCAGGCTTCGGAGTATGGCAACTAGAGGGTTTTCACACTAACTTCATTGCAAAAAGAGGGGAGAGATACAAAAGGGTCCAGAGGAGCATTCTTTTCACACAGTGGGTGGTGAGTGTCTGGAATGAGCTGCCAGAAATACTCGTCTTTTAGAAAGCATTTAGACAGTTATAAGGGTAAGGGATATGGGCCAATGCAGGCAATTGGAACTGGCTTAGTGGTTATAAACAAAAAGGCAGCATGGAGAAGTTGGATTGAAGGTCCTGTTTCCAAACTGTACAACTCTAGGACTCTTTGTACTGGTTAGGTGCTAAATTCTCCCTCATTGTACCCGAATACATGCTGCAGTGTGGCAACTACGGAATTTTCACTGTAACTTTACTGCAGTGTGTTAATGTAAGCCTACTTGTGACACTAATAATAAATAAACTTTAAAACTTGTGTGATACATTCTCAAAAGCCTCCTGTAAATAAAACGTGCAATGCCCGATAATGCCCCGCCTATCTCTCCGGATAGCTTCGACAGGAGAAAGGTCAAACACACATTTTCTTTCAAGTACTCATAGCTGGATCGATACTCTTTGTGCCAGATGTTAATCATAGGGAACCGACAGCCGAGGAGTTGGGTTAGATGTGAAAGCAGAGGAGCAAGGCTCATCCCACAAGAATTGTCACCCAGGCCCGGCCTCCCGCCAATATGCTCAAACCGCTAAGAATTGAGCACCAGCTAAATTACTCTGAACCGCTTACCTCAGTCTAGTCCAAGGTCAATTTAACTGTCACATGGGGAGAGGAGACCTCGTTCACTGGGAATATCTGAAACGCAATCAAGTCAAACTTATGATGAATTACATTCCCCCACAAAAGTAGCACCGAGATATGAGAATAGCATGAGGGGTCGCGGGCTTAGGGTGAGGGGGGTAAGGTATAATTTGGATGCTAGGGGGAGTTTTTTCACACAGAGGGTGGTGGGGGTATGGAATGCGCTGCCAAGTTAAGTGGTGGAGGCAGGTACTCTGGAGATATTTAAGAAATACTTAGATGGGCACATGAACAGAATGGGAATGGAGGGGTATAGAAAACTGATTTAAAATAGGGATTATGAGCCTTGGGAGTCCCTGGGAAGTGTGTAAATAGATGATGATATTGATGTACTTGTTTTTATCCTACAGGTACTTTGGTCCACCTTGTTGTCTAACAAGGGGCATACACGTGATGGGTTGTGAGAGGGCTGCTCTTGGATCTTTGTCGAGAGTATCCTAGTGCTTCACGTCGTTAGTGTACGCTTGACCTGGACCATTTGATGGGCAACGCGACAGCTCAGTGACTATCGCTGTGCTGTGCAGATACATGGATTTGGGGCTTGTGTCTGTGGGAGTTTGCGCATTCTCCCCGTACTTGTGTGGGTTTTCTCCAGATGCTCCGGTTTCCTCCCACATCCCAAAGGTGTGCTCTTAGGCTGACTGGCAAAACAAATTCTCCCTAAATTGCCTCAAATTTGGTTTTTAATCCATAGATCTATAAACATAGACAGGGATCACGGGTAGAGGTGGGAACATCAGGGTGGCGGCGGGGACTCATTGGGCCGAAGGGCCTTTTTCCCGTGCAGTTTTATTCTTTGTACTCTGGGTATTGACATATGAGAAGCATTTGAGGACTGTGGGTCAATGGAGTTTCAAAGAATGAGGGGGGTGGAATCTCACTGAAACTTAGAGATTACTGAGAGGCCCTGGATAGAGTGGACGTGGGGAAGATGTTCCCGTTAGTCGGAGAGACTCGGATCTGAGGGGCACAGCCTCAGAGTGAAGGGATGATCCTTTAGAACTGAGATGAGGGGGAATTTCTTCAGCCAGAGGGTTTGGGGAATCTGTGAAATTCATTGCCACAGAGGAGGCCGGATCATTGAGCGTGTTTAAGAAAGAGATAGATCGGTTTTTGATTGGTAAGGAGGGAGAAGGGGGTTAAGAAACTTATCAGCTATGATTGAATGGCGGAGTAGACTCGATGGGCCGAATGTCCTCATTCTGCTCTTATATCTTATGGTCTTACAGCAGAATTTCCTGACTCGTTTTGCGGAAGGCGCCTCATTCCGTGGCAGATCATTACAGATATATTGATACAAAAGCAAAATACTGCGGACGCTAGAATCTGAAACAAAAACTAAAAATGCTGGAAAATCTCAGCAGGTCTGACAGTAGCCATGGGGAGAGAGTAGAGCCAACGTTTCAAGTCAGAATGGCCCTTTGTCAGAACCGCTCTGAAGATTCTATTAGTGCCTGTCCTGTAATTATGGCCACTAGTTTGAGATTGAGTTTTTTGACAGCCCCTTCAAACTCTCCTTCAACCTTCCTTTCTCAAGAGGAAATAAAAGAGCTACAGCCCATTCAAGCCTTTCTTTTCCTCGCAGAAGGAAAATATTAGATTGAAAGGAGTCCGAGGTGGGTGGTAATAATGTTGTGAATAGCAGTCAACTTAATGACAAACAAACAAGAGGAAAGCAGAATGAGTAAGAACTGGGCAGGAATACAGAAACAGATTGTTGGGGCTTTTGGAAGCATAAATAAAGTGAGAGAGTAGCTAAAGTAAATGTTTCCTTTGAGGAGGAGGAGGAATGATAGAAATTATAATGGAGTTTAAGGAAATGGTAGGGAAATTAAACAAATATTTTATAATTGGTCATCACAACAGGAGACAAATAAGGCTTATCAAAAATAGCAAAAGGTCAAATAGAAGCGAGGAACTTAATAGAAACCTCAAACATAAGAGCAGGAGAAGGCTATTCAGCCCTTCAAGCCTGCACTGCAATTCATTATGATCATCCAACTCAATATCCTGATTCCACCTCCCCCACCTTCCATATTCTTTGCTCCCAAGTGCTGTACCCAACTGCTTCTAGAAATATTCAATGTTTTGGCCCAACTACTTTCTGTGGGAATGAATTCACACATTCATCACACTCTGGGCGAAGAAATTTCTCCTCACCTCAGTCCTAAAACGTTTACCCCTTATCCTCAAGCTATGACCCCCTAATTTTGGACTCCCCCCACCATTGGGAACATTCTTTCTGAATCAACCCCGTCTAATCTTGTTAGAATTTTGTAAGTTTCTATGAGATCCCCTCTCACTCCAGTGAATATAATCCTAACCGACTTAGTCTCTCCTCGTATGACAGACCTGCCATCCCAGGAATCAGCCTGGTAAACCTTCGCTGCACTCTCTCCTCAGATGAGACCAAAACCGCACACAATACTCCAGGTGTGGCCTCACCATCGCCCTGTACAATTGCACCAAGATATCCCCATTCCTGTATTTAGCAAAGGAATCGGAGTGGGGGGAAATACATGGTACTAAATAATCAGAGGATTGTAGCCCAATCCATCACGCAAACCAGCTTCCCATCCATTGGGCCAGTGGGCTGACGAATGGCAGATGGAGTTTAATTTAGATAAATGTGAGGTGATGCATTTTGGTGGACTGAACCGGGGCAGGACTTATTCAGTTAATGGTAGGGCGTCGCAAAGCTTTATTCCTGCGCTCCAATCCTTCTTAGGGTAATGGTCCGAATATTTTCCCAATTGTATGCAGCACTCTGCCAGTTATCTGTAAATGCTCCTGACTTTGTATCCTGTCCAGTTACCAATCCTCTATTCATCCTTAGTATTACCTCAACACTCTTAATTATGCTAATTATCTGTGTAATGAATTACTGAATGCCCTTTTGGAAATCCAGATATACCGGATCCACCAGTTCCCCTTCACGTCACTCACTCATTGCATCCTGGAAAACTCCGGTAAATGTACCAGATACAATTCCCCTTTTGTCAAACCTCTGCCTAATTGTGATTCTTGATGTCCATTGTCAAGACTTCATTAACAATGGATTGCAGCATTTTCCTGACAACTATTATCAGACTAACTGCCTGTAATCTCTCTTGTCTCCTCTTTATGAGCAACATCATTGTATTTGCATTCTACCAATCTACTGGGACTTTTCTAGACATGCGGGAAGGTTCGAAAGTGAATGCAGAGACACCGGATACATTTTGGACCTTCCCACATGTCTAGAAAAGTCCCAGTAGATTGGTAGAATGCAAATACAATGATGTTACTCATAAAGAGGAGACAAGAGGGCCAGGGTTCCAAGGAATTTATTGACTGATTTATTATTGTCACACACAATCATAGAATCCGACAGCGTAGAAGGAGGCCATTCAGCCCATCAAGTCTGCACCGACCACAGTCCCATTCTAGCTTCATAACCCCATGCATTTACTCCAGCTGGTCCCATGACACTAAGGGGCAATTTAGCATGGCCAATCCCCCTAACCTGCACATCTTTGAACACTAAGGGGCAATTTAGCATGGCCAATCCCCCTAACCTGCACATCTTTGGACACTAAGGGGCAATTTAGCATGGCAAATCCACCTAACCTGCACATCTTTGAACACTAAGGGGCAATTTAGCATGGCCAATCCCCCTAACCTGCACATCTTTGAACATAAGGGGCAATTTAGCATGGCCAATCCCCCTAACCTGCACATCTTTGAACACTAAGGGGCAATTTAGCATGGCCAATCCCCCTAACGTGCACATCTTTGAACACTAAGGGGCAATTTAGCATGGCCAATCCACCACACATTTTGGACTCTGGGAGGAAACTCACACAGACACGGGGAGAACATGCAGTCCCCACGTAGACGGTGACCCAAGCCAGGAATCGAACCCGTGTCCTTGACAATGTGAGACAGCAGGGCTAACCACTGTACCACCGTGCCACCCCAAACAGGGCACAGGTGAACCTGATGCGATTTTACAACAATCAAAAATGATTTGATTTATTATTGTCACGTATTAACATACAGTGAAAATTATTGTTTCTTACATGCTATACAGACAAAGCACGCCATTCATAGAGAAAGAAAGGAGAGGGCAGAGAACGTACTGTTACAGTCTAGGGTGTAGAGAAAGATCAACTTCATGTGAGGTAGGTTCATTCAAAAGTCTGACAGCAGCAGGGAAGAAGCAGTTCTTGAGTCGCTTTTTAAGTGACCTCAGTTTTGTATCTTTTTCCTGACAGGAGAAGGTGGAAGAGAGTTTGTCCAGGGTGCGTGGGGTTCTTGATTATGTTGGCTGCTTTTTCTGAGACAGCAGGAAGTTTAGACAGAGTTATAGAGGTTTACAGCATGGAAACAGGCCCTTCGGCCAAACTTGTCTACGCTACCCTTTTTTAAACCCTGAAGCTAATTCCAATTGCCTTCCTTTGGCCCATATCCCTCTGTATCCATCATAATTCTATAAAAGATAGTTTTATAAAGACCCTCCTCCATTACTACCTCTGGCAACTTGTCCCAGATACTCACCAGCCTCTGTGTGAAAAAATTGCTCCTCTGGACACTTTGGTACCTCTCCCCTCTCACCTTAAACCTACGTCCTCTAGTTTCAGACTCCCCTACCTTTGGAAAAGATATTGACTATCATTACTATGCCCCTCATTATTTTATAGACCTCTATAAGGTCACCCGTCACCTTCTACACTCCAGCCTCTCCTTATAACTCAAACCTTGGCAATGGGAGCCAACTGCGCTAAACACTGTACCACTGCCCCAGTAGCATCCTAGTAAATCTTTTCTGCACTCTTTCTAGTTCATTAATATTCTTTCTACAATAGGATGACCAGAACTCCGCACAGTATTCCAAGTGTGGCCTTACCAACGTCTTGTACAACTTCAACAAAATGTCCCATCTCATATATTCTGACCAATGAAACCAAGCATTGCCGAATGCCTTCTTCACCACTCTGTCCACCTGTGGCTCCACTTTCAAGGAGCTATGAACCTGTACCCCTAGACCTCTTTGTTCTGTAATTTTCCCCAACTCCCTACCATTAACTGAGTAAGTCCTGCATTGGTTCAATCTACCAAAATGCATCACCTCACATTTATCTAAATTAAATTCCATCTGCCATTCATCAGTCCACTGGCCCAATTGATCAAGATCCCGCTACAATCTAAGATAACCTTCTTCTCCGACCACTATGCCACCAATCTTATCTGCATTCTTTATCCTACCCCAAAGTTTCTCGTTGCTGCCCATGGCTTGCAATATTGCTCAAAAAGGAATTATGAAAATCATAACATTGTGTTAATGTTATGAAAACATTAACACAATGCTGGCCTGCCACTGCTGGAGCCTTTCAGCTCCTCCCACTGGGATAGTCCATTCTCACTGACAATAATGAAGATTGGAAGGACACACCACTTTCTGACCACAGCCAACAGCTTTCCTGTTCAAATCTCTTCCTCCTCTTGGACCCTGTCACCTAATCTGTTTGGTTAAATGAAACCAAAAGAGAAAATAACCTCCCACGCTTAATTGTGTGATTTTAATCCTGTCATCACATCAACGGAGTTCTGAGTACGCAGCACCTTTAACATTAATGGGGCAACACGGTACAGTGATTAGCATTGCTGCCTCACAGCACCAGGAACCTGCGTTCGACTCCCGGCTTGGGTCACCGGCGGTGTGGAGTCTGCACGTTCTTCCTGTGTCTGAGTGGGTTTCCTCCGGGTGCTCCCGGTTTCCCCCCACACTCCAAAGATGTGCGGGTTAGGTTGATTGGCCAAGCCAAATTGTCCCTTAGTGTCAGGGGGATATAAGAGGGTAAATATATGGGGTTATGGGGATAGGAACTGGGTAGGATTGTGGTGGGTGCAGACTCAAATAGGCCGAACAGTCTCCTTCTGCACCACAGGTACGATGATTCGATGACACACAATGACCCACGGCACAGGGATATTATAGAACACATATACACCTGGGATCTAGGTGTGTATGTGCATAGATCCCTGAAAGTTGGCAATCAAGTCGATAAGGTTGTTAAGAAGGCATATGGAGTCTTGGCTTTTATTGGTAGGGGGATTGAATTTCGGAGCCGCAACGTCATGTTGCAACTGTACAAAACTCTGGTGCGGCCGCACTTGGAGTATTGCGTACAGTTCTGGTCCTCACATTATAGGAGAGATGCGGAGGCATTGGAGAGGGTGCAGAGGAGGTTTACCAGGATGTTGCTTGGTATGGAGGGCAGGTCTTGTGGGAAGAGGCTGAGGGATTTGAGATTGCTTTTGTTAGAAAGAGGGCGGCTAAGAGAGGAGACATTATTGAAACATATAAGATGATTAGAGGTTTAGATAGGGTGGACAGTGATAGCCTTTTTCCTCCGATGGAGAAAGCTAGCACAAGGGGACACAGCTTTAAATTAAGGGGTGATAGTTATAGGACGGATATCAGAGGTAGGTTCTTTACCCAAAGGGTGGTAAGGGTATGGAATGCCCTGCCTGCTGCAGTTGTAGATGCGCCAAGTTTGGTGGTGTTTAAGAGGTTAGTAGATAAGTTTATGGATGAAAAGGGAATGGTTTAGGTTAGAAGGTCATTGCTTTTTCTTAATTGGTCGGCGCAACATCGAGGGCCGAAGGACCTGTTCTGCGCTGTAATGTTCTATGTTCTAACTTGACACCAAGACACACAAGGGGCTGATGAAAGCTTGGTCAAAGATGGATGTCTTGAGGGGCGTCTTAAAAGGAGGAAAGTGAGGTGAGGAGTTGTACGGAGGGAAGTTATGAGTTTGAGGGGAGGGGACCCAGACAGGATGAGAATTTGTACCACATTTCCTCGACTCTTAATGATGGCACGTACATGAACAACTTCAAAACATAATATATGAACATAGGAAGGCAGGTATAATCACCCAGTTTCCGTTCTGCAGCTGGACAACACCAACACAAGGGCTCTCCCAAAGGCTGTTCTCCTCTTCGTCAGCCGGGGCTTCCGCGGCATTGTCTGCTTCCAGGCCAGGCCTGGGGTTAGCCAGGATGCTTCCCGCCGGCGAAGTGTGCACCAACATCGGCCGTTCCCCAGAGTCAGGGGGTTCCGCGTCCAGGTGAGTCTCGACGTACGCCTGTCCCAGGAGTGACACTTGTTAGGGCACTTTGACCAGGAACAGTCAAACCTACCGCCGGAGTGCAAGATGGGCAACTCCGAAACTTTGGAACTTTAAACGGATGGGTGGCACACAGTGGGTTAGCCTCTGCTGCCTCACAGCGCCAGGGACCTGGGTTCGGTTCCAGCCTCGGGTCTGTGCGGAGTCAGCGCGCTCCCTGCATCCCTCCGGGCTCCGTGTCTGCGTGGGTTTCCTCTTGGTGCTCCAATTTAGAACATAGAACACTACAGCACTAACAGCCCACAAGTTGCGCCAATCGTATCCCTACCAGACCTATCTATAACTCCCAATCCCATTAAACCCCATGTTCTCATCCAGAAATCTCTTAAAAGACCCCAACAAATTCACCTCCACCAACACCAATGGCAGCTGATTCCACTCACTCACCACCCTCTGAGTGATGGATAGCATTGGAATATCCATTGGCACATGGATAGCATTGGAATAGTTTAGGATAGAGGGTCATAAAATTGGTTCCATTGGTTGATGCAACATCGAGGGCTGAAGAGCCTGTACTGTGCTGTAATGTTCTATGAAAAACTTATCCTCGACATCTCCTCTGTACCTAATCCCCAGCACCTTAAACCTGTGTCCTCTCGTAGCAACCATTTTCTCCCAAAGATGTGCAAGTTAGGTGGATTGGCCATGCTAAATCACCCCTTAGTGTCAGGGGCACTAGCTAGGGTAAATGCATGGGGTTACGTAGATGGGGCCTGGGTGAGATTGTGGTCAGTGCAGACTCGATGGGCTGAATGGCCTCTTTCTGCACCATAGAGTTCTATGATAAGTCAATCATAACTCTCAAATTTCAGTGGAAGGATTTCTCGATCAGACAGTCCTGGAATGTGCTGTAAGTAAATGAGCTTAACACAAATTCAATCCCACATTGTCACCATAGAGCAATACAGTATGACAACAGGCCCTTTGGCCCAAACGGTCCATGCTGCCCTCCCAGCCAGTGTTTGGTCCATATCCCTCCGAAACACCAGCTCCTCGTCCAGCTGTAGAGTCAGCTGGGCAAAATTAACGTGTGCAATCATTGTGAAGTGAGATAGAACACCTTACAGTGCAGAAAAAGGCCTTTCAGCTCATCAAGTCTGCACTGACCACAATCGCACCCAAGCCCTATCCCTATATATCCACTAATCCCTCGAACCTAAGCATCCTGGTACAATCTTAGCATGGCCAATCCACCTAACCCGACATCTTTGGACTGTGGGAGGGAACCAGAGCATCTGGAGGAAACCCACGCAGACATGGGGAGAACGTGCAGACTCCATGCAGACAGTGACCCAGTGGAGATGTGGAGCAGCAATGCCAACCACTGTGCCACCGTGCCGTGAGATGTAGACTGAGAAAAGCTCCCTGTGCCGCCTCGAGACTTTTCCTCAATCGTTCTTTTTTTCTCTCCGAGAGCCATCATCCCATGGATATTGGTCACTAAAATTAGAGGCGGCACAACGGCTAGCCCCTGCTACCTCAGGGACCCAGGTTCAATTCCAGACTTAGGTCACTGTCTGTGCTGAGTCTGCATGTTCTCCCCACGTCTGTGTGGGTTTCCTCCCACGCCCCAAAGATGTGCAGGTTAGACGGATTGGCAGGGTTACGGGGATAGGGTGGGAGAGTGGGCCTAGGTAGGGTGCTCTTTTGGAGGGTTGGTGCAGACTCGATGGATGGATAGCCTCTTTCTGCATTATTGGTATTCCCTGGTTCTGTAGTTACCTTTCACGATTAAATAGACACACATGCAGGATAGGGCACCAAGCCCTTCAAGCCTGCCCTCCCATTTAACATGATCAACTCTCTTTCTATGCCATTTCCCCAAAGCCCCCTCTCTATTCCTCGATCTATCAAATATTTATCCATCTCCACTTTGAATACATTTAATGATCCAGCCTCCACTACTCTTTGGGACAGAGAATTCCAGAGATTCACTACCCTCTGAGAAGAGATATCTATGCACCTCAATTTTAAATGACCGGTCCTTTATCTTGTAGCCATGTTTGAGACTCTCCCACAAGTGAAAACACCTCACCATCTACCATGTCACGCCCTCTCAGGATCTTACATGTTTGAATAAGGTCACCTCTCACCCTTCTAAACTCTGAGGAATATAGACCCAGACTATTTAGTCTCTCTTGATAGAATAACCCTCTCATCTCAGGAATCTCCTTCTGACTACCTCCAATGCTACTAAAGCCCTTTTTTTAGGTAAAGGGACCAGAGGCCTGGTGAGGCCTCACCAACACCCTGTACAATTGCAACAAAACCAAAGTTGCAATTTAAACTCCAACCACTTTGCAATTAAGACCAAAATGCTATTTGCCTTCTTAACCACTTGTTGGACCCGCTTGACTTTTGTGATTCATGCACTGGAACACCCAGATCCCTCTGTCCTTCACTCACCTGCAGTCTCTCACCATTTAGATAATAACTTGTCCTTTGCTTCCTCTGGTTAGAATGCATGACCTCTCACTTGCCCACATTAAACTCCATTAACCAGGTTTTCACCCAATCTATCGAAGTCCCTTTGCAGAATCTTAATATCCTCATCACACCCTGCCCTTCCATCCATCTGCAAATTTGGAAACCTTACATTCTGTTCCTTCCTCCAGGTCATTAACCACTGAATCACACAGTGTAGAAGAGACCCTTTGGCCCATTGAGTCTGTACCGACAGGTGAGAAACACCCAAACTCCCACCTAATCCCACTTGCCAGCACTTGGCCCATAGCCCTGAATGTACCAAGTGCTCATCCAGGTACTTTTTAAAAAATATGAGTCAACCCACTTCTACCACCCTCCCAGACAGTGCATTCCAGATTGTCACCACCCTCTGGGTTAAAAGGTTTTTCTTAAATTCCTCCCTCCTAAACCTCCTGCCCCTCACCTTGAAGCTATGTCATCTTGTGACTGACCCTTCAACTAAGGGGAATGGCAGCTCCTAATCCATTCTGTCCGTGTCCCTCATAATTTTGTAACCTCGATTAGGTCACGTCTCAGACTTCTCTGCTCCAGAGAAAACAACTCAAGCTTACGCAATTTCTCTTCACAACTTAAGTGTTCCATCCCAGGCAGCATCCTGGTAAATCTTCTCTGCACCCGCTCCAGTGCAATCTCATCCTTCCAATAATTTGGCGACCAGAATTGCACACAGTAGTCTAGCTGTGGCCTCACCAAAGTTCTGTGCTGCCTTTGTAATCTGTGCTTTGACTGATAGAGCAAGTGTCCCATGTGCCTTTTTCACCACCCTACTGACATGCCATTCCACCTCCAGGGATGTGTGGGCAAACGCCAAGCTCCCTTTGTTCCAACGAGCCCGCGCTGCCACCCCGATGTTCCCACCCATACCCGTGATCCCTGTCTATGTTTAGAGAGGGATACCTCTCTATTTTTGGAGAGCTAAGAGGGGACACAAGAAGACTTTGACTGATAGCTTTAGGATTCTCCTTAATCCTTTCTTTAGATATGTTAAGAACAGAAGATTGGTTAGGACAAGATTAGGGCCAGTCATAGACAGCAGTGGGAAGTTGTGCGTGGATCCTGAAGAGATTGGAGAGGCACTGAATAAATATTTCTCTTCGGTATTCAGGCAGGGTGATGTAAATGTAGTTACGGAGAACACTGGGATACAAGGTTGTAAACTGGAAAGTATTGAAGTAGATAGGGAGGATGTGCTAGATATTCTTGAGGGTTTGAAGTTGGATAAGTCCCCTGGGCCGGACGGGATTTACCCTAGGATTCTCTGGGAGGCAAGAGAGGCGATTGCAGAGCCTCTGGCTCTGATTTTCAGGTCGTCGTTGGTTACGGGTATAGTTCCGGAAGACTGGAGGATAGCGAATGTGGTCCCATTGTTCAAGAAGGGGAAGAGAGACTTTCCAGGGAATTATAGGCCAGTGAGTCTTACTTCTGTTGTGGGTAAAGTATTGGAGAGAATTATTAGGGATAGGATTTATAGTTATTTGGAGAGAAATGAATTGATTGGGGATAGTCAGCATGGTTTTGTGAAGGGTAGGTCGTGCCTTACTAACCTTATTGAGTTTTTTGAAAAAGTGACCAAAGAGGTGGATGGGGGTAAGGCAGTTGATGTGGTATATATGGACTTTAGTAAGGCGTTCGATAAGGTGTCCCATGGAAGGCTTCTGCAGAAAATGCAGATCTATGGGATAGAGGGTGATTTAGCTAATTGGATTAGGAATTGGCTAGCAGATAGAAGACAGAGGGTGGTGGTTGATGGGAGATATTCATCGTGGAGTTCGGTTACAAGTGGTGTACCTCAGGGGTCTGTTTTGGGGCCCCTGCTGTTTGTAATTTTTATAAATGATCTGGATGAGGTATTGAAGGATGGATTAGTAAGTTTGCAGATGACACTAAAGTCGGTGGAGTGGTAGATAGTGAAGAGGGGTGTTATAGTTTGCAGAGGGACTTGGACAAGTTGCATAGCTGGGCCGAGAGGTGGCAAATGGAGTTTAATGTGGAAAAGTGTGAGGTAATGCACTTTGGCAGGAATAATAAATGTGTAGAGTATAGGGCTAATGGTAGGGTTCTTAATAGTGTTGATGAACAGGGGGATCTTGGTGTATTTGTGAATAGATCCCTGAAAGTAGGCAGTCAAGTTGATAAAGTTGTTAAGAAGGCATATGGAGTCTTAGCTTTTATTGGTAGGGGGATTGAATTTAGGAGCCGCAGCGTCATGTTGCAAATGTACAAAACTCTAGTGCGGCCGCACTTGGAGTATTGTGTGCAGTTCTGGTCCCGCATTATAAGAAAGATGTGGAGGCATTGGAGAGGGTACAGAGGAGGTTTACCAGGATGTTGCCTGGTATGGAGGGCAGGTCTTATGAGGAGAGGCTGAGGGATTTGAGGTTGTTTTCGTTAGAAAGGAGGCGGCTAAGAGGGGACCTTATCGAAACATGTAAGATGATTAGAGGTTTAGATAGGGTGGATAGTGATAGCCTTTTCCCTAGGATGGAGAAAGCTAGCACGAGGGGACACAGCTTTAAATTAAGGGGTGATAGTTATAGGATGGATATCAGAGGTACGTTCTTTACCCAGAGGGTGGTTCGGGAGTGGAATGCCCTGCCTGCGGCAGTTGTAGATTTGCCAAGTTTGGTGGCGTTTAAGAGGTTAGTTGATAAGTTTATGGAAGAGAAGGGAATGATTTAGTTTGGAGGGTCATTGCTTTTTTCATAATTGGTCGGCGCGACATCGAAGACGAAGGGCCTGTTCTGCGCTGTAATGTTCTATGTTTATAGATCTATGGATTAAAAACCAAATTTGAGACAATTTAGGGAGAATTTGTTTTGCCAATTAGCTAAGAGCACATTTTGGCTGTTCTTTGGTCACAGGACTTCCTAATATCATGTCATTCACTGAATTACATAAATAGTGAACATTTGCAGGCCAAGAATTGAGTTACATCTTTCCACTCTGAAAAGGGCTCATTTATTTGATTAAATGGCAAACATTGGCCATCTAATGGAATAAAGATATCCAATAAAGGGAAACGTCCTCTCTATGTGTGCCTTGCCAATTCCCTTTCGCATATATATAAAACATACACATACACACATATATATATCAATCAGAACCTCTCTCATTGATGTATATAAGATGCTAAAGGCAATTGGCAACAAAAGGTGGACACATCATATTGCCCGAGTGTGTTGGAGTGGATCATCAGAAGAGGGTGGCACTCTGCCTCACCGCACCCGGTTCGATTCCTGGCATGGGTTACCATCTGTGTGGCATCTGCACATTCTCCCCGCGTCTGCATGCGTTTCCTCTGTGTGCCACTGGTTTCCTCCCACAATCCGAAGATGTGTGGGTTAGGTGCATTGGCCGTGCTAAATTTCTACTGAGCGTTAGGAGAACTAGCTAGGATCAACGCGCGGGGTTATGGGGATAGGGCCTGGGTGGGATTGTGATTGGTGCAGATTCAACAGGCTGAATGGCCTCCTTCTGCATTGTAGGGTTACATGATTCTGTGACAATCCAGAGATCAAATCAACATCTCTCTGAGACAGAGACATGGTCTCCCAGCAAATGAAAAGGGTTCAATTTCAAAACAATTGTGCCCTCAGGGATAAATTTCAAAATGCTTTGCTGCAGAGGGATCTGGGTGTCCTTGTGCATCAATCTCAGGGAGTTAGTATGCAGCTGCAGCAGGTAATGAGGAAGGCAAATGGGATTCTGATATTCATTGCTAATGGGATTGAGTACAAAAGAAAGGCGTTGTTGCTGCCACTGGAGATGGCGTGGCTGTCTCCATGCCACGTACTGTGAACGGTTTTGGTCCCTTTACTTGAGGAAGCACGTAAATGCATTGGAGACGGTTCACGGAAAGTTGACTAGATCGATTCGGGATTGTCGAGAGAGATTAAGCGGTTTAGGCCGAGACTCTCACCATATCCACAGTGCAGAAGGAGGCCATTCAGTCCATCGAGTCTGCACCGACAATAATCTCAACTAGGCCCTATCCCTGCAAACCACATATTTTTCCCACTAACCTGCACATCCTGGGACACGAAGGCGCAATTTAACATGGCCATTCCACCTAACCTGCACATCTTTGGACACTAAGGGGCAATTTAGCATGGCCAATCCACTTAACCTACACATCTTTGGACGCTAAGGGGCAATTTAGCAATGGCCAATCCACCTAACCTACATATCTTTTGACACCAAGGGGAAATTTAGCAATGGCCAATCCACCTAACCTACATATCTTTGGACACTAAGGGGCAATTTAGCATGGCCAATCCACCTAACCTACACATTTTTGGACACTAAGGGGCAATTTAGCATGGCCAATCCACTTAACCTACACATCTTTGGACACTAAGGGGCAATTTAGCAATGGCCAATCCACCTAACCTACACATCTTTGGACGCTAAGGGGCAATTTAGCAATGGCCAATCCACCTAACCTACACATCTTTGGACACTAAGGGGCAATTTAGCAATGGCCAATCCACCTAACCTACATATCTTTGGACACTAAGGGGAAATTTAGCAATGGCCAGTCCACCTAACCTACACATCTTTGGACACTAAGGGGAAATTTAGCAATGGCCAATCCCCCTAACCTGCATATCTTTAGACACGATGGGGAAATTTAGCACGGCCAATCCACCTAACCCATACATCTTTGGACTTGCTGGAGTTTAGAAGAACGAGAGAGGATCTCATTGAAATATACAAGATGCTAAAGGGGATCGGCATTGTAGATGTAGAGAGAATGTTTCCCTTTGTTGGGCATTGCAGAACAGGAGGGCATATTTGAGGCTAAGGGAGTGGGCAGATTTATTTAAAAAGAAATGCAGAGGAATTACTTCACTCAGAGGGTGGTGAATCTACTGCCGGAAAACTAAATTTGAGGAGGAGGCTGATAGGTTTATGATTAGTAGCAGTGGTGAGGGGCTAATGGCGAACGGGCAGGAAGGTGGAGATAAGGCCCAGCTAAGATCAGCCATGATGGAACTGAATATTAGTGCAGGGCGAAGGGGCTGAATGGCCTCCTCCTGCTCCAAGTTCTCCTGGATGTTCCATTCCTCACCCATCTGAAAACTCAGGGAGGTACAAATACCGCCCACCACGATCCTTACCTCAGCACCCCCCGATTCCTCCAAAATCTTGTGCAGGAGACGGATATATTCAGAGGCAGCCCGTAGCACGTGGACTTTGCTTGGCTTCCGATCCTTGGGAATAAGGGGCACAATACTCTTGAGCATTGAAAAGCCACTGTTGATACTCTGGACCTTAAAGCAAGAAGAATGTTTCTCCGTGAGTTCCTAGTGATACGTGATGTTTCATATTTCATCGATGTTTGTTATCTGCCCCTCCATCATTCTTATCTAATTTATTCATTATCGTTTTGTTAAAAAGAGTACAAAGAGGGTCAAAGGGCTAATAGATTGGAGGCAGTACTCTATAATGCTGCATCCTACGCAATTTTTATTTATGGGACATGGGCATCACTGGCTGGGCCAGCATTTATTGCCCATCCCTAGTTGCTGAGGGCAGTTGAGAGTCAACCCCATTGCCGTGGCTCTGGAGTCACATGTAGGCCAAACTGGGGTAAGGACAGTAGATTTCCTTCCCCAGAGGGAACCAGATGGGTTCTTCCGACAATAGTTTCATCAGTAGATTCTTAATTCCAGATATTTTACATTGGATTTCAACTCCACCGTCTGCCATGGCGGGATTTGGACCCGGGTCCCGAGAACGTTAGCTGAATTTCAGAATTAATAGTCTACTGATAACACCCACTGGGCCACTGCCACCCCTCATAAACCTATTGGGAAAGAAAAGACCTCAGCCTTGTTTTGTACTGAAGAATATTTGGAATACTGTGAGCAATTCTAGGTATGTAAAAAAAGGACGTGTTAACTTTGGAGACGTTCATGAGAATGATCCCCAGAACGAGAGGAGCATTTGAGGACTCTGGGTCCATACTCGATAGACATTAGAAGGATGGGGTGTGGAGAGATGTCATTGAAACTTACAGAAAACTGAAAGGCCCTGGGTAGAGTGGACGTGGGGAAGATGTTTCTATTAGTCAGAGAGACTCAGATCCAAGGGACACAGCCTCAGAGTAAAGGGACGATCCTTTAGAACCGATATGAGGAGGAATTTCTTCAGCCAAAGGGTTTGGCGAATCTGTGGGTCATTAAGCGTATTTAAGACTGAGGTAGATAGGTTCTACATCAAGGGGGACAAAGTAGAAACATGTTTTTAGTTGTCCAGATCATCAACAGCCTGTCCTGGTTCCCCCCCCCACCCCCAACGCTGACACTATAAGAAAACCCACCAATACCTCTACTTTCTCAGAAGACTAAGGAAATTTGACATGACCTCCACTACTCTCACCAACTTTTACAGATGCACCACAGAAAGCATTCTTTCCGATTGTATCACAGCTGTGTATGGGCTCCTGCTCTGCTCAAGACCGCAAGGAACTACAAAAGGTTGTGAATGTAGCCCAATTCATCACGCAAACCAGCCTCCCATCCGCTGACTCTGTCTACACTTCTCACTGCCTCAGCAAAGGAGCCAGCGGAATTAAGGACCCCACACACCCTGGACATTCTCTCTTTCACTTTCTTCCTTTGGGAAAAAGATACAAAACTCTGAGGTCATGTACCAACTGATTCAAGAACAGCTTCTTCCCTGCTGCTGTCAGACTTTTAAATGGATGTACCTTGCATTGAGTTGATCTTTCTCTACACCCTAGCTACGACAGTAACACTACATTCTGCACTCTCTTTTCCTTCTCTATGAATGTGTAGCGCGCAAGAAATAATATTTTTCACTGTATCTTAATAGATGCGACAATAATAAATCAAAATCAAATCAAAGCTTGACTGTTACGGGGAAAAGGCAGCAGAATGGAATTCAGAAACTTCTCAGCTATGATCGAATGTCAGAGCAGAATCGATGGGCCTAATTTTGCTCCTATATCTTATGGACTTAACCTTCGGACTGTTGAATAAAAAGCAGTGGAGCTTTGTTGTGGATAGTACAAAAATCCCACCCATTTTGCAAACTTGACCGGGCTTAGAAAAGGCAGCAGCTTCAACCAATGCACGGGCATTGAGTGGAGTTGCAATATAGCTGGGTTCTATGAGTCAGAACTTCATCCAAAATAGTGTCAGCTCAGTGTCCCCTGCCACATCAGGTTGTATGCATTCTAGAGCACGTAGGGTTACATGCATTCCAGAACACATAATGACACCACTTCCAGCAATGTCACCAAAACTCCAATTATTTGAAGCTACACAATCGCCACAAAATTGTCCACATGCGTCCAGCAATAAACCGGGTCCCTCTGAGAAGAACTTTATTGTTATCTGTTTAAGCAGTTGCATTTGATATCAATGTGAAACAATTAAAGTCAAATCAATTGTACTTCCATTTACAAAACATCCTTGGATGAAATGCCACTGAATTATATAGTTCTCATATTTTTTTAATGAAGAATTTTTTTTTAAAATCCGGGGTGGCACTGCTGCCTCACGGCGCCAGGGACCCGGGTTCAATTCTGGCCTCGCACGGCTGTCTGTGTGGAGTTTGCACATTCTCCTCGTGTCTGCATGAGCTTCCTCCGGGTGGTCAGGTTTCCTCTCACAGTCCAAAGATGTGCAGGTTAGATGGATTGGCCATGCTAAATTGTCCCTTAGTGTCCAAAGATGTGCGGGTTTGGTGAATTGGCCATGCTAAATTGTCCTTTAGTGTCCAAAGATGTGCGGGTTTGGTGAATTGGCCATGCTAAATTGTCCTTTAGTGACCAAAGATGTGTAGGTTAGAGGGATTAGTGGGTAAATTTGTGGAATTACAGGGGTAGGGCCTGTTACGACGTTCCATTGGAGAGTCAGTGCAGACTTGATGGGCCTCCTGAGACCAGTTGAGAGTCAACCACATTGCTGTGGCTCTGGAGCCAGATGTAGCCCAGACCAGGGTAAGGACAGCAGATTTCCTTCCCTAATGGTCATTAGTGAACCAGATGGGTCATCATTAACTTTTAAATCCAGGCTTTCAAAAATTGAATCCAAGTCTGGCAAGGTGGATGGGATTTGGTCCTGGGTCCCCAAGTACTGGTCTTGCATCCCTGGATTATTGCTCAATGAAAATACCACTCCCTGCCTGATATCCCAAGAATATCCTTTACTCGTGCAACACTTTGCAACACAAAGAAACTCTGTTACTTAATTGCTCTTCCAATCAGACCTATGGCCTGCTTCTTAATGATAGACAGAGGGATCTGGGTGTACAGGTACCTAAGTCACTGAAAGTGGCAATGCAGGTAGAGAAGGTAGTCAGGAAGGCATTCGGCATGCTTGCCTTCATCGGCAAGGATATTGAGTTTAAAGATTGGCAAGTCGTGTCGCAGCTTTATAGAACCTTAGCTGGCCCACACTTGGGAATCATTATCTGCCTCCACCAGCACCCCTGACAGCGTGTTCCAGACACCTATTGCTCTCTGTGTAAAAAAAAAACTTAACTCTCACATTTCCTTTGAACCTTTCCCCTCTCGCTACTTCAATTCTGGTTGCCACATTACCAGAAGGATATGGAGGCTTTGGAGAGGGTACAGAAAAAATTTACCAGTACATTGCCTGGTATGGAGGGCATTCGCTATGAGGAGAGGCTGGAGAAACTTGGTTTGTTCTCACTGAGCAATGGAGGGTGAGGGGAGGCCTGATAGAAATTTACAAGATTATGAGGGCATGGACAGAGTGGATAGTCAGAAGCTTTCTTCTGGGGCGGAAGAGTCAATTACTAGGGGGCACAGGTTTAAGGAGCGAGGGGCAAGGTTTAAAGGAGATGTACAAGGCAAGTTTTTTTTTAAACACAGAGGGTGGTGGGTGCCTGGAACTCGCTGGGGGACGTAGTGGAAACAGATACAATAATCACTCTTAAGGGGTGTTTGGACAAATACATGACTAGGATGGGAACAGAGGGATATGGTCCATGGAAGGGTAGGGGGTTTTAGTTCAGTCAGACATCATGGTCAGTGCAGACTCAGAGGGCCGAAGGGTTTTCATTGCCCAGAAACAGAACTGGACCCAGTCAAATAAATACTGTGGTTATCAGAGGAGGTTAAAGACTGCGGAAAATAACTCACTCCTGGAAGAAAGGGCTGCAGGGAAAAAAGCCTGGGAAGTAAAGGTCGGTGAGCCTCACATCTGTGGTGGGTAAATTGTTGGAGGGTATTTTGAGAGACAGGGTCTACAGGTATTTAGAGACGCAAGGACTGATTAGAGACAGTCAGCATGGCTTTGTGAGTGGAAAATCATGTCTCACAAATTTGACAAAGGGGTAACCAAGAAGGTAGATGAGAGCAGTGCAGTTGATGTTGTCTACATGGACTTTATAGCAAGACCTTTAACCTTTAAGGTACTGCAATGGTAGATTGTGGAATAAGGTTAAATCTCACGGGATCCAGGGTGAGGTAGATAAATGATTACAAAACTGCTTGATGACAGAAGCCAGAGGGTGGTTATAGAAGGGTGTTTTTCAAACTGGAAGCTTGGTACCAGCAGTGTACCTCAGGGTTCAGTGCTGGGTGCACTGTTATCATTTATATTAATGATTTGAATGAGAATATTAGGAGGCATTGTTAGTAAGTTTGCAGATGACACCAAGATTGGTGACAACGGGGACAGCAAAGAACTTTACCTCCAATTGTAGCAGGGTCTTGATCAATTGGACCAGTGGGCTGGCGAATGGCAGACTGAGTTTAATTCAGATAAATGTGAGTGATGCATTTTATTAGATTGAACCAGGGCAGGACTTACATGGTTAACGGGAAGGCATTGGAGAGAGTTACAGAACAAAGAGACCTAAGGATATATGTTCATAGCTCCTTGAAAGTGGAGTCACAAGTGGACAGAGGGGTGAAGAAGGCATTCAGCGTGCTTGGTTTCATCAGTCAGAACACTGAATACAGGAGTTGAAGTTGTACACGAGATTAGTAAAACCACACTTGGAATACTGTGTGTAATTCTGGTCACTCTATTATAGAAACAATATTATTAAGCTTGAAAGGATGCAGAACAGATTTACTAGAATGCTACAGGTATTTGATGGATTGAGTTATAAGGAGAGTCTGGATAGACTGGGACATTTTTCTTTGGAGCGTGGAAGGTTGAGCGGTGATCTTATAGAGGTCTATGAAATAATGAGGGGCATAGATTAGCTAGATAGTCAATAGGTAGGGGAGTCTAAAACTAGAGGGCATTGGTTTAAGAGGGGAGACATACAAAAGTGTCCAGAGGGGCAATTTTTTTCACACAAAGGGTGATGCGTGTCTGGAACAAACTGCCAGAGGTTGTAGTATAAGTAGGTACAATTTTGTCTTTTAAAAAGCGTTTAGATAATTACATGGGTAAAATGGGTATAAAGGGATATGGGCCAAATGTGGACAATTGAGATGAGCTTAGTGGTTTAAAAAAAAAAGTGGCATGGACAAGTTGGACCAAAAGACCCATTTCCACGCTGTAAACCTCTATGACTCCCCCAAAGCCTGTCCCACCATCTACAAGGCACAAGTCAGGAGTGTGATGGAACACTCCCCACTTGCCTGGATGGGGGCAGCTCCCAACAACACTCGAGAAGCTCGACACCATCCAGGACAAAGCAGCCCCGCTTGATCGGCACCCCATCCACAAACATTCACTCCCTCCACCACCGACGCTCAGTAGCAGCAGTGTGTACCATCTACAAGATGCACTGCAGCAACTCATCCTTAGACAGCACCTTCCAAACCCACAACCTCTACCATCTGGAAGGACAAGGGCAGCAGACACACGGGGAACACCACCACCTGCAAGTTCCTCTCTGAGTCACTCATCATCCTGACCAAATCACCACCATCAAATATATCGGCCATTCCTTCACTGTTGCTGGGTCAAAATCCTGGAACTCCCCCCCCCACCCAACAGCACTGTGGGTGTACCTACACCACATGGACTGATTGTTGTCCAATAACAATCCTGGAACTCCCTCCCTAACAGCACTGCGGGTGTACCTACACCACACGGACTGACTGATGTCCAATAACAATCCTGAAACTCCCTCCCTAACAGCACTGTGGGTGTACCTACACCACACGGACTGACTGATGTCCAATAACAATCCTGGAACTCCCTCCCTAACAGCACTGTGGGTGTACCTACACCACACGGACTGACTGATGTCCAATAACAATCCTGGAACTCCCTCCCTAACAGCGCTGTGGGTGTACTGACAGCACACGGACTGACTGATGTCCAATAACAATCCTGAAACTCCCTCCCTAACAGCACTGTGGGTGTACCTACACCACACGGACTGACTGATGTCCAATAACAATCCTGAAACTCCCTCCCTAACAGCACTGTGGGTGTGCCTACACCACACGGACTGACTGATGTCCAATAACAATCCTGGAACTCCCTCCCTAACAGCACTGTGGGTGTATCTACACCACACGGGGACTGACTGATGTCCAATAACAATCCTGGAATCTCCTCCCTAACAGCACTGTGGGTGTACCTACACCACACGGGAACTGACTGATGTCCAATAACAATCCTGAAACTCCCTCTCTAACAGCACTGTGGGTGTACCTACACCACACGGGGACTGACTGATGTCCAATAACAATCCTGGAATCTCCTCCCTAACAGCACTGTGGGTGTACCTACAGCTCAGGGACTGCAGTGGGGACAAAAATGCGGCTTCCAACTGCCTTCTCAAGGGGCAGTTAGGGATGGGCAATAAATGCTGGGCCTAGTCAGCGACACCCATGTCCCAAGAATGAGTAGAAGATAATAAATAACGTTATGGCTCACCCGGTGACGCTCCCTTGCGTTGGCTGCTCGCCTCTTTCCGAACACGTCCTGTATATCGGTGCTGGGGTTGTAGTGTCCGGCGGGCTGCCTTTTGAATTTTCGAACGGGAGCTAGTATAGGCAACGGGCCCAATGTCAGGTCCAGCACGTTGCCCATCAGCTCAGGCTCTGGCACCAGCAGAAGCTGCTCAGAGGCACCCTCCTCCTCCTCCTCCTCCTCCTCCATCTGGAGGAGGTCACAGCCCTCCAACTCCTCACAATCCACCTCCAAATAAAACTGCATGGTGCTCTCCTCCTCCTCCATCTCCCAGCTGCCCCAATCCATGGCTGGCTGGCTGCCTGCACTTTCCAGTTGGGATTTATTGAGGCACTTCCTCCCTCAGTTCC
>JAGIQG010000031.1:25487708-25507708 GCA_024679065.1 Sphyrna mokarran | reverse complement strand
AGAGAGGGTGATAGAGAGGGTGATAGAGTGGGAGGGACTGATAGAGAGAGTGATAGAGAGAGTGATAGAGTGGGAGGGACTGATAGAGAGAGTGATAGAGTGATAGAGAGAGTGATAGAGAGAGTGATAGAGAGAGTGATAGAGAGGGAGGGACTGATAGAGAGTGTGATAGAGAGAGAGTCAGTGATAGAGAGGGTGATAGAGAGGGTGATAGAGAGGGTGATAGAGAGGGTGATAGAGTGGGAGGGACTGATAGAGAGTGAGTGATAGAGAGAGAGTGAGTGATAGAGTGAGTGATAGAGTGAGTGATAGAGTGGGAGGGACTGATAGAGAGTGAGGGTTAGAGAGAGGGTTAGAGAGAGGGTTAGAGAGAGGGTTAGAGAGAGGGAGAGAGAGGGTCAAGAGAGAGAGAGAGAGAGAGTGAGTGATAGAGAGGGATAGAGTGATAGACAGTGTTAGAGAATGGGAAAGGTAGAGAAGGATATGATAGAGTGGAGAGGGATAGAGAGAGAAAGATAGAGTGAGTGATAGATAGACAGAGAGAGGGATAGAGAGCATGATAGAGAGACAGTGTGATAGAGAGAGAGAGCATGATAAGGAGAGAGTGATGGAGGGAGAGAGTAATAGACAGAGTGATAGAGAGTGTTAGAGAGAGAGGGAGTGATAGAGAGAGAGAGAGCGCGATAGAGAAAGAGAGAGAGAGTGCGATAGAGAAAGAGAGAGAGAGTGCGATAGAGAAAGAGAGAGAGAGTGCGATAGAGAGAGAGAGAGAGGGACTGATAGAGAGGGACTGATAGAGAGGGAGAGAGAGTGATAGAGAAAGAGAGAGAGAGAGCGATAGAGAGAGAGAGAGAGGGATGATAAGGGGACTGATAGAGAGGGAGAGAGAGTGATAGAGAAGAGGAGAGAGAGCGATGAGAGAGATAGAGAAAGAGAGAGAGAGAGCGTAGAGAGAGAGCGATAGAGAGAGAGCGATAAGAGAGAGAAGCGATAGAGAAGAGCGATAGAGAGAGAGCGATAGAGGGAGAGAGAGCGATAGAGTGAGGAGAGCGATAGAGGGAGAGAGAGCGGTAGAGGGAGGAGCGATAGAGAGAGAGAGAGCGTAGAGAGAGAGAGAGCGATAGAGAGAGAGGGAGAGAGAGCGATAGAGAAAGAGGGAGAGAGAGCGATAGAGAAAGAGGGAGAGAAGAGCGATAGAGAGAGAGAGATAGAGAGAGAGAGAGCGATAGAGAGAGAGCGATAGAGAGAGAGCGAGCGATTGATAGAGAGAGAGAAAGAGAGCGAGTGATAGAGAGTGATAGAGAGAAAGTGATAGAGAGAGAAAGAGAGAGCGAGAGAGAGAGAGAGAGAAAGAGAGCGATTGATAGAGAGAGAGAGAGTGAGAGAGAGATAGAGAGAAAGTGAGAGTGATAGAGAGAGAGAGAGAGTGATAGAGAGAGAGCGAGCGATAGAGAAAGAGAGAGAGAGAGCAATAAAGAGAGAGAGCGATAGAGAGTGATAGAGAGAAAGTGATAGCGAGAGAGCGATAGAGGGAGAGAGAGCGATAGAGAAAAGGGAGAGAGAGCGATAGAGAAAGAGGGAGAGAGAGCGATTGAGAGAGTGAGAGAGAGTGAGCGATTGATAGAGAGAGAGAAAGAGCGAGTGATAGAGAGAGAGAAAGAGCGAGTGATAGAGAGAGCGAGTGATAGAGAGAGCGAGTGAGAGAGCGAGCGAGTGAGAGAGCGAGCGAGTGAGAGAGAGAGAGAGCGATAGAGAGAAAGTGAGAAAGAGAGAGTGATAGAGCGATAGAGAAAGAGGGAGAGAGAGCGATAGAGAAAGAGGGAGAGAGAGCGATAGAGAAAGAGGGAGAGAGAGCGATAGAGAAAGAGAGAGAGAGAGCGATAGAGAGAGAGCGAGAGAGAGAAAGAGAGCGATTGATAGAGAGAGAGAAAGAGAGCGAGTGATAGAGAGTGATAGAGAGAAAATGAGAGAGAAAGAGAGAGAGTGAGAGAGAGAAAGAGAGCGATTGATAGAGAGAGAGAAAGAGAGCGAGTGATAGAGAGAAAGTGAGATAGATAGAGAGAGAGTGAGAGAGAGAGAGAGTGATAGAGAGAAAGTGAGAAAGAGAGAGTGATAGCGAGAGAGCGATAGAGAAAGAGGGAGAGAGAGCGATAGAGAAAGAGGGAGAGAGAGCGATAGAGAAAGAGGGAGAGAGAGCGATAGAGAAAGAGGGAGTGAGAGAGAGAGAGAAAGAGGGAGTGAGAGAGAGAGAGCGATTGATAGAGTGAGAGAGAGAGAGCGATTGATAGAGTGAGAGAGAGAGAGCGATTGATAGAGAGAGAGAGAGAGAGAGCGATTGATAGAGAGAGAGAGAGAGGAGCGATTGATAGAGAGAGAGAGAGGCGATGATAGAGAGAGAGAGAGAGAGAGCGATTGATAGAGAGGAGAGAGAGAGAGAGCGATTGATAGAGAGAGAGAGAGAGAGCGATTGATAGAGAGAGAGAGAGAGAGCGATTGATAGAGAGAGAGAGAGGCGAGCGATTGATAGAGAGAGAGAGGAGCGATTGATAGAGAGAGAGAGAGAGAGCGATTGATAGAGAGAGAGAGAGAGAGCGATTGATAGAGAGAGAGAGAGAGCGAGTGATAGAGAGAGAGAAAGAGAGCGAGTGATAGAGAGAGCGAGTGATAGAGAGAGCGAGTGATAGAGAGAGCGAGTGATAGAGAGAGAGCGAGTGATAGAGAGAGAGCGAGTGATAGAGAGCGAGTGATAGAGAGCGAGTGATAGAGAGCGAGTGATAGAGAGCGAGTGATAGAGAGCGAGGATAGAGAGCGAGTGATAGAGAGCGAGTGATAGAGAGCGAGTGATAGAGAGCGAGTGATAGAGAGCGAGTGATAGAGAGCGAGTGATAGAGAGCGAGTGATAGAGAGCGAGTGATAGAGAGCGAGTGATAGAGAGAAAGTGAGAGTGATAGAGAGAGAGCGAGAAAAAGAGAGAGAGCGAGAAAAAGAGAGAGAGCGAGAGAGAGAGAGCGAGAGAGAACGATAGAGAAAGAGAGAGAGAGTGATAGAGAGAAAGTGAGAAAGAGAGGGACTGATAGAGAGGGACTGATAGAGAGAGAGAGAGTGAGCGATAGAGAGAGAGAGAGCGATAGAGAGAGAGAGAGTGATAGAGAGGGAGAGTGATAGAGATACGCAGAGAGAGGGAGAGAGAGGGACACAGAGAGAGAGAGAGAGAGATAGTAATCAGGGGAGAGATAGAGCAATAGAGAGGGAGAGTTAGAGAGTGTGAGAGAGTGTGTGTGAGAGAGTGGGAAATTGATAGAGAGAGAGAGACACATCAACATGCGAGGAACAGAGCGATATGGAGCAAGGGCAGGCAGAAGGGATGAGTTTCATTTGCCATCGTGATCAGCACAACATGGTGGGTCGAAGGCCTGTTCCTATGTCGAAGGCACTGTTCTATATTCGACGCTGTTAGTTCGCTTGTTACAGTAAAAGTCGTGAACACTTGTCGGCTGCAATTTCTTCTTATTAATGGTGTCCTCACTTGCTCAGCTGTGCTGAGGTGCCAAGGTATGTCTGCCCCTGTCCACTACCAGCTGCTTGGAGATCCAAGGGGACTGTGTGCGATGCCAGTGAGCCGTACCCACACTCATAAGGCAGCGGCAAGTGTGCCAATCTGACCACAGCTGTGGGACGTCGCTGGCTGGGCCAGTATTTATTGCCCACCCCAAGTTACCCACGGAGGGCAGTTGAGAGTCAACCACATTGCTGTGGTTCTGGACTCACATGTAGGCCAGACCGGGGTAAGGATTTCCTTCCCTAAAGGGAACCAGATGGGTTTTTCTGACAATGGGTCATCAGTAAATTCTTAATTCCAAATATTTTTTATTAAATTCAAATTCCACCATCGCGGGATTCAAACCCGGCTCCCCCAGAACATTAGCTGAGTTTCTGGACTAATAGTCTAGCGATAATACCACTAGGCCATTGCCTCCCCTCCCTAGAAAAGCCCCGTTTACCCATTGCTTAGTTAGGAGATCCTGAGTTTGCATCCTAGCAGTGCTTTTGTGTACGTTGAATTTTGTAATTCCGGGCAGCATGATGGTTCGCGCTGCTGCCTCACAGCTCCGGGGACCCTGGTTCAATTCCCGGCTCGGGGTCACTGTCTGTATGGAGTTGGCACATCTTCCTCATGTCTGTGTGGGGTGTCCCGGTTTCCTCCCACAGTGCTGGTCAGGTGCTAAACTCTCCCTAGGTGTAACCCGAATAGGAGTGTGGCGCCTCGGGGATTTTCACGGTAACTTCATTGCAGCATTAACGTAAGCCCACTTGTGACACGGATAAGTAAACTTTTAACCTTAAATTGCAGGTTGATGCTGACAGTGGTGTTGCCGTAACCCTGGAGGGTCCGCCGACGTCCCTGGCTCTGTGAAAACCTCTCTCATCAAAGGTGCAGGGATCTCCCCTCCCCTGTAGCCGGGATGTCTATCTGGATGCGCGGAGCTGGGACGACAGCAGAGGTCCTCAGCGAGCCACACAATCGGACAGAATCCCTTCACAATAAGAAGTCTCCCAACTCCAGGTTAACGTCGAACAGGTTTATTTGGTAGCAAAAGCCACCAGCTCCTTCATCAGGTGAGTGGGGAGGCACGTAAAGACCCAAACTCAATTTGCAAAATAATGGTTGGAATGCGAGTCTTTACAGGTAATCAAGTCTTTACGTACAGACAATGAGAATGGAGACCGCGTTAAGCACGGGTTAAAGAGATGTGTACTGTCTCCAGGCAGGACAGTTAGTGAGATTTTGCAAACCCAAGCAAGTCGTGGGGGTTACGGATAGTGTGTGACATGAACCCAAGATCCCTGTTGAGGACCATGCGTGCGGAACTTGGCTATTAGTCTCTGCTCAGCGACCCTGCGCTGTCGTGTATCACGAAGGCCCCCCTTGGCGAACGCTTACCCGATGATCAGAGGCCGAATGCCTCTGAAGTGTTAGTGGCCGCTGAAGTGTTCCCCAACAGAGAGAGAGAACCGTCTTGCCTGGTGAGTGTCGAGCGATGTTCGTTCATCCGCTGTTGCAGCATCTGCACAGTCTCCCCGATGTACCAAGCCTTGGGACATCCTTTCCCATAGTGTATCAGGTAGACAACGTTGGCCGAGTTGCAAGAGTACGTGCCGTGGAGCTGGTGGATGGTGTTTTCACGTGAGATGATGTCACACGTGTCGGTGATCCGGCTCACATTGCAGAGGTTGCTGTGGCAACGGCCGTGAGCGAAGGATTGGCGTGTGAGGTGCGTGGCACCTGTGTGCGAGAGAGAGTCCGAAATACAGTGTGAGAAAGACAAGAGAGTGTGTGTTGGATGGCACAGTGGTTAGCACTGCTACCTCACAGCGCCAGGGACCCAACTTTGATTCACAGCCTCAGATCACTGGCCAGAGTCTGCACATCCTCCCCCGTGTCTGCGTATGTTTCCTCCTGGTACTCTGCGCAGGTTAGGGTGGATTGGCCATGTTAAATTGCCCCTTAGTGTCCCAAGATGTGCAGGTTAGGTGGATTGCCATGCTAAATTATCCCTTAGTGTCCAAACATGTACAGGTTAGGTGGATTGGCCATGCTAAATTGCCCCTTAGTGTCCAAAGATGTGCAGGTCAGGTGGATTGGCCATGCTAAATTGCCTCTTAGTGTCCCAAGATCTGCAGGTTAGGTGGATTGGCCAAGCTAAATTGTCCCTTAGTGTCCCAAGATGTGCAGGTTAGGTGGATTGGCCATGCTAAATTGCCCCTTAATGTCCAAAGACATGGAGGTTAGGTGGTTTGGCCATGCTAAATTGCCCCTTAGTGTCCAAAGATGTGTGGGTTAGGTGGATTGGCCATTCTAAACTGTCCCTTAGTGTCCAAAGATGTGCAGGTTAGGTGGATTGGCCATGCTAAATTGCCCCTTAGTGTGTAAAGATGTGCAGGTTAGGTGGATTGGCCATGCTAAATTGCTCCTTAGTGTCCAAAGATGTGTGGGTTAGGTGGATTGGCCATTCTAAATTGTCCCTTAGTGTCCAAAGATGTGCAGGTTAGGTGGATTGGCCATGCTAAATTGCCCCTTAGTGTCAGGGGAATTAGCAGGGTAAATATGTAAGGTTACGGGGATGGGTGGGATTGTGATCAGTACGGCCTCGATGGGCTGAATAGTCCCTTCCTGCAATGTAGGGATTCTGTAACTTGAGTCAGGCTTCTGTGATCCTGCAGGTGGTTGAATAAAAGTACCGTTCTGATTTGGATGTGGTGGGTTTTCACAGGTACGGTTAATACCTGTGCTGGAACATTTCCTCATTTTAGTGATGGAAGCAGGCGAAGTAATTGCTTTACTGCAACAGGATACAGCGGGCGGTGAATCCTGATCCTTCCTTGAGTTTTTTGAAAAAGTGACTAAGGAGGTGGATGGGGGTAAGGCGGTTGATGTGGTATATATGGACTTTAGTAAGGCGTTTGATAAGGTGGCCCATGGAAGACTTCTGCAGAAAATGCAGATGTATGGGATAGAGGGTGATTTAGCTAATTGGGTTAGGAATTGGATAGCAGATAGAAGACAGAGGGTGGTGGTTGATGGGAGATATTCATCTTGGAGTTCGGTGACAAGTGGTGTACCTCAGGGTCTGTTTTGGGGCCCCTGCTGTTTGTAATTTTTATAAATGATCTGGATGAGGGTATTGAAGGATGGATTAGTAAATTTGCAGATGACACTAAAGTCGGTGGAGTGGTAGATAGTGAAGAGGGGAGTTATAGTTTACAGAGGGACTTGGACAAGTTGCAGAGCTGGGCCGAGAGGTGGCAAATGGAGTTTAATGTGGAAAAGTGCGAGGTAATGCACTATGGCAGAAATAATAAATGTGTAGAGTATAGGGCAAATGGTAGGATTCTTAGTAGTCTAGATGAACAGAGGGATCTTGGTGTGTTATGTGCATAGATCCCTGAAAGTAGGCAGTCAGGTCGAGAAGGTTGTTAAGAAGGCATATGGAGTCTTGGCTTTTATTGGTAGGGGGATTGAATTTCGGAGCCGCAACGTCATGTTGCAACTGTACAAAACTCTAGTGCGGCCGCACTTGGAGTATTGTGTGCAGTTCTCGTCCCCACATTATAAGAAAGATGTGGAGGCATTGGAGAGGGTACAGAGGAGGTTTACCAGGATGTTGCCTGGTAGGGAGGGCAGGTCTTATGAGGAGAGGCTGAGGGATTTGAGGTTGTTTTCGTTAGAAAGGAGGAGGCTAAGAGGGGACCTGATCGAAACATATAAGATGATTAGAGGTTTAGATAGGGTGGACAGTGATAGCCTTTTTCCTAGGATGGAAAAAAGCTAGCACGAGGGGACACAGCTTTAAATTAAGGGGTGATAGTTATAGGACGGATATCAGAGGCAGGTTCTTTACCCAAAGGGTGGTTCGGGAGTGGAATGCCCTGCCTGCAGCAGTTGTAGATGCGCCAAGTTTGGTGGCATTTAAGAGGTTAGTTGATAAGTATATGGAAGAGAAGGGAATGGTTTAGTTTGGAGGGTCATTGCTTTTTATATTGGTCGGCGCAACATCGAAGGCCGAAGGGCCTGTTCTGTGCTGTAATGTTCTATGTTCCTCCGTTCATTCCTCAGTGTTGTCATTGTTCACACGAGAAACAGGTTCGTCTGCATTCCACTCTCTCTCTCTCTCTGTGTTGTTGGAAAGCCCTGACAGAAGCAGGAAGCATTGCCCACACTACAAGTCATGGTGTACGTGTCTTGCCATGTGTCGCTGTGACTCAGATATTCTCACTGCTGACTCACTGAACTTTGCACTCCATATTACACTGCGGTGCCGAGCTAGAACCACACCATGTTTCATCCGAGGTCTTAAACTGTGACCCCATCTGCTTGTTCCGCTGGACATATCAGTTCCCCATTTCACAACCCTGATTCCTGGTTCTTCCCACCCCCCTCCCCCATATAGTCAAGAAAGCCCCCACCAACGCCTCGACTTCCTCAGAAGGCCACGGGAATTTGGCCTGTCCGCTACGGCTCCCACCAATTTTTACCGTAGAAAACATCCTTTCCGGTTGTGTCACAGCTTGGTATGGGCTCCTGCTCTGCCCAAGACTGTGAGAAACCACAAAGGCTCATGAACGTAGCCCAGTTCCATCAAACGAACCAGGCTCCCATCCACTGAGTACTGTCCACAGAAGGGAGATAGTGGTGGGGGATGGGAGGGTTAAAGGAACAGATAGGCGCTTCTGTGGTCCAAAGCGGGACTCCAGGATGGTAGTTTGCCTCCCTGGAGTAGGAATGCAAGATGCGTCTGACGGGGTAGAGGGCATTTTGAAGGGCGAGGGGACCCAGGCGGATGTGATTATTCACGTAGGAGAGAAGGATGTAGGAAGGAAGAGCAGGGAGGATATACGAAGGCAGTTCAGGGAGGCTGAAGAGCAGGGCCTCCAGGGTGGCGATCTCAGGGCTGCTTCCAGGGCCGGGTAATAGCGGAGCCAGGAGAAATGAGATCCTATAGCTGAATGCGTGGCGGAAGGACTGGTGTAGGGCAGAGGGTTTCATATTTGTGGATAACTGGGAAGTCTTTGTGAAAGAAGGGCACCTGTATAGAAGGGACGGGGAACACTTGAATGGGAAGGGCGTGAATATTTTAGCTGGGAGGTTAGCTGGAGTGTTTCGGCAGGATTTAAACTAATATGGGCGGGGGGGAGGGAATGAGACTGATTGCTCGGTAGAGAGCGAGATGGGAGAGAGAGTAAGCTTGGATGAGAGGAAATATGATGGGCTTACGGTGAGGGGGGTAAGATATAATTTGGATGCTAGAGGGAGTTTTTTCACACAGAGGGTGGTGGGGGTATGGAATGCACTGCCAAGTAAAGTGGTGGAGGCAGGTACTCTGGAGTTATTTAAGAAATACTTAGATGGGCACATGAACAGAATGGGAATGGAGGGGTATAGAAAACTGATTTAAAATAGGGATCATGAGCCTTGGGAGTCCCTGGGAAGTGTGTAAATAGATGATGATATTGATGTACTTGTTTTTATCCTACAGGTGCTTTGGTCCACCTTGTTGTCTAACAAGGGGCATACACGCGATGGGTCGTGAGAGGGCTGCTCTTGGATTTTTTTTTTCGAGAGTATCCTAGTGCTTCACGTCGTTAGTGTACGCTTGACCTGGACCATTTGATGGGCAACACGACAGCTCAGTGACTATCGCTGTGCTGTGCAGATACATGGATTTGGGGCCTGTGTGTGGGAATTTGCGCATTCTCCCCGTGCTCGCATGGGTTTTCTCCGGGTGCTCCAGTTTCCTCCCACATCCCAAAGATGTGCTCTTAGGCTGATTGGCAGAACAAATTCTCCCTAAATTGTCTCAAATTTGGTTTTTAATCCATAGATCTATAAACATAGACAGGGATCACGGTAGAGGTGGGAACATCGGGGTGGCGGCGCGGGCTCGTTGGGCCGAAGGGCCTGTTTCCCGTGCTGTTTTGTTCTTTGTTCTTCTGTTGGGAAAAAGATACAAAAGTCTGAGGTCACGTATCAACCAACTTAAGAACAGCTTCTTCCCTGCTGCTGTCAGACTTTTGAATGGACCTACCTCGCATGAAGTTGACATTTCCCTACACCCTAGCTATGACCGTAACACTACGTTCTGCACCCTCCCCTATATACTGTATGAATGTTATGTCTGTACAGTGCACAAGAAGCAATACTTTTCGCTGTGTCACAGTGCATGTGACAATAATAAAATCAATTTTTACAAACCATTGTGCAGATGTGCAGGATAGGCAATGGTAAATGTGTGGGCTTACAGAGATAGGGTGGAGCAGAGGGCCTGGATGAGATGTTTGGAGCCATACCAAGCTGTGACACAGCTGGGTCCAGTTCAATTTCAATAGCAATGTTGATTGTGGAGGAATTCAGCGTTGGTCGATGCTATTGAATATCGCAAGTTTCGTTGGAAAGATGACATGGAATCAATTCCTGGTAGGAATTCTAGGTCCATTCACTGAATCTATGGGTGTCTTATTAGCTGCTGGGAACAGTGTTATGAATGTGGCATGGACCCAAACCTGGGGCAGGGATGCTCGCTGTGCCAGGGGGTGACCTGACCCCACTCGGTGCTGTCTCTGGTGTGACAAGATATGGTGTGGCAACTCTGAGAAAGATATCGCTGAAAACATTGTCAGAGAGGGTTTTCTCCCTTTCTCACTGGAGCGATCCAACTTCTGCTCAGCACTTCTCTCCCCCGACACTTGGAGCTAATTCTGTCTAAGCACTTGGCCTGGGAAAACACTGCAAGCTGGTGGGAAAGTTCGGCTGTGTGTTTGAGGGATTCCTGGATTCCCTCCTCTTGTTGGGAACAGAAAGGGGACTGGATTGGAGGGAAGTCTGTTCACGCACACATTCTTCTCTGAATGATTCACAACACTTTGAGGTTAAACATTTCGAAAGGAGGCTGAGTCCCAGATTGATTTCGCTCTTTTCGAAAGATGCTTGAGTTCACTCCAAGGGTGTGGGGCTCCAAAACCTCAGGGAGACACCTTAGTGAGTTACTCAATATAGGACTCCCACTCTGTGACTGACAGCAGGAGCCACAGTATTTGTATGATTTGATTTCCTTTATTGTCAGGTACTGAGATACAGTGAAAAGTATTGTTTATTATTGTCACATGAATCAGGATACAGTGAAAAGTTTTGTTTGATTTATTATTGTCACATGTATTGGGATACAGTGAAAAGTATTGTTTGATTTATTATTGTCACATGTATTGGGATACAGTGAAAAGTATTGTTTATTATTGATTATTATTTATTATTAACAATACTTTTCACTGTATCCCAGTACATGTGACAATAATAAATCAAACAATACTTTTCACTGTATCCCAATACATGTGACAATAATAAATCAAACAATACTTTTCACTGTATCCCTGTACATGTGACAATAATAAATCAAACAATACTTTTCACTGTATCCCTGTACATGTGACAATAATAAATCAAACAGTACTTTTCACTCTATCCCAGTACATGTGACAATAATAAATCAAACAATACTTTTCACTGTATCCCAGTACATGTGACAATAATAAATCAAACAATACTTTTCACTGTATCCCAGTACATGTGACAATAATAAATCAAACAATATTTTTCACTGTATCCCAATACGCGTGACAATAATAAATCAAACAATACTTTTCACTGTATCCTGATACACGTGACAATAATAAATCAAACAATACTTTTCACTGTATCCCAGTACATGTGACAATAATAAATCAAACAATATTTTTCACTGTATCCCAATACGCGTGACAATAATAAATCAAACAATACTTTTCACTGTATCCTAATACACGTGACAATAATAAATCAAACAATACTTTTCACTGTATCCCAGTACATGTGACAATAATAAATCAAACAATATTTTTCACTGTATCCCAATACGCGTGACAATAATAAATCAAACAATACTTTTCACTGTATCCTGATACACGTGACAATAATAAATCAAACAATACTTTTCACTGTATCCCGACACACGTGACAATAATAAATCAAACAATACTTTTCACTGTATCCCAATACACGTGACAATAATAAATCAAACAATACTTTTCACTGTATCCCAATACACGTGACAATAATAAATCAAACAATACTTTTCACTGTATCCCAATACATGTGACAATAATAAAACAAATCAAATCAAAAGAAGTGGGCAGTTCTGCAAAGATGTACATGTAAGAAAAAGAGTGACATGGATAATTTGGGCCGAAGGGCCTGTTTCCATGCTGTAAACCTCTGTGACTTTGAGGGAACTAAATGCAACATTTCCGAGATTGCCGCCAGCACAAACCCGGCGGAATTGCGAGCGGTGAGGTGGAAGCAAGGGGATTTTCAGAACGAGTTAGGCAAGTTGAGTGAGTGGGCAAACACAAGGCGAATGCAGTACAGCATAGCTGAATGTGAAATTATCAACAGAATGGTTCTGTTGGCTTTACAAACAAGGAGATGAGAGAGGGAGGAGGGATCTGAGGGGAGATGTGAGGGGGTTGAGGGAGAGAAGGAGGGTTTGGAGAGGAAAAATTGTACATTTTATATGTGGTCTGAGCCTTCTCTCATGATCTCTGGCATGGTGACCCAGTGGCTGGCATCGCTGCCTCACAGCTCCAGGGACCCCACAGCATATAGTATACTAGCCTTTATAGGAAGGGGTATAGAGTACAAGAGCTGGCCTTTAATGTTGCAGTTGTATAAAACGTTGGTTAGACCTCATTTGGAATACTGCGTCCAGTTCTGGTCGCCTTACTACCGGAAGGACGTGGAGAGTCTGGAGAGAGTGCAGAGAAGCTTTACCAGGATGCTGCTGGTATGGAAGGTCTGAGTTACGAGGACACATTAGGCAAATTGGGACTGTTTTCCTTAAAAAGACGTAGACTTAGAGGAGATCTAATAGAGGTGTACAAGATTATAAGGGGTATAGATAGAGTAAACAGGGTTAAGCTTTTTCCTAGGATGGACTCAAATAGCACGAGGGGTCACGGGCTTAGGGTGAGAGGGGTAAGGTATAATTTGGATGCTAGAGGGAGTTTTTTCACACAGAGGGTGGTGGGGGTATGGAATGCGCTGCCAAGTAAAGTGGTGGAGGCAGGTACTCTGGAGATATTTAAGAAATACTTAGATGGGCACATGAACAGAATGGGAATGGAGGGGTATAGAAAACTGATTTAAAATAGGGATCATGAGCCTTGGGAGTCCCTGGGAAGTGTGTAAATAGATGATGATATTGATGTACTTGTTTTTATCCTACAGGTGCTTTGGTCCACCATGTTGTCTAACGAGGGGCATACACGCGATGGGTCGTGAGAGGGCTGCTCTTGGATTTTTTTCGAGAGTATCCTACTGCTTCACGTCGTTAGTGTACGCTTGACCTGGACCATTTGATGGGCAACACGACAGCTCAGTGACTATCGCTGTACTGTGCAGATACATGGATTTGGGCCTGTGTCTGTGGGAGTTTGCGCATTCTCCCCATGCTTGCGTGGGTTTTCTCCGGGTGCTCCGGTTTCGTCCCACATCCCAAAGATGTGCTCTTAGGCTAATTGGCAAAACAAATTCTCCCTAAATTGTCTCAAATTTGGTTTTTAAATCCACTGATCTGTGGACGTGGGCGGGGATCGCGGGTGGAGGTGGGAGCGTCGGGGTGGCAGCGCGGGCTCGTTGGGCCGAGGGGCCTGTTTCCCGTGCTGTTTTGTTCTTTGTTCTTTGTTCGATTCCGCCCTCGGGTCACTGTCTGTGAGGTGTTCGTGCAATTTTTTTTAAAGTTACTGTTTACTTATCCATCACAAATAGTCTTACATTAACACTGCAATGAAGTTACTGGGAAATTTATCCTAGTCGCCACATTCCGGTACCTGTTCAGTTCAATGCACCCGAAGCAGCGCTTCTTCCAGACTTTGGGAGGAAACCGGAGCACCCAGAGGAAACCCACGCAGACACGGGGAGAATGTGCAAGCTCGTGTCTGTGTGGAATTCCTCCAGGACATCCAGCTTCTTTCCCCCCTCAAAGATGTGCTGGTGTCAGGGGCATGAAGCATGGTAAATGTGTGAAGTTACGGGGATTTGGGAGTTTGCACATTCTCCCTGTGACTACATGGGTTTTCTCCGGATGCTCCGGTTTCCTGCCACACCCCAAAAATGTGCTCTTAGGCTGATCGGCGTTAACAAATTGAACCTCAATTAGGCGTCCCTCAATCTGGTTATGGTTCCGTTATTGTGGAGTCAGTTGGCGTAGACAAAGGTCACAGGTAGAAGAGAGCACTCACAATGTTAAAATGATGGCACGGGCTCGTTGGGCCGAGGGGCCTGTTTCCCGTGCTGTGTTGTTCTTTGGATCGGGTTTGGGTGGAATTGTGGTTGGTACAGATTTGGCCTCCTTCTGTACCGCAGCGATTCTATGCTTCTAAGAATCCAAGTTAAAATGCGACGTATGATGGGGGATGTGACTCCAGATGCACTGGATTCTGCAATATTTATCAGACAGAGACTTCACAACAGCTCATGGCAAACTTCCGAGTGCCACCTTAAGGAATATAGTTTCCACAAGCATTTGAACTAGCCAAGTTGTGTGCTTCCTACGGTAAATGCACAACTCATTCCACTCTTATGTCTCATAAAGATCAAATCAGGGAGACTCTTAAAATTTGGAGAAATAACACTGTTTAAAACACAAAGCAAAATCCAGAGTCCAAACTTACTGCAGACAGTGTCTCTCTTTGATGCACAAGTTTTGTTATGTATCAACGCACTTTTTACTGGAATTACCCTGTGATGACAAAATTCTATAAAAAATGTTTCTAAATCTTTCTTTCACTTTTTGTGCAGCACGTATATCTTTTAAACATGTTTGCAGAAGAATTAACCCACCCAAAGGAATGTTTGCTGCCTCTATCTGCTGTGGATAGATCAGGGGTTAAAAAAGGTGTGCAAATAATTAAGTCATTGATCATCGAGGCAAGTTTTTTTATTATTTGTTTGCAGGACAGGGGCATCGCTGGCTGGTCTGTATTTATTGCCCATCCCTAGTTGCTTGTTGAGCTCGTAAGTTCATAAGGTATAGGGGCAGAATTAGGCCATTCGGCCCATCGAGTCCACTCCGCCATGCCCGATCTGCTCTTTGGCCCCATTTTCCTGCTTTCTCTCCTCAACCCATTCCCAATTATCTAACTCCTCCTTAAGTTCACTCACTGTCCCAACATCCACCGCACTTTGGGGTAGCGAATTCCACAGATTCGCAACCCTTTGGAAGAGGTAGTTTCTCCTCAATTCTTTTAAATTTGTCGCCCCTTATCCTAAGACTGTCACCTCTCGTCCCAGAATGTCCCACAAGAGGAAGCATCCGCTGATTATCTAGACCTTTCATCATCTTGTAAACCTCAAATTGATCTCCCCCTCAATTCTTCTCAATTCCAGAGCCTAAACTGTCCAACCTCTCTCTCCGTACGACAAACCCCCTCACCTCCGGAATCGATCTAGCGAACCTCCTCTGAACTGCCTCCAACGCCACTACATCTTTCCCCAAAATACGGGGACCAAAAACGGTGCACAACACTCCGGGTACGGCCTCACCGATGCCCTCTACAGCTGAGAAGGCGGTGCTGAGCCGCCATCTTGAATCGCTGGAGTCCACCTGCTGTTGACGCACAATCCTGGAGATTCCAGGATTTTGAAGGAACGGCGGATATATTCCCACGTCGGGACGGTGAGTGGCTGGGAGGGGAAATTGTAGGAGGTGGTTTTCCCCGTGTGTCTGCTGCCCTTGTCCTTCGAGCTGTGGGTTTGGAAGGAGCGGTCTAAAGATCTTTGAAAAAACTCCAAGAGGTTTATTTGGTGAAGGAGCAACACTCTGAAAGCTTGTGCTATTATATAAACCTGTTGGATTTAACCTGTGAGATTACTTATGACACCCAGCCCGGTCTAGCGCTGGCAACTCCACATTAAGGACCTTTGAACGTAGAACGTAGAAAAACTACAGCACAAACAGGTCCTTCGGCCCACAAGTTGCACCAATCATATCTCTACCTACTAGGTTTACCCATAACCCTCAATCCTATTAAGTCCCATGTACTCATCCAGAAATCTCTTAAAAGACCCCATTGAATTTGCCTCCACCACCACTGACGGCAGCCGATTCCACTCACCCACCTCCTTCCGAGTGAAAAACTTACTCCTGAAATCTCTGTACCTGCTCCCCACCACCTTAAACCTGTGTCCTCTTCTGGGAGCCATTTCAGCACTGGGAATAGCCTTCTGAGAATCCCATCCGATCAAAACCTCTCAACATCTTATACACCTCGATCAGATCACCTCCCACCCTCCGCCTCTCTAAGGAGAAAAGACTGAGCTCTCTCAACCCACCTTTGCCGCAGTGCATCTTGTAGATGCTGCTGCGGTGCGGGGGGGGGCGGGGGGGGGGGGGGAGTGGAAGTAGCGCCACTATCTTAAGAGGTTTTTAAGGATCAAATCAGGGAGACTCCAAATTGGGAGAAATCACACTGTTTAAAACGCAAAGCAAAATAAAAAATAATTTCAGATGAGACTTACTACAGACAATGCCACACTTTGTTGTATATCAACATACTTTTTCCTGGAATTGTTATGTCGTGATGAAGTTATATAAAAATATTTTGCCGCAGATTTTGGGGAAAGATGTAGTGGCGTTGGAGGCAGTTCAGAGGAGGTTCGCTAGATCGATTCCAGAGGCGGGCCAGCGTTTATTGCCCATCCCTAATTGCCCTTGGAGGGCAGTTGAGAGTCAACCACATTACTGTGGTTCTCTGGAGTCACGTGTAGGCCAGACCGGGGTAAAGACGGCAGATTTCCTTCCCTAAAGGGAACCGCGCGGGTATTTTTGACAGTGGTTTCATGTTCATTAGTACGTTCTTAATTCCAGATGTTTTTTTCATTGAATTCAAGTTCCATCTGCCGTGGCGGGATTCGAACCCGGGTCCGCAGGACATTAGCTGAGTTTCTGGATTAATCGTCTGGAAATAATACCACTAGGCCGTACATTATAGCGATGGATGTTAAGGAGAGTCAGAGAATCCTGAGGTGCAGAAGGAGGTCATTCGGCCCATCGAGTCTGCACTGACCCCAGTTCCCCACCTAACCCCCACGGTCTACATCCTTAAGGCCATGTATTTACATCTCCACGTTCTACGGTTTCCTCCAATAGTCCAAAAGATATGCGGGTTAGGTGCTTTGGCCATGCTAAATTGCCCCTTGGTGTCAGGAGGACTAGCTCAGGTAAATGTGTGGCTTTACAAGCATAGGGCCTGAGTGAGATTGTGATCAGTACAGACCCAATGGGCCAAATGGCCTCCTTCTGCATTGAGGGATCCTCTGATTCTATCCTGGAGCACCTGGAGGAAACCCGCGCAGACACGGGGAGAATGTGCAGACTCCACACAGACAGTGACCCCGAGCCGGGGATCAAACCCGGGGTCCTGAAGAGAAGATGCTGGAAAGTCTCAGCAGGTTTGGCAGCATCTGTGAGGAGAGAAAGGAACTTGTGTTTTGACCTTCTGTCAAAGATGGGCTGTATTTCATCCATCACAGTGGTTAGCATGGCTGCCTCACAGCTCCAGAGACCTGAGTTCGATTCCCGGTCTGGGGTCACTGTCTGTGCAGAGTCTGCACATTCTCCCCATGTCTGCGTGGGTCTCCTCCGAGTGCTCCGCTTTCCTCCAATGCTCCAAAGGTGTGCGGGTGAGGTGTGATTGGGAATTCTAAATTACCCCTTAATGATTTGGTGAGATTAGCAGCGAAAATATGTAGGATTACGGGGATTAGGGCCAAGATAGGATTGTTATAGAACAAAGAATAAAAGAGCATGGGAAACGCCCTTCGGCCCAACGAGCCCGCACTGCCACCCCGATGTTCCCACCTCTACCCGTGATCCCTGTCCATGTTTATAGATCTATGGATTAAATAACCAAATTTGAGACAATTTAGGGAGAATTTGTTTTGCCAATTAGCCTAAGAGCACATCTTTGGGATGTGGGAGGAAACTGGAGCACCCGGAGAAAACTCACGCAGGCACGGGGACAATGCGCAAACTTCCACAGACAAAGGTCCCAAATCCATGTATCTGCACAGCACAGCGATAGTCACTGAGCTGTTGTGTTGCCCATCAAATGGTCCAGGTCAAGCGTACACTAATGACGTGAAGCACCAGGATTCTCTCGAAAAAAATCCAAGAGCAGCCCTCTCACGACCCATCGTGTGTATGCCCCTTGTTAGACAACAAGGTGGACCAAAGCACCTGTAGGATAAAAACAAATACATCAGTATCATCATCTATTTACACACTTCCCAGGGACTCCCAAGGCTCATGATCCCTATTTTAAATCAGTTTTCTATACCCCTCCATTCCCATTCTGTTCATGTGCCCATCTAAGTATCTCTTAAATAATTCCAGAGTACCTGCCTCCACCACTTTACTTGTATTGAACGGGGCAGCAAGATCCTACCCTGACCCATATATTCTCTGCTCCAAGACGCTGAAGCAGTTGCTGTTATCACGAGCCTTACTTTGCTGAATTGGTTTGATGTAAAGGATTAACTATCAGTCAAGGAATACGAGAACGTTCAAACTTGACCCAGATTATGTTGTCTGTGGAGTGGTGAGGTTTTTTACCAGTCACAGGGGCAGGGCAACGAAACAGAAACTTTAAAAGAAAGGAGCCTTATCTCGCTACAGAATACCTTTGTACACACGTCTTGGTAACTTGATCTATTCAACCCAGTTACGGCTGGGGCTGTAGTTTTGCAGGTTTGTAAAAAAAAAAATTTGGCGTGCGTCACTAAGCTACACGTCATCAAGGGGCAATTTAGTAGAATTCCCAATCACGCCAAACCCGCACATCTTTGGAGTGCGGGAGGAAACCGGAGACCCACGCAGACACGGGGAGAACGTGCAGGATCTGCACAGACCCAAACCGGGAATCGAACTCAGGTCTCCGGAGCTGTGAGGTAGCCACTGTGCTGTCTGATGTACAGCCCATCTTTGTCAGCTGGGCTCAAAGCATTCCTCTCTGTGTCTGCGTGGGTTTCCTCCGGGTTAGACAGGGTAGATTCAGAAAGAGCGTTCCTGATGGTGGGGGGAGTCCAGAACTAGGGGTCACAGTTTGAGGATAAGGGGTAAACAATTTAGAACTGAAGTGAGGAGAAATTTCTTCACCCAGAGGGTGGGGAATGTGTGGAATTCACTCCCACAAAACACAGTATGATTTCAGAAAGAAATTAGATTTCGCTCCTGGGGTTAAAGGGATCGAGGGATACTGGGGGGATCAGGATATTGAATTTGATGATCAGCCAACGATCAAAATGAATGGCCGAGCAGGCCAAATGTCCTCCGGAGGACATAGTTTCCATGTTTCTAAGAATTTAGATAAATGCGAGATGATCATTTTGGCCGATCGAACCAGGGCAGGACTTACTCAGTTAATGGTAGGGCGTCGGGGAGAGTTACAGAACGAAGAGATCTCGGGGTACAGGTTCATAGCTGCTTGAAAGTGGAGTCACAGGCGGCAGAGGGGTGAAGAAGGCATGCTTGGTTTCATCGGTCAGAACGTTGAATACAGGAGTTGGGACGTCTTGTTGAAGTTGTACAAGACATTGGTAAGGCCACACACTTGTGTACAATTCTGCTCACCCCATTATAGAAAGGATATTATTAAACCAGAAAGAGTGCAGGAAAGATTTACTAGGATGCTACCAGGACTTGATGGATTGAGGAGAGGCTGGATAGACTGGGACTTTTTTCTCTGGAGTGTTAGAGGGGTGATCTTATAGAGGTCTATAAAATAATGAGGGGCACAGATCAGCAAGATAGTCAACATCTTTGGCCAAAGTTAGGGGAGTCTAAAACTAGAGGGCGTAGGTTTGAGGTGAGAGAGATACAAAATTATCCAGAAGGGCAATTCTTTAAGGGTTAAGGTGCGAGGAGAGAGATACAGAAGAGTCCAGAGGGGCAATTCTTTCACACAGAGGGTGGTCTGGAATGAGCTGCCAGAGGTGGTAGTAGAGGCGGGTACAATTTTGTCTTTTAAAATGCATTTGGACAGTTACGTGGGTAAGATGGGTATAGAGGGATGTGGGCCAAAAGCGGACAATTGAGACTCCCTGAGTGGTTAAAAAAAAGAGGTGGCATGGACAAGGTGGGCCGAAGGGCCTGTTTCCATGCTGTAAATCTCTGTGTGATTCAATGCAGCAAAATCTCAGTGGATTGCTGATGTACAAGGGCACAGATTTTACTGGAAATGGCAACTCCTTAACCGTACTCCCACTGACGGGTCACTGATTAAATATTAACTACGTCTCCCACACCTTGGGGATTTCCAGAACTTTCCCCTTTCGCCAGGTTTTGTCACCAGCGAAGAAAACGAGTGTAGTTCGGAGAAGGCCGGCTGGAGAGTTTACCGGGAATGGGTGGATC
>JAGIQG010000031.1:25465208-25482708 GCA_024679065.1 Sphyrna mokarran | reverse complement strand
GACCTTCGGGTAAATGTTCTTCAAGGGGGCCTTCGTGACACATGACAGCGCAGAGTCGCTGAGCAGAGACTGATAGCCAAGTTCTGCACACATGAGGACGGTCTTAACAGGGATCTTGGCTTCATGTCACACTATCTGTAACCCGTGACTTGCCTGGGTTTATAAAACCTCACTTACTGTGCTGTCTGGAGACAATACACATCCCTCTAACCTCTGCTATTAGCCACTTTAAGACTTGAATAGCAGGTTAGGTGTAAGGATTTGCATTCTAATCAGCAATCTGTAAACTGTGCTGATACGTGTGCTCTTGGAGACCAGAACACCTCATTCGTCTGACGAAGGCTGCAAAGGCCGAAAGCTAGCAGTTTTACTATCAAATAAATCGGTTGGATTTAAAATTGATGTTGCCAGACTCTTACTATTTTTGATTGGCCATGCTAAATTGCCCCTTAGCGTCAGGGCGTTTACAGGGCGTAGAACATTACAGCACATTACAGGCCCTTTGGCTCTCGATGTTGTGCCAAGTTATGTCCGAACCCAAGATCAAGCTAAGAACATAGAACATTACAGCGCAGTACAGGCCTTTTGGCCCTCGATGTTGCGCCAGCTAGTGGACCCTCTAACCTAAACTATTCCAATATCATCCATATGCCTATCCACCGAACATTTGAATGCCCCCAAAGTAGGCGAGTCCACAACTGCTGCAGGCAGGGCATTCCACGTGCTCACCACCCTCTGTGTGAAGAACCTGCCTCTGACATCCGTCCAATAACTACCACCTCTTAATTTAAAGTTATGTCCCCTCGTGTTGGTCATCACCATCCGAGGAAAAAGGTTCTCACTATCCACCTATCCAATCCCTTGATCATCTTATACGCCTCAATTAGGTCACCGCGTAACCTTCTTCTCTCTAATGAAAATAACCTCAGGTCCTCAGCCTTTCCTCATAAGGCCTTCCCACCATACCAGGCAACATCCGGGTAAACCTCCTCTGCACCCTTTCCAATGCTTCCACATCTTTCTTATAATGCGGCGACCAGAACTGTACGCAATACTCCAAGTGCAGCCGCACCAGAGTTTTGTACAGTTGCAACATAACCTCAAGGCTCCTAAATTCAATCCCTCTACCAATAAAAGCTAACACACTGTACACCTTCTTAACAACTTTATCAACCTGGGTGCCAACTTTCAAAGAACTATGTACTTGTACCCCTCTGCTCGACAACACTATTAAGGGTCCTTCCATTAGCCCTATATTTCATATGCCTGTTATTCCTACCAAAGTGAATCACCTCACACTTATCTGTATTGAATTCCATTTGCCACCTCACAGCCCAGCTCTGCAACCTATCTATGTCCCCCTGCAAACTGTAACATCCATCCTCGCTGTCTACAACTCCCCCGACTTTGGTATCGTCAGCAAATTTACTAATCCAACCCTCTACACCCTCATCTAGGTCATTTATAAAAATAACAAACAGCAGTGGCCCTAAAACAGATCCTTGAGGTACACCACTTGTAACTGCACTCCAGGTTGAATATTTCCCATCCACCACCACCCTCTGTCTGATAGGGAATGGCTATCCTACTCCCTATCATTCTGGTGTGCTCCATGTATCTATCCAATAACCGCTTGAAAGTTCCGAAAGTATCCGACTCCACTATCACAGCAGGCAGTCTATTCCACACCCCAACCACTCTCTGAGTGAAGAATCTACCTCGGACATCCCTCCTATATCTCCAACCTTATAGTTATGTCCCCTAGCAACAGCTACATCCACCCGAGGAAATAGTCTCTGTGTGTCCACTCTATCTAACTCCCTCATCAATTTATAAACCTTTATTAAGAGGCCTCTCAAGTCCTCCGCTCCAGAGAGAAAACTCCCCAGCTCCCTCAACCTTTCCTTGGAAGAGCTACCCTCCAAACTAGGCAGCATCCCTGGTAAATCTCCTCTCTCCGATGCTCCCACATCCTTCTTATAGTAAGGTGACCAGAACCAAACAGAATATTCCAAATGTGGACTCACCGAGGTCCGGTTTGCAGGCGATACGCGTGGGGTTACGGGAAAAGGGACCAAGTAGGGTTGTGGTCAGTGCCGACTCGATGGGCTGAACGGCCTCCGTTTGCACTGTAGGGTTTCTATTTTCTTCCGGTTTCCTCCCACAGTCTGAAAGACGTGCCGGTTAGGGTGCATTGACCTGAACAGGCAGTTGGGGGGGTGGGGGGGGGGAGTTTCACAGTAACTTCATTGCAGTGCTAACGCAAGGCTTACTTGTGACTAACAATTAAACCTTAAAAAACTATATTGTATACAACTCCTGCATTGCACATCGGCAGAAGCTGAAATCTTATTAAAATTGACTGCTCTTTTTTTAAATAAACAAATGCAATTGCTTCCAGCTCACACACGGGGGGAAATGGGACACTCAGTCACCCTCCCCCTGCTGTAACGTCCCCCCCTTCTACACTCCCCCACTCCCCTTCCCCCACAGGTCCTGCATGCTGTGCATCACATGCTGAAGAATGTAAGTCTCCCCCTCCCGAGGACTGACCTCTGGAACCGCATTGCCACGGCAACTCCATGGCAACGGCTCGGAGAAGGACAGGATGGCTGCCTGTTCCTTCCAGTTGTTGCAGCCGCTGGCAACCCTCCACATCTGGTGGGGCTGACAGATGTGGGCCGTCACCTCACGTCTCGTCCTCCGCTTGGACCGCGCCGTCTCCATCTCCACCAAGGGCACGGGGTCCCGCCTCCCCCCTCCTCGCAATTTGTGCAGTCAGCCCCAAGCAGGACAGTTACATAACTCCACGGCTGTGCTCAACAAGGCTGCTACCCACCTCCCCCCCCCCGTGACCTACACAGCAGGCACAGCGTTATTGAACCATCGCTCTGTCCTGCCCTGGGCTGTCACAGCGAACCACATAGCTCTCAACATCACTCACCCAGTCACAGGCACTTAAAGACACAGAGTCAGAGAAACAGACAGGAAAGACACAGGCACTCCGATAATCTGAATACATTTTGTATCTGTCCTAAAATCTCAATGCACTGTGTATCTGTCCCTATAATGTCAATACACTGTGTATCTGTCCCTATAATATCAATACACTGTGTATCTGTCCTATAATGTCAATACACTATGTATCTGTCCCTATAATATCAATACACTGTGTATCTGTCCTATAATATCAATACACTGTGTATCTGTCCCTATAATATCAATACACTGTGTATCTGTCCTATAATGTCAATACACTATGTATCTGTCCCTATAATGTCAATACACTGTGTATCTGTCCCTATAATATCAATACACTGTGTATCTGTCCCTATAATGTCAATACACTATGTATCTGTCCCTATAATGTCAATTCACTGTGTATCTGTCCTGTAATGTCAATACACTGTGTATCTGTCCTATAATGTCAATACACTGTGTATCTGTCCCTATAATGTCAATACACTGTGTATCTGTACCTATAATATCAATACACTGTGTATCTGTCCCTATAATATCAATACACTCTGTATCTGTACCTATAATGTCAATACACTGTGTATCTGTACTACAATGTCAATACACTGTGTATCTGTACCTATAATGTCAATACACTGTGTATCTATACCTATAATATCAATAAACTGTGTATCTGTACCTATAATATCAATACACTGTGTATCTGTACCTATAGTATCAATAAACTGTGTATCTGTACCTATAATATCAATACACTGTGTATCTGTCCTACAATGTCAATACACTGTGTATCTGTCCCTATAATGTCAATACACTGTGTATCTGTCCCTATAATGTCAATACACTGTTTTTCTGTACCTATAATATCAATACACTGTGTATCTGTCCCTATAATGTCAATACACTGTGTATCTGTCCCTATAATATCAATACACTGTGTATCTGTCCTACAATGTCAATACACTGTGTATCTGTCCCTATAATGTCAATACACTGTGTATCTGTCCCTATAATGTCAATACACTGTTTTTCTGTACCTATAATATCAATACACTGTGTATCTGTCCCTATAATGTCAATACACTGTGTATCTGTCCCTATAATGTCAATACACTGTTTTTCTGTACCTATAATATCAATACACTGTGTATCTGTCCCTATAATGTCAATACACTGTGTATCTGTCCCTATAATATCAATACACTGTGTATCTGTCCTACAATGTCAATACACTGTGTATCTGTCCCTATAATGTCAATACACTGTGTATCTGTCCTATAATATCAATACACTGTGTATCTGTACCTATCATATCAATACACTGTGTATTTGTCCCTATAATATCAATACACTGTGTATCTGTCCTATAATATCAATACACTGTGTATCTGTCCTATAATGTCAATACACTGTGTATCTGTCCCTATAATATCAATACACTGTGTATCTGTCCCTATAATATCAATACACTGTGTATCTATCCTATAATGTCAATACACTGTGTATCTGTCCCTATAATGTCAATACACTGTGTATCTGTCCCTATAATATCAATACACTGTGTATCTGTCCTATAAAGTCAATACACTGTGTATCTGTCCCTATAATATCAATACACTATATCTGTCCCTATAATATCAATACACTGTGTATCTGTCCCTATAATATCAATACACTGTGTATCTGTCCCTATAATATCAATACACTGTGTATCTGTCCTATAATGTCAATACACTGTGTATCTGTCCCTATAATATCAATACACTGTGTATCTGTCCCTATAATATCAATACACTGTGTATCTGTACCTATAATATCAATACACTGTGTATCTGTCCCTATAATATCAATACACTGTGTATCTATCCTATAATGTCAATACACTGTGTATCTGAGCTGTAATTGACTCTGTTTACACTTCCACTACCTCAGAAAGGCAGCCAGCATAATCAAGGAACCCACACACATCGGACATACTCTTTTCCACCATCCTCCTGTTAGGAAAAAGATATAAAAGTCTGAGGTCACATACCAATTGACTCAAGAACAGTTTCTTGCCTGCTGCCATTAAACTTTTGAATGGACCTATCTCACACTAAGTTGATCTTTTTCTATACCCGAGCTAAGACTATAATACTACATTCTGCACTCTTTCCTTCTCAATGAATGGTATGCTTTATCTGTACAGTGCGCAAGAAACAGTACTTTTCACTGTATCCCAGTACACGTGACAATAATAAATCAAACAATACTTTTCACTGTATCCCAATACATGTGACAATAATAAATCAAACAATACTTTTCACCGTATCCCAGTACGTGACAATAATAAATCAAACAATACTTTTCACTGTATCCCAATACATGTGACAATAATAAATCAAACAATACTTTTCACTGTATCCCAATACATGTGACAATAATAAATCAAACAATACTTTTCACCGTATCCCAGTACGTGACAATAATAAATCAAACAATACTTTTCACTGTATCCCAATACATGTGACAATAATAAATCAAACAATACTTTTCACTGTAATCCCAATACATGTGACAATAATAAATCAAACAATACTTTTCACTGTATCCCAATACACGTGACAATAATAAATCAAACAATACTTTTCACTGTATCCCAATACACGTGACAATAATAAATCAAACAATACTTTTCACTGTATCCCAATACATGTGACAATAATAAATCAAACAATACTTTTCACTGTATCCCAATACATGTGACAATAATAAATCAAACAATACTTTTCACTGTATCCCAGTACATGTGACAATAATAAATCAAACAATACTTTTCACTGTATCCCAATACATGTGACAATAATAAATCAAACAATACTTTTCACTGTATCCCAATACATGTGATAATAATAAATCAAACAATACTTTTCACTGTATCCCAATACATGTGACAATAATAAATCAAACAATACTTTTCACTGTATCCCAATACACGTGACAATAATAAATCAAACAATACTTTTCACTGTATCCCAATACAATGATAATAATAAATCAAATCCAAGCATCTTCCAAACATGTGGCCTCTACCATCTAGAAAGACAAAGGCACCAGATACGTGGGGAACACCACCACCTTCAAGTTCCCCTCCAAGACACTCATCACTCTGAATTGGAAATATATCGGCCTTTCCTTTGCAGTCGCTGGGTCAAAATCCTGGAACTCCCATACTAATCGCACTGTGGGTGTACCTACAACTCAAGAGACTGCAGCTGGTTGAAGACCACCTGGGGAGAAATGTGGAATGTGGAAAAGCGTGAGGTTATACACTTTGGAACGGAGGTTGGAGACCAGAACACCTCATTCACCCGACAAAGACCATAGGTCAAAAGCTTGTGAGTTTACTATCAAAGAAATCAGGTGGTTTTAAATCTGGTATTATCAGATTTCTTACTAGGAGGAGTAGACAGATAGACTATTTTCTAAATGGGGAAATGCTTAGGAAGCACAAAGAAACTTCAGAGTCCTTGTTCAAGACTCTCCCAAGGTTAATGTGCAAATTCAGCAGTCAGGAAGCAAATGCAATGTTAGCATTCATGTCGAAAGGGCTACAATACAAGAGCAAGGATGTACTTCTGAGTCTGTGTAAGGGTCTGATCAGACCCCATCTGGAGTACTGGGAGCAGTTTTGGGTCCCGAATCTACGGAAGGATGTACCGTCCTTGGGGAAAATCCAGAGGAGGCTCACAAGAGTGATCCCGGGAATGAAGAACTTGTCGTATGAGGAACGGCTTGAGGACTCTGGGTCTGTCCTCTTTTAGAAGGATGAGGGGAGAATGTTATTGAAACTCACAGGATAGCGCGAGGCCTGGGTAGAGTGGAGTGAGGAGGACGGTTCCAAAAGTAGGAAAAGCTAGAACGAAAGGGCACAATCTCAGGGACGATCCTTTAAAACAGAAATGAGGAGGAATTTCGTCATCCGGATGAATCTTTGCTGTAGAAGGGTGTGGAAGCCGAATCATTGAGTGTTTTTAAGACAGGGGTAGATAGGTTCTTGATTAGTAAGGGGGCCAGGGGTTATGGAGAAAAGGCAGGAAAATGTGGATGAGGAAAATATCAGCCATGACAGAGCAGATTCGATGGGCCGAGTGGCCTAATTCTACTCCTGCGTCTTGCAATCTTTTCCTTCAACAAAAGTGGAGACAGGGCTTTGATATATATTTAACATCCATGCCTTGTCAGGAAAGGGATTAATTTAGATTGTGACAGTGCCTGGGATGATCTGCTGGAGGAACAGAGATCCACTCTAATTAATCTTGATTAATCCTTTCCTCACCTTAATCCATTAGTTAGCCTCTGAGAGTGAAATGGTCTTGCCAACAATCCCTTGTAGAGGTGATCCGTGATTACAATCTTCCCGAGGCGCTAGTTAGGCCACACCTGGAATACCGTGAACAGTTTTGGCCTCCTCATCTAAGGAAAGGTATCTCGGCACTGGAGGTACTCCAGGGAAGGTCCACCGGGTTGATCCCGGGGAGGGAGGAATTTTGTTATGAGGAGAGGTTGGGTAGATTGGGTCTACACTCATTGGAGTTCAGGAGAGAGAGGGGTGACCTTATTGAGACATACCGGATTCTCGGGAGGGGCGGTTTGACAGGGTCGACGCTGAGAGGTTGTCTCCCCTTGTGGGAGAGTCTAGCAGCAGAGGGGCAGAATCTCAAACTGAGTGATTGGAGATGGGGAGCAATTTCACTCAGAGGGGAGTGAGCGTGTGGAGTTCTTTCCCGCAGAGGCTGGGTCAGTAAATTAAAGGTGGAGATAAATTTATAATCAGTAAGGGAATCGAGGGGATAAGGGGTGGGGGAAGACTGGGAGTTGAGGATCATGACCTCAGATCAGCCTTTGAATGGTGGAGCAGTCTCGATGGGCCGAATGGGCTATTTCTGCTGCTATTCCTCCTGGTCTTTTGGAAGGTACCGATACAGACCTGTTGTACCTGTGGCTTGCTGGCACAGCAGTTAGCACTTTCCTGTCACAAGTAACGGGAACGGGAAGCTTTCAAAGTTCACAAGGAAGAGGGCTCAATGGGAGAAGTGGCATTCACAGTGTGGATTTACTCTCGATGCTCCAGTTTCCTCCCACAGTCAGAAAGATGTGTAGGTTGGGTGGATTGGCCATGCTAAATTGCCCCTTAGTGTCCAAAGATGTGCAGGTTAGGTGGATTGGCCATGCTAAATTGCCCCTTAGTGTCCAAAGATGTGTAGGTTAGGTGGATTGGCCATGCTAAATTGCCCCTTAGTGTTCAAAGATGTGCAGGTTAGGTGGATTGCATGCTAAATTGCCCCTTAGTGTCCAAAGATGTGCAGGTTAGGTGATTGGCCATGCTAAATTGCCCTTAGTGTCAAAGATGTGAGGTAGGTGGATTGGCCATGCTAAATTGTCCCTTAGTGTCCAAAGATGTGTAGGTAGATGGATTGGCATGCTAATTGCCCCTTAGTGTTCAAAGATGTGCAGGTTAGGTGGATTGGCCATGCTAAATTGCCCCTTAGTGTCCAAAGATGTGCAAGTTAGGTGGATTGGCATGCTAAATTGTCCCTTAGTATCCAAAGATGTGTTCATTAGGTGGATTGGCCATGCTAAATTGCTCCTTAGTGTCCAAAGATGTGCAGGTTCAGTGGATTGGCCATGCTAAATTGCCCCTTAGTGTCAAAATGTCAAGTTAGGTGGATTGCCATGCTAAATGCCCCTTAGTGTCTAAAGATTTCAGGTTAGGGGGATGGCCATGCTAAATTGCCCCTTAGTGTCCAAAGATTGTAGGTTAGGTGGATTGGCCATGCTAAATTGTCCCTTAGTGTCCAAAGATTGTAGGTTAGGTGGATTGTCCATGGTAAATTGCCCCTTAGTGTCCAAAGATGTGTAGGTTAGGTGGATTGTCCATGGTAAATTGCCCCTTAGTGTCCAAAAATGTATGGGTTAGATGGGTTGGCCATGCAAGTTGTTCCTTAGTGTCCAAAGATGTGTAAGTTAGGTGGATTGTCCATGGTAAATTGCCCCTTTGTGTCCAAAGGTGTGTAGGTTAGGTGGATTGACTATGCTAAATTGCCCCTTAGTGTCCAAAGGTGTGTAGGTTAGGTGGATTGGCCATGCTAAATTATGTCTTTGTGCTCGAGGAAGTTGTAATTTGAAAGATTGAGTTGAAGAGGTTAGACTCAACCCTCATTACAAACAAGCACATATCTTGGTTCATAATGATATCGTTGTTGTTTTAAGATACTGTCCTTGCCATGCCCAGAAGTGGTTAATGCATAATGAACGGCTTATCTGACAGGTCACCCAACCCCAGTTACCATGGTGATTATTCAAATTGCTGAATAGTTTTGAATTGCCCCTTAGTGCAATCCACCTAACCTGCACATCTTTGGACACTAAGGGGCAACTTAAGTGGGTATCAGAGCCAGCAAAGCTTGTGGTTGGCATTTCATTTCTCTTGGGGTCTGGGCGTTGGTGGCAAGGCGGACATTTCATTGCCCATCCCTTGAGAAGCTGGGTGGGTGAGCCGCCTTCTTGATCGGCTGAGGCGTGGGTACACCCACAGTTTTGATAGAGATGGAGTTCGTCAACTTTGATCCAAAGACAATAATCTCTCCCTCAGTGTCAGTAAAATGAAAGAGATTGGCAGGAAGCGTAAAGGAAAACATGCCCTTGTCTATATCAATGGAGACAACGTAGAAAGGATCGAGAGTTTCAGGTTTCTAGGTGTGCAGATCACCAACAACCTGTCCTGGTCTCTTATGCCAACACTATAGTTAAGAAAGGCCCACCAGCGCCTCTACTTTCTCAGGAAATTTGGCATGTCCGCTACAACTCTCACCAACATTTACAATTGGAGCATAGAAATCATTCTTTCTGGTTCTATCACAGCTCCTGTTCTGCCCAAGACCGCAAAAATCTACAAAGAGTTGTGAATGTAGCCCAATCCAACATGCAAACCAGCCTCCCATCCATTGACTCCATCTACGCTTCCCGCTGCCTCGGGAAAAGCAGCCGGCATAATCAAAGACCCCATGCCCCCCCGGACATTCTCTCTTCCACCTTCTTCCATCAGGGAAAAGGTACAAAAGTCTAAGGTCTCATACCAACTGACTCAAGAGCGAGCTTCTTCCCTGCTGTCATTAGCCTTTTGAACGGACGTAATTGAGGGGCCACACAGTTGTCTGCCTCACAGCGTCAGAGACTCAGGTCCAATTCTGGCACGTGCAGAGTTTGCATGTTCTCCCCGTGTCTGCGTGGGTTTCACCTGGGCGCTCCCGCTTCCTCCCGCAGACCAAAGGTGTGAGCTCGGGTGGGTTGACCATGCTAAATGGAGCCCAGTTTCTCCCCGCGTCTGCTGGGATTAGCAGGGTAATTGTGTGGGGTTACGGGAATAGGGCCTGTGTGGGGACTGTAGTCGGTACAGACTCGATGGGCCGAATGGTGGTCTTTTGTACTATAGGGATTCTATGATTCTATATGTCTGTTACCTTTGACTTTCCAATGCTGGGTTTGGAAGGTGCTGTCTAAGGATGAGTTGCTGCGGTACATCTTGAAGATGGTACACATTGCTACTACTGAGCATCAGTGGTGGAGGGAGCAAATGTTTGTGGAAGGGGTGCCAATCCAGCGGGGCTGTTTTCCCCTGGATAGTGTCAAATATTTTGCATTTTTGGAGTTGTACCCATCCAGGCAGGTGAAGAGAACATAGAACACTACAGCACAAACAGGCCCTTCGGCCCACGAGTTGCGCCGATCACATCTATACCTACCAAGCCCAGACCTATCTATAACCCCATTATCCCATATACTCATCCAGAAGTCTTTTAAAAGACCCCAGCGAGTGCGCCTCTACCACCACCAATGGCAACCGATTCCATTCACTCACCACCCTCTGAGTGAAAAACTTACCCCTAACATCCCCTCTGTATTTGCTTCCCTGCACCTTAAATCTGTGTCCTCTCGTCGCGAACATTTCAGCCCTGGGAAATAGCCTCTGAGAATCCACCTTATCTATTCCTCTCAACATTTTATAAACCTCTATCAGGTTGCCTCTCAACCTTCGTCTCTCCAGGGGGAAGAGTCCCAGCTCCCTCAACCTATCTTCATAAGGCCTGCCTCCCAATCCAGGCAGCATCCTTGTAAATCTCCTCTGCACTCTCTCAATAGCCTCTACATCCTTCCTATAGTGAGGCGACCAGAACTGCGCACAATACTCCAACTGGGGTCTGACAAGGGTCTTATAGAGCTGCATCATTACCTCCTGACTCCTAAACTCTATTCCTCGATTAATGAAGGCCAGTACACCGTACGCCTTCTTGACCACTTCCTCCACCTGCGAGGCCGATTTAAGAGTCCTATGGACCCGGACCCCCAGATCCTTCTGCTCTACAACACAGCTAAGACTCCTACCCCTTATATTGTACTCCTTCATCCCATTATTCCTGCCAAAATGGATCACCACAGATTTATCTGCATTGAAGTCCATCTGCCACTTCTCCGCCCAGTCTTGCATCCTGTCTATGTCCCGCTGCAAGAGCAGTGAATGTACTCTCAACTGATAGAACCGTAGGAAAATTACAGTACAGAAGGAGGCCGTTTGGTGAATCTTTTCTAGACCAGCCCCTGGACACACAGGAGCCCTTACTAGTCCCACCTTCCTCTATCTGGCTCATAATCCTGCACCTTACAGCACTTAAGCTGCTGATCCAGGTAGTTCTGTCCATAGAACTTTCACAGAGGCCATTTGGCCCATTGAGTCTGCACCAACCCATGCTGGGTGGTGGACAGGCTTTGGGGAGGCAGGAAGTGAGCTCTCTAGAACCTCTAGGTCTCTAGTGGTGGGCATGCTGGGCCAGTCGAATTTCTGTTCAGTAGTAACGCCAATCATTCTCCAACTGCAACCAGACACAGACTGGACCTGTTAATGGGTCAAGATTCCCTTTATGGTTTACCAGGCTGATTCCTGGGATGGCAGGTCTGTCACACGAGGAGAGACTAAGTCGGTTAGGATTATATTCGCTGGAGTTTGGAAGAGTGAGAGGGGAATCTCATAGAAACTCATAAAATTCTAACAGGGTTAGACAGGGTAAATTCTGAAAGAATATTTCCGATGGTGGGGGGAGTCCAGAACTAGGGGGTCAGAGTTTGAGGATCAGGGGTAAACCTTTTAGGACTGAGGTGAGGAGAAATTTCTTCGCCCAGAGGGTGGTAAATGTGTGGAATTCACTCCCACAGAAAGTAGTTGAGGCCAAACATTGTGAGATTTCAAGAAGAAATTAGATATAATTCTTGGAGCTAAAGGGATCGAGGGATATGCGGGGGAAGGAGGGGATCAGGATATTGAATTTGATTTGAGTTAGAACAAAGAACAAAACAGCACGGGAAACAGGCCTTCGGCCCAACGAGCCTGCGCCGCCACCCCGATGTTCTCACCTCTACCCGTGACCCCTGTCCATGTTTATAGATCTATGGATTGAAAACCAAATTTGAGACAATTTAGGGAGAATTTGTTTTGCCAATCAGCCTAAGAGCACATCTTTGGGATGTGGGAGGAAACCGGAGCGCCCGGAGAAAACCCACGCAAGCACGGGGAGAATGCGCAAACTCCCACAGACACAGGCCCCAAATCCATGTATCTGCACAGCACAGCAATAGTCACTGAGCTGTCGTGTTGCCCGTCAAATGGTCCAGGTCAAGCGTACACTAACGACGTGAAGCACTAGGATACTCTCGAAAAAAAAATCCAAGAGCAGCCCTCTCATGACCCATCGCGTGTATGTCCCTCGTTAGACAACAAGGTGGACCAGATTTATTATTATCACATGTATTGGGATACAATGAAAAGTATTGTTTGATTTATTATTGTTACACGTACTGGGATACAGTGAAAAGTTTTGTTTCTTGAGTGCTATACAGACAAAGCATACCATTCATAGACTACATAGGGGAGAAGGAAAGGAGAGGGTGCAGAATGTACTGTTAGAGTCATAGCTAGGGTGTAGAGAAATTTACTTTGGAAACATCAAATTTTAGAATCTCAAGGAAAGAAGGAAGCCATTCAGCCCATCAAGTCTGCACCGACCTCAATCCCAACCAGGCCCTATCCCCTTAACCCCACATATTTACCCTACTGATCCCCCTGACATCCCCACAACCCCATCATTTACCTTAGCTAGACTACCTGACACTAAGGGGCAATTTAGCATGGCCAATCCACCTGACCTGCACATCTTTGGACACTAAGGGGCAATTTAGCATGGCCAATCCACCGAACCTGCACATCTTTGGACACTAAGGGGCAATTTAGCAAGGCCAATCCACCAACCTGCACATCTTTGGACACTAAGGGGCAATTTAGCATGGCCAATCCACCGAACCTGCACATCTTTGGACACTAAGGGGCAATTTAGCATGGCCAATCCACCTAACCTGCACATCTTTGGACACTAAGGGGCAATTTAGCAAGGCCAATCACCCTAACGCGCACATCTATGGATTGTGGGAGGAAACTAGAGCACACAAACATGGGGAGAATGTGCAAACTCCACACAGACAGTGACCAAGTTGGGAATCAAACTCAGGTCTTCTGGCGCTGTGAGGCAGCAGTGCTAACAACTGTGTTGCCCCTCAAGGTAGGTCCATTCAAAAGTCTAACAATAGCAGGGAAGAAGCTGTTCTTGAGTCGGTTGGTACGTAACCTCAGACTTTTGTATCTTTCTCCCGATGGAAGGAGGTGGAAGAGAGAATGTCCGGGGTGTGTGGGGTCCTTGATTGTGTTGGCTGCTTTTCCCGAGGCAGTGGGAAGTATAGAAAGATCAACTTAGCGCGGGACAGGTCCATTCAGAAGTTGTTCTTAAGTGTGTTGGTACATCAGAGAACATAAGAACATAAGATATCAGAGCAGGAGTCGGCCCCTCGAGCCTGCTCTGCCATTCAATAAGATCATTGCTAATCTTTTCTTGGACTCAGCTCCACTTACCCGCCCGCTCACCATAACCCTTAATTCCTTCACTGTTCAAAAATCTATCTATCCTTGCCTTAAAAACATTCAATGAGGGAGCCTCAACTGGGCAGGGAATTCCACAGATTCACAACCCTTTGTGTGAAGAAGTTCCTCCTCAACTCAGTCCTAAATCTGCTCCCCCTTATTTTGAGGCCATGCCCCCTAGTTCTAGTTTCACCCGCCAGTGGAAACAACTTCCCTGCTTCTATCTTGTCTATTCCCTTCATAATCTTATATGTTTCTGTACGAACTCTCCTCATTCCTCTGAATTCCAATGAGTATAGCCCCAGTCTACTCAGTCTCTCCTCATCAGCCAACCCTCTCAACTCCAGAATCAACCTAGTGAATCTCCTCTGCATCCCCTCCAGTGCCAGTCTATCCTTTCTCAAGTAGGGAGACCAAAACTGTACACAGTAACTCCGGGTGTGGCCTCACCAGCACCTTATACATAACCTCGCTGTTTTTAAACTCCATCCCTCCAGCAATGAAGGATAAAATTCCGTTTGCCTTCTTCATTCCCTGCTGCAGACCAACTCCTTGAGATTCCTGCACAAGGACACCCAGGTCCCTCTGCACAGCAGCATGCTGCGATTTTTTACCATTTCAATAATAGTCCATTTTGCCGTTATTCCTGCCGAAATGGATGATCTCGCATTTACCAACATTGTACTCCATCTGCCAGATCCTCTCCCACACACTTGGACTGTCTATATCCCTTTGCAGACTTTCAGAGTCCTTTGCACACTTTGCTCTGCCACCCATCTTAGTGTCATCTGCAAATTCTAACACGCTATGCTTTGTCCCCAACTCCAAATCATCTATGTAAATCATAAACAATTGTGGTCCCAACACTGATCCCGTGAGGCACACCATTAGTCACCGATCACCAATCAGAAAAACACTCATTTACTCTTTGCTCTCTGTTGGTTAACCAATCCTCTTTCCATGCTAATACATTACCTGTAACAATGTCTGCCTTTATCTTTGGTACGGCACCTTGTCAAATGCCTTCTGGAAATCCACCACATCCACAGGTTCCCCCTTGTCCACTGTACACATAATGACCTCAGACTTTTGTTCCTTTTTCCCCGATGAAGAAGGTAGATGAGAGAATGCCTGGGGTCCTTAATTATGCCGGCTGCTTTTCCCGAGGCAGCGGGAAGTGTAGACAGAGTCAATGGATGGGAGGCTGGTTTGCGTGATGGACTGGGCTACATTCATGACCTTTTGTAGTCTCTTGTGGTTTTGGGCAGAGCAGGAGCCCATACCAAGCTATGATACAACCAGAAAGAGTGCTTTCTATGGTGCATCTGTAAAAGTTGGTGAGAATCGTAGCAGACATGCCAACTTTCCTTAATCTTCTGAGAAATTAGAACCTTGTTTTTATCCTACAGGTGCTTTGGTCCACCTTGTTGTCTAACAAGGGGCATACACGCGATAGGTCGTGAGAGGACTGCTCTTGGATTTTTTTTTTGGAGAGTATCCTAGTACTTCACGTCGTTAGTGTACGCTTGACCTGGACCATTTGATGGGCAACACGACAGCTCAGTGACTATCGCTGTGCTGTGCAGATACATGGATTTGGGCCCTGTGTCTGTGGGAGTTTGCGCATTCTCCCCGTGCTTGCGTGGGTTTTCTCCGGGTGCTCCGGTTTCCTCCCACATCCCAAAGATGTGCTCTTAGGCTAAACAAATTCTCCCTAAATTGTCTCAAATTTGGTTTTTAATCCATAGATCTATAAACATAGACAGGGATCACAGGTAGAGGTGGGAGAATCGGGGTGGCGGCGCGGGCTCGTTGGGCCGAAGGGCCTGTTTCTCATGCTGTTTTGTTCTTTGTTTGTTCTTTGTTGGGGCTGTCTTAATTATTGCATTGGCAAAGGGAACCAGGACAGGTCGTTGGTGATCTGGACACCTAGCCATTTCCAGAGATTGAGATTCAGGCAAAGCACTCAGAGTTAAATCTCACAGGATCCAGGGTGAGGTATCTAAATAGAACATAGAACATTACAGCACAGAACAGGCCCTTTGGCCTTCAATGTTGCGCCGACCAATATAAAAAGCAATGACCCTCCAAACTAAACCATTCCCTTCTCTTCCATATACTTATCAACTAACCTCTTAAACGCCACCAAACTTGGCGCATCTACAACGGCTGCAGGCAGGGCATTCCACTCCCGAACCACCCTTTGGGTAAAGAACATGCCTCTGATATCCATCCTATAACTATCACCCCTTAATTTAAAGCTGTGTCCCCTCGTGCTAGCTTTTTCCATCCTAGGAAAAAGGCTATCACTGTCCACCCTATCTAAACCTCTAATCATCTTATATGTTTCAATAAGGTCTCCTCTTAGCCGCCTCCTTTCTAACGAAAAAAAACCTCAAATCCCTCAGCCTCTCTTCATAAGACCTGCCCTCCATACCAGGCAACATCCTGGTAAACCTCCTCTGTACCCTCGCCAATGCCTCCACATCTTTCTTATAATGTGGGGACCAGAACTGCACACAATACTCCAAGTTCGGCCGCACTAGAGTTTTGTACAGTTGCAACATGACGTTGCGGCTCCGAAATTCAATCCCCCTACCAATAAAAGCTAAGACTCCGTATGCCCTCTTAACAACCTTATCGACTTGACTGCCTACTTTCAGGGATCTATGCACAAATACACCAAGATCCCTCTGTTCATCAACACTATTAAGAATCCTACCATTAGCCCTATTCTCTACACATTTATTATCCCTGCCAAAGTGCATTACCTCACACTTTTCCACATTAAACTCCATTTGCCACCTCTCGGCCCAGCTCTGCACCTTGTCCAAGTCCCTCTGCAAACTATAACACCCCTCTTCACTATCTACCACTCCACCGACTTTAGTGTCATCTGCAAATTTACTAATCCATCCTTCAATACCCTCATCCAGATCATTTATAAAAATTACAAACAGCAGGGGCCCCAAAACAGATCCCCTGAGGTACACCACTTGTCACCGAACTCCACGATGAATATCTCCCATCAACCACCACCCTCTGTCTTCTATCTGCCAGCCAATTCCTAATCCAATTAGCTAAATCACCCTCTACATGGATACAAAATTGGCTACTCGACAAGAAGAGAGTGGTTGTAGAGAATTGTTTTTCAAACTGGAGGTCTGTGACCAGCAATGTGCCTCAAGGATCAGTGCTGGGTCCACTGTTATTTCTCATTTACATTAATGATCTGGATGAGAATATAGGCATTTGCCTGAGGAAGACATGGAGTGTTGAAAGCTCGCAATTTTACTATCAAATAAATCAGTTGGATTAAAAATTGGTGTTGCTAAATTCTTACTGAGAATATAGGAGGCATGATTAGTAAGTTCACAGATGACACTAAGATTGGTGGCATACTGGACCATGAACAAAGTTATGTCCAATTGCAAAGGGATCTTGATCAATTGGGCCAGTGGGCTGACAAATGGCAGATGGAGTTTAATTTAGACAAATGCGAGGTGATGCATTTTGGTT